>RCWM02000324.1:0-600000 GCA_003667255.2 Euschistus heros | reverse complement strand
CACACACACACACACACACACACACACACACACCACACACACACACACACACACACACACACACACACACACACACACACACACACACACACACACACACACACACACACACACACACACACACACACACACACACACACACACACACACACACACACACACACACACACACACACACACACACACACACACACACACACACACACACACACACACACACACACACACACACACACACACACCACACACACACACACACACACACACACACACACACACACACACACACACACACACACACACACACACACACACACACACACACACACACACACACACACACACACACACACACACACACACACACACACACACACACACACACACACACACACACACACACACACACACACACACACACACACACACCCACACACACACACACACACACACACACACACACACACACACACACACACACACACACACACACACCACACCACACTACTCCACCCACACCACACCACACCACACACACCACACCACACCACACCACACACACACATGTGTGTGTGTGTATTTATGAGTAAAATAATTATTTTAAAAACAAAAAAAGTCCCTCCCATCGGAGTTACGATCCAGGCTTCGTAAGATCAGCGGTCAAGCGCCTAGTTCACTAGGCACACTGGGGTCTTAAATAGGGCAATCGCGCTCAAAACTCCAAAAGTCAGTTTTTTTCGTTGTATAAATTTATTTTAAATAATAAACTTATTTTTAATTTCATCCTTAAGATTTTATTTATTAGTATTTGGCATTAGATACCTTAACTTGAACACCCCATAGTGTGACTGGAAATAGAAAAGTTTTTATGAAAATTTGGATAACTAAGATTGTACTAATCTTTCTAAGGGTTGATAAAGGTTAGATAAGATTGAGATCGGGCGATAGTCTTTAGGAAATGTGGGATTCGATGTTTTATTTATAGGATGAATTAGGGCTTTTTTCCAGGAGGTAGGAATACTGAATTGTGAAGGGAAAAATTGTATATGAATAAGAGGACTGGTTTGATTTCGGTAAGACACAGTTTTATCAGTTTTATAGGGATTTCTTCTATGCCGGTAGAATTGGAATTGGACTTCATTATTGAGGAAATAATCAGAGGGTGAGATGTAGGAAAAATAAAAATTACCATCGTTGTATGCAGGAGCTGAGGTAGAATGGGAGGAAGGGTGAAGAGAATCGGAGGAGAAAGAAGAAACAAAATATGAATTTAATTCTTCAGGAGATACAGGATAGGTAGATGGAGATGTGTGTGAATCAAAAAGGGAAAGTTTACGGAAGAGATGCCATTTCGATCTGGAATCAGGAGCAGAGGAGAGGGCTTCATGGAAATAAGTGGATTTTGCTCGACGAATCGAGGCTTGTGTCAATTTACGGAGCATCCTGAACGTTTAGTAGACGTCAGTCATTCTCGTGCGTCTGAATTGTCTACATGCTGCATCTCGATTTTGTTGAAGCTGTTTGATTTCTGGACTTATCCGAGGAGCAGGAGGATGACGAAAGGAGGAGGATTTGAGAGGTGCATGGATGTTAAGGATATTTAAGAGGTTGGCGATGAGGATGTTTACCATGGAGTCAATCGAGGAGGAGGTATAAATTTTAGTTCAGTTCTGAGCTTCAATCTCTGGAACGATCTTTTCACGGGTTAGGGATTCTATATTGCGGAAAGCAATAGTTTTCCGCAATATAGTTGCAATAATTATAGTTAAAATAATTACAAAAAAATATTTTTTTATTCAAACATATTTTTTCAAAGTACAATGGAATATTTAAAATATTTTTATAAATTCAAAAGTGAACATTTACAACTTTTTATTGTATCAACACTAAACGAATGTATAGTATCGATAGTCATGTTATAATAACAACGTATGTAATTGTTCGAATCAATAAACATATTGCTCAGTTAGCTATTTGTTCTATAAGTCCACTTTTTTTTATAGATAGCATAGCAACGACCAAGATATAATGTTCGTTAAGTTTTGGAGCTCATTGAGAGCGGAAGTAAGATTACTTTATTTTGGCTTTGATAATTTTTGTTTTCGAAGCAGAAGGTTTGTAGGACTGTTACAACATTTTGCTGAGATATCTGATGGTCTAGAACCGGGCGCTCAGAGAAATCTCATTAATTATCGATCCTATAACTTTATCGGACGATTTAACAAACCTTAACACTAATCCAGGCAACGCTTTTCATAGGTTATGGATATTGATAAGATACCTTACGTTCTAGAAATGATAAATTCCAACGCTCAAGCTCATATTTTTAAATATGGTTGAGAGAAGCATCATACGATAATATGATTTAAGATATTAACCGTAGAAGAGGCTCCATAAATGTAACAACTATACTAGCTCTATCTGTTGGATTTATGCAGAATCTACTTAGCGAATTGCTAAGTTAGCAAACAATTTAACAAAGCAATAAGTTAGCTAGCTAGTGTTCTGCAACGCTTTTCACAGTTTAGCAGACTGTTAGTTATTGATGAGATATCTAATGCCCTAGCAACCGGGCATTAGAATACCATCTCTATTTAATATTATAACAACAATTTCATATTTATTAAATAAAATCAAATATTAAACATTGAAGTACAATTTCAAAAAGCATGTAGTATGATTTCTATTTGCATCTAGAATAGAATCTGAGGATCTCGTTTGATTTTGATCAGCAACCGCTAGAATGCGGTTCAAGCAGTACTGGTTACCGAAAACTAACTTTTAAAAGGCGAAAGCCACCTATTCGCAAGTAATACCAAATAATATTATTATTTCATTTTATGAAATCCAGCTGACTGCTTAGTATATTTGATGCTAATATCATTATTTTATTTAAACACATGTATAATTTTATATTTATATTGTTTCAGGAATTACTTTTTTTTTATCAAATAGTTTATTATCTAGCCATGGGAGGTGGTAAGAGCAAGAATAAGGTTTGTGAATTCAACCTTACCCAAACCAAGAGGTTAAATATTTACAAAATGTTTAATGCTGTTTCCAAAGAAGAGATACCAACTGTGACACCTGATGCTCTCCAGGTAAGTTTGTATTATAGTACTTTTCTAATTAGCTCAGTCACAGTTCCTTTAGGAGTAGTTGAAAGTAAACAGACTAAAAGTCCCTACCTACTCACATAAAAGTCAAAGTATACACCTACCCCCTACTACTCACCCACCCAGCTTATGGTGGGGGTGCGGAGAAGGTCCTATTATTGGGTTTTTTTATTATATCTCGAAAATGGTGGACTTGTTTCAAATCAAAATTAAAGCTAATTAAATTTTCTATAAAATTGTTTCTATACACATTTTGTTGAACTTCCAACGGTTTCCGAGATATATGTTATTGAAAATTGATAATTTTCGAAACAAAAATAATTTTTACCTCACTTTTTGTCTAGCATTAGCTTCCAGTACCAAAAACATATATATGAAATTAAAGTAAATTTAATGCTCTACAACATTCATTCTGACATTTTTTCTAAGAAACGATTATGGAAGGTACTAGAAGCAAATGTTTGACAAAAAGTGAGGTCAAAATTATTCTTTTTCAAAAATTATCGATTTTCAATAACGTATACCTCGGAAACCGTTTAAAGTTTGACAAATATGTATAGAATTTATAGGAAATTTAATTAGCTTTAATTTTGATTTGAAACATATTTTTCTAGAGATATAATCAAAAAAACCAAAAATGGGACCTTCTCTCATTCCCCTCACCGACTTTGGTAGATATTGGGCCGTAATATGGTATTAAAATATATTTCTCGGGGTAGCTTTATCCTCTGGGGTTGTTATGTATATATTATTCATAGTTTTTTTATGTATTTGTTTTCTTAAAATATTAAAAATCCAATAATTCAAGGGAAATCCCATAGTAAATCACAAAAGTTTAACCTAACTGCCCCCTTCCACTTCTCACGATGGGTATATTTCAGTTATCTCTTAGGCCTCCTGAGGTGAGTACTAATATTTGGTTTCTTGTTTTACATTTTTGAAAACTTTAGTGTATATAATCCATGTAACATAGTACCGATGTGTTGAAAATTTTGTATGTTTTAGAACTGAATATGAATGTTTAGCATTCAAAACTAGTTTTCTAATCAAATAATCCCAATAGAAGAGGCAATTAATTCATCAATCCCAAGTGTATTGATCCTTCTATACCTTCATGCATACCTCAAGTGATTGCATTTTTAATTTCAGAATTTATGGAAGGACATATTTTCTCACCGAATCTTGGAACTGATGATGGACTACTTGTTCAAGACATCACAAAACATAAAAATTGAAGATTTAGAGGTTATATACTATAAGATGATTGAAGGAACCCCTGATGAACGAGCCCAAGTATTAGTAGATATTCTCGGTGTTGAGAACAGTATTCCTGCAGATAGTTTTCAGACCGTAAGAGTTTAATAGCTTTCTTTCATTTTTAACCTTTTCATTTTTTCAGATGTGATATTTTCCATTATTTGGCTATTTCCAGTTGCAAACATAATATCCAGCCTTCTCCATTTGCAAATTTCGCAATTTTTTTTTTGCACAATTTTTGGCAATTTAACAAACGAATTTGGCATTAAATCTCATGGAAATTTTTACCTTTAGGCTACGGCCACATGTGCTTCATTTCCCGCAGCAGTTCTGCTTCTTTTCCTGCCGCTGCAAAATCGGCAGGAAAACCTGCTGAACTCCTGGCCACACGACTACAATTTCACGCGTGTTCAGTTCATTTGAGAAATATTAGATTAGTGAAAGATTTATAAATTATATTTTCCAGCCATCCAGCCAAGCTCGAGCAACTCTGCTGTAATGAGCTGGACATCCATCGAGTTGGAACCACATTTCAATCCGCTGCTGTAAGGGAATGTCATCTAAATAATTAGAAAAGTCGTTCTCCAAAAAATGTGTAAATGTGATACTATTCAATCTTCCAGGTAAAAAATATGGTCCCACCAATAATCCCTTCCAAATTCCTAGCCAAACGTTAATAGCAAATTCATGCTGAAACCTATTCTCTCTAATAGCTCTGAGATTTTCAAGAGCCCATACATGATAATTTTTTTGATTAACAATTCCTCCTCTTGTAAAGGTAGCTTCATCGGTCCATATAATTTTTAATAGAAATAAATTATCATCGCGAATTTTGTCAAGAAACCAGTTACTAAAATTCAACCTCTTGACATAATCTTGAGGTAATAAATTCTGAACTTTTTGAAGATGGTATGGGTAGCGATTATCACCTTTCAAAGTTCACCATATTGCTTGCCGCGATATTGCTAATTCAGCAGATGCTCTTCGGATGCTAGTCTCAGGATTGTTATCGAAGTGGCGTTGGACACAATTTCTTCTCCGATAATCTGCTCTTATTGCTGCCTGGAATAGGTCGCCTTCATTACGTATTAAGAATGACCCAGTCTCTTGTAGTCTATTAAAAGTTAACGAAAAGACTCGTCTATTAGGCACTCTTCTATTTGGAAATCGGCGCGCATACTCACGCACCGCATCTAAAGCATTACCGTTACAGAAACCATACACAAAAATCATATCAGCGTATTCAACATTAGAATATGTATGCGGGATTTTGGCTGATGCTATTCACTCAAAAATATCTGAGTAACTAACTGAAGATTGATTTAGGAATTATAATCCTAGAAGGAAGCCAAAATGTAAACAAATAAAAGAATGTAAAGGATAACATTAAGTGTTTACATATCTCACTGACTAGCCTGACGAACTTTGAAAGGTGATAATCGCTACCTGTAACATTTTTGTTTTGTTTCTTTTTTTTGCGATTTTCTCTAAAACTAAGCAAAAACGAGCAAATCTCTAAAGGACTTTTTGTCTTAGTTTTTCGGTCCCCTATAAGTTCCTGATGTTTTGCCATTTAAATTCGGGATACCCTATATAAATATAATGATGCAAATGATTTGATTGGAGGATAAGGATTGTTTTTGCCATTTGTTCAGTTCATTCTTTTTTTTTTTCTATCCAGCGGCAGGAGACCTTGAAAATGTGCCCTTGCCCTGTCCCTGCTAGCTGGAAAAGATGCTCGTCTGGCCAGCTGCATTCTATTCAACGGGTTCCATAAGTACAACTTCTTTTCCAGCACAATTTCTGCGGGAAATGACGCACTTTAATTATTTTTAAAATCAAATAATTGTTTTATATGTAACAATGTCTGAAGAAGGTAAATAAAAATTGCCGAAATCTGTAGAATCATTGATTCAAGTGATAAAAACAAAATATTGAAGATAAATGCCAAAATGTTTTAATTAATGGCATAGAAGAATACGATATGAGAAATAGAAATAGAAATGCAATAGTAAAACCCTAAAAATGGTAACTATGTCCATCCTCAACTTCAAAAATTTCCAGATGTTCAGATTTGTTTGTAATAGCGACTGGCAGTTCATTATCATAGGCGGCATTGCACTCTTCCTTGGGCAAGTCACACATACCTCACCTTACCAGCAACCCTTACCTGTATAGCTTGTCATTGAAGCTAGTGACGAGCCGGTGCCATCTTATGATTATTTTGCCACTAAAAGTATGCCTGCTGCCACTTGTCTAGCTCTTTGCAATGTATGCTTCTGGTATCCTGGTAATTGAAAAAATTGTACATATATTGTTGATCTAGCAGCCTTTACTATTCCATATATTCTGATATCTTCCTTGATAAATAATAATAGCCTTCCATTTAATGGATTTGTCTGCAATCAAGCCCTCCGGCATTCCTGAATATAGCCTTAAGCAGTATGTTGTTTGGGTCCTGAAAAAAAACTTATGTGGTTTTATAGTGCCAAGATGATTACTGGGGTGTGTTCAATGACACTATTGCTTATTTAGTATTATCCATTTTTATGATTAATAGTTTCAGAGTTATAGCCTAAATATAGTACTGAAAAACGTGGGTTTCACAACAGTAAGGGGTCCTCAGTGTGCTGGCATGGGTGTATTACTTAATCAAAATTTCATATGTAGGGTCAAATAGTAAATTCAATCATCTTCTAGATGAAAAAATTAAATTTTGGATGGGATTAATAGTAATAGCCTAAAGAGTATCGAAAAATGTGTTTTTGGGGAGAAGTACGACTTAAACTTATTTAATACATGCACTTTTGCGAAATTCGATTTATAAATCGACTGGGCTATTCAGTTATAAATTTATTTTAATTTTCATTTCTATTTTGGGCATGCTTAATGGAGAAAATATTTTCAAGAAAATGGTAATACTAGACCTGAAAATATAAGAATTAGCACATCCTAATCAGTCTGGCCAGAGACGGCAAGCAGTGAGCAGCTCTGTTATTTATCTTCTAATTAGCACTTTTCTTTTGTTAATTTTCTTACAATAAATGTTTAAATTACGTAACAATAAACATATAATTTTTGACAATAAAAACTTTTGTTTTGTTTTTTATTTTCCTTATTCCTCCCTCTATATCTCCTTAAGCATTGACCTCAGCAAAAAAATGTATAAAACCTTTTTTGTAAAGAATTTTATGTTAATTAATTTAGTATATAAACACATTTTCGCTAGAGGCAAGAATTTTCGAGTTATTAACAAAAAACTGGAAAAAACTGACCTTTACAGCGCCTCCCCCCACCTTTATCTCCAACCCCACCCCCCAGTACTTTTAGTGTGTTGTTAAGGACACCTTCTCCTACAACTGTGCCGAAATTGGTTTCTACATGAATTATGTCCCCTATTTGGCCTTTTTTTGGTCTTCGTTGCCTGGACTACTCTACATCTCCTTGTTCATAAGTAAAAGTATTCATAACTATCTGAATATTCTAACTATATGACCATCCTGATCCTCCTTGACTTTTCTAAAGCCTTTGACTCCTTAGACCATAATATCCTTTATTTCAAATTGAAATCATTGAACTTTTCCAATAGTACTATCCTCTGGTTCCAATCTTTCCTTTCCCACCGCATCCAATCAGTTGCTATTCCTAACCAAGGCCTATCCTCATTCCTCACTTAACAATCAGGTGTAGCTCAGGGTTCGAGTATTTCCCCTCTCCTCTTTAATTCCTACATCAACAATCTTCCCCATTCAATTCATCATTGTTCCCACCATCTTTACGCAAACGACTTCCAAATTTACTCCTCCTTTCCTCCATACGGACTATTAGTTGCGTTTTCCAAAATTCAGGAAGACCTAGATGAAATCTGTGCCTGGGTAAATCTGAACAAATTAATGTTAAATGCATCTAAAACTCAAGCTATTGCCATAGGATCCCATTCCCTCCTTCATTCGAATGCCAACTTTCCTACTTTATCCTCAATGGTCATCCAATAACCTTCTATTCATCTGTTAAAAATTTAGGCTTAACCATTGATTAAACCCTCTCCTGGAAATCCCATATTGCCCAAATCTCCCAAGGTCAATCGGTATCCTAAAACTATTTCACCACTCCCGTCACCTCCTGCCCTTACCCACATGTAAACTTCTAGTATCCTCTCTTATCTTCCCCCAATTTGACTATGGTTGCGTGATATATAACGGGCTCTCGAGAACAGGTTAAAACGCATCATGCATTGCTTCATAAGGTTTGTCTTGGGAACCTCCAGACGTACCCATAATTCGCATCTCTATACCGAGTTAAATTAGCTCTTCCCCTCCTTCCGCAGAAAATACTTCCTTGGCACCTACATATTTCAAGTTATTAACACCCGTCACTCTGCCTTTATTTACAGTATCCTGCAATTAAGTCCTCAATCAAATCACTGCATTCAAAATCTCGTCTTTCCGATCTCTATACTCCATCCCACAAAATTACTGTATTCCAACGATCCTTCCTTGTCCGGTCCTCTATTCTCTGGAATTCCTTCCCTCCCTGCATTTGCAATGCTTCTTTCCTCGGAACATTTAAAACACTCTTCTTTCACCATCTTCTTTCACAACCTGACACTCTCTAATGATTTGGATGTCTCGCAATGTATGTAATCGAATAATGTAATCACAAAGTATGTCAGACATGAAACTATTAGCATAAATTTAAAGTTTGTTAGTGATAATGTTTTAATTCTTGTTAGGATAATTGTTGATTTTTGATCTTTTTTTTTTAAATTCTCATTCATTTTGTGTTTGTTTTTTTTTCTTTGCAATTGTGTTCATAATATTAATTTTTATATTCTGTATTTCTTTTTTCTTTCTCTCTTTTTTTCTATTTACAGTTTTTTCTTTTATTCTATTATTTTTTTAATTTCTTTTTGTTCTCATACAATTTGTATTCACTTTTATCTATGTTGTATTATTTTTAAAATCTCTCGGCCAGTTATGATTTTACTTTGTGTTATGTTTGTTATTCTTAAGGGGGGACTTTGTCACAGAATAAAGGTTTTTCCCTATTTATTAGATTTGCCCTAAACAAAATACCTATTCTTCCAATATAAACTTAATAGCCGTTCAAACCTCAACTTCCTTCCCATTCAGTTGCCTGAAAAGAAGATGGCCTTGGGACCGTTAATATGTCATTATGTTATTTTACAATTTCTTGATGTACTTGTTTATGAAGTTGTAAATTGTAATTAGTAAGAAAAATATTTGTTGAACTTTTCAAATAAATTTCTTGTACCATTTAGAATTTCCAGAATGGGTTATAAAAACAATGCTTCTTGCATAGAGTTGATTTTAAGTTGGAAAATGAATGCTAAAAACTTTTTAATTTGTATTTTTAATTTTTTTGTAGTTCATATCAGATTTGATGGAATCCTACATAACCATCCTCAGAAAGAAAAATCCTGATTCGTTTTCTTCTTGGGTGTCTGGAGATACTATTGAGAAGAGAGATTTAAAAATAGTAATTGAGTTTTTCCTGAGAGACTTGAAATATTCTAATCAGGAGGTAACTGATGTGAATATAATATTGATAATATTGTAACATTTGGGTTTGCAACTAATCAAATTGTTTTTTGAACAAAAAATAAATGCACACACAATTAGTAAGTTTATTTCATATTGTGAAACAGATAATGATTACCGTAAATGGGGGCAACTTGAGCATGTGGGGCTATTTAAGACAAATTTGCTTTTAAAACTAAAATCCTTCTGGTAGGCTTAATTTGAAAGCTAGCATCCTCCAGTTTGTTCTATTCTCTGTACATAGAATGTGATACGGTCGCGATAAGGGCACATGCTGGCCTTCCTTGGCCGCTGTAAGCGTTTTTATGGTACCAGTGTTAATAGTTGTTTTTATCAACTTGTCCAAACCTCATCTGGCCTGGCGTTTGTGGCCGCGGGATTTTTTCATATGAGCATTATATTGATCACCAATCTATTAAGCAACATTTTCATTTTTGTTTGATTAAAATTGATTTTGATTTGATGGTGAATAAAAAGGACTATTGTCAGGCATTAGTAAAATTAACAAATCAAGAACAATATAATGAAGTTAACAAAAACATTAAATAAAAATAATTAAAATTTAATTGAAAATTGTAAATTGTATACGCAATTTTCTTCCTTTGATTCTAGTAATTTTGTCATTCTATTCAAGGTTTCCTTGTATGTTTTGTTAGGTAAGGACCAATATTTCTTGAACATTTAATCAAGTTAATGTTAATAGATAGTTTGTAAGTTGTTAATTTAAGAGCTATATTTTCATAAAAGCTATAAACATTACTAGAAATATTTGTGTTTTTAGTATGTGTCTTTTATCAACAAATCTGGCGATGAAGAGAACCCAATTGGCAGATTTATGGAAGCATTTTGCTGAAAAGTGATCTTTTTAAAGGTTTTTTGGCAAAAAAAAACAACTTAAATTGGATAATTAAAAGGGTTAAATTGAAGAGGGCACTGAGACATACATTTTTGAGGCGAAAATCAGCCTTGTTTAAAGTAGCCCCTACTTGAGAGAGGGGCTACTTTGAACAAACGAAAAATGACTCTCCCCTCCCTCGTATTAAAGATAGCAGAAAAGCTCTTTAATTTTAGAGGAATTTGAAGCTGAGTTGTGTATCCTTTGGCCCAAGAAAATTTAAAATATCCACACAATATTAAATTTTATAGATCCAGCAATCGCACTGAATGAATGATAAATAATCTTTATTCTGGGACACCTTGTCCCCTAAGAATAATACAAAAGTACAATAAAAAGGTATTATTGTCTGGCTGCGTACATATCAGGCAGCAACTTATTTAGAATGTCAATTATATACATATAAATATATATGGTGAAATTTTAGATTTAAAAACAAGTCTTAGGATTTATATAAGAAAATCAAAATAAGTAAATAACAAAATTAAAATAAAATAAAATAAAAAGAAATGTTCTAACACTAATATATAATTACATAATTTCCGAAGATTGATAATTGAGGAGGTAGATGAATAAATTATGTTTAAAGGTAGTGAGAGAAGGAGCATTGCGGATCGAAATGGGTATGGAATTCCAGAATAAAGCTGCATGATTAATAAAGGATTTTTCAAAGGAAGCAGTTCGATGAGAAGGGATATAAAAATCTATAGGCTGAGATCTAGTGTTCAAAAGATGAATGGAAGAACGAAGAGCAAGGATGTCATAAATGTATGAAGGTTTTTTGGACTTTAAGGATTGGAATAGAAAGGAACCAAGGAAGTATTGTCGCCGAAAACCTGGATAAAGCCACCTCAACTCGGAATACCAGCAAGTGATGTGAGAGCACCTGGGGATCCCAAAAATGAATTTTATAAAGGAGTTCATAAATCTATTCAGCTTCATTTCAAGCTCGCCAGACATTCCTCCGTATACTAAGCATCCATAATCGAGATGGGGAAGGATGAGGAAGGATACTAAAATTGACGGGTATTGCGAGGGCAAGATTCACGGAATCTTAGGAGCTGTTTGAGGATGGAGATGGTTTTTCGGGTAATGTGGGAAATATGGTTATTCCAATACAGATGTTGATCGAGTACTACTCCGAGGTTTTTGACAGAGTTTGTGAACTGAATAGGAACGTTATTGAGATAAAGAAGTAGATAACAGGAAAGGGAATTAAGGGAGGGTTTCGATCCAATTAGCATTGCCTTAGTTTTTTCTGGGTTTAGTCGTAACTTATTCTCCACTGCCCATTGGTTAATGCTATAAATATCATCTTGAATCTTACGAGTTGCCTCAAAAATCTCAGAAGGATGAAACGATAAGTAGATTTGAAAGTCATCAGCATATAAATGATATTGGGAATTATTAATAGCGTCTGTCAAATCATTAATGTAAACGGAAAAGAGAGTTGGTGAAAGAGAAGATCCCTGAGGAACACCTTGCGTTAGAGGCACAGATTTTGAAGGAGGTTGGTTAGGAACAATAACTGTTTGGAAACGGAGAGATAAGAAGGACTGGAACCAGCCAAGAACACTATAGGAAAGGGAGAGTTTTTGTAATTTAGTCAGAACAATTTTAGGATCCACGGAATCAAACGCCTTGGAGAAATCGAAGAGGATTAGGATAGTAATTTTCTGTTGGTCAATTGAAGAGTAAATGTCTTGAGTAATTTTTAAAAGAGTGGATTGGGTAGAATAACCTGAACGGAAGCCTGATTGAAGAGGAGTTAGGAGATCTTTATTTTCAAGGTATATAGCAAGTTGAGAATGGACTATTCTTTCTGGTGGCTTAGATAGGTTTGATAGGATGGAAATATGCCTAAAATGGGATGCTGTGGTAGGTGAAGGAACTTTATTCAATGGACGAACTAGGACCTTTTTCCATGCTGTGGGAAAGGAAGAGGTTTGTAAGGAGAAGTTATAAATATGTATGAGAGCAGGAAGGATGACAGGAAGAGTGAGTTTGATAATTTTTAGCGGTATTTGATTGGCACCGAAATCATTAGTCCGGGATTTAAAAACAGAAGCTATTATATCATCGGGGGGAATATAAAGAAAGTAAAAGTTATCTGGATTAAATGGAAATTGAGGAATGGAATAGGCTAAAGTATTGATTGGAGGCTCATTGGGAGAGGAATCTACAAAAAAGGAATTAAGTTCGTCAGGAGTCACAGGATAATATGTACTGGAAGAGTAACTTGTAACTGAAACCTTCCTTAGAATTCTCCACTTAGATTTTGAATCTGGAGCTTCGGATAGGATGTTACGAAAATACTGCGCCTTGGCACGTCGCATGGTAGACTGGGTGAGGTTTCGAAGGGATTTGAAAGTGGAGTAATCATCAGAAAATCTGGAACGCCTGAAGCGCCTTCTAGCTGCATCTCTTCTTTTCATAAGGTCTATTTCTTGATTAATCCAAGGAGCAGGTAAACGTCGGAAGGTAGAGGTTTTGAGTGGTGCTAGATGATTAAGACATGTTAGTAGTTTAGATGAAAGGCATTCCACCATTTCATCTATAGAGTGGGAGGAACAGATTGGTTCAATAGAAAGGGATAATGAGTCTAGTAGAGGGTTTATATTTTCTGGAGTTAAGGAACTAAGATTACGCCAGGAAATTTTTTTTATTGAGGATCATAGGTGTGGAAATATTGTAGGAGATTTGGATAAGATCGTGACAAGAGAGAAAGGATATTGGATTTTGAGTAAAGGAAAGTAAATTTTGAGAAGAATCAACTATAAATAAATCAAGTAAAGTGTCTGAAAACTGAGTATGGTGAGTAGGTTCAAAAGGTACGATGAATAGATTAACAGAATAAGCTAGGTCTATCATTTAAGATTTATCAGGAGAAACGGAAAGGAGATTTGTGTTAAAATCACCGGCTATTTTTATGTTATTGTAAGCGAGAACATAAAAAGTGAGGATTCGAAGGTTGAGTCAAATTTGACTTGAGGAGGATGGTACACTATGACATAGAGGAGAGTAAGCAAGTAAGAAGAAATTTTTGGGAACAGATATTCTAGGTGAGGTGTATTAGTTGACGGAGATTTCAAAAGGTTTTTAACCCTCAGACTGTCATGAACGAACAAACCAACGCCACCACCTGTCCGTTCCGCCCGATCATGATGAATGAAAATTGCACTGCAATGCAAAATGTGCAAAACCCCTTACTGGTGTACCACAGAACTACTTCTTACTACAACATTAACGCTGATGCAAACAGTAAAAGAAACGTTTAATCAGTCATTAATATTATCTCACATCACTGAAATTTTTTTTTTTTTTTATTTATTGATATTTACAACTGTACAAAATAATATACAACAAGTAAATGTGTTGACAGTGCATTCAATGGCATACAAATAACTTGTGAAGAACTACTAACTAGTAGCACTTCAATAAAATCTACACTAAAAGGTCTCTAGGCCATCTTCTTTTCAGACACCTCGGAGGATTATCAGGGATGGAGGAGGAAGCAAGTTGGGAGACTAGTGGATTGGAGTGGTTATGGAGCTTACTATGGAAGGATAGGTATCTGGTTTGGGCTAAATCAGAAACATATGGAACATTAAGATCTTTATGGATAAGTTTATTGGTCACAAAGTAAGGAGCATTGAGGATTTTTTGAAGGATTTTGGATTGTAAGGATTGGATACGAGATGAATTGGATGGTTTAGTAGAGCCCCAAAGCTCAACTCCGTACGTCCAAATAGGTCTAATCACAGTCATGTAAATGAGTCTTTTGTAATTAATTGGGAACTTTGAATGTTTGTCTAGTAAATGTTGAAGTAGTCTGTAACGACGGGCAGTTTCTTGTCGTTTTAGTCTTGTATGTGGATTCTAAGTTAGTCGTTTGTCCAATTGGAGTCCTAGGTAATCGGATCTGTTCAACAGGAATTAGTAGAATATCATTAAAGGATACTGTAGGGCAGGATGTTGTGAGTTTACGACGAAGGGTAAAGGTTATTTGATGGGATTTATTTGGATTTATTTTGATTCTCCATTTTTAACACCATTCTTGAAGGTTTAGGATATGTGATTGGAGTGTTTGAGAGGCAATAAAGGGATCATTGTTTACTGATAACACACATGTGTCATCGGCGTAAGTGGTGAG
Source organism: Euschistus heros (assembly GCA_003667255.2). NCBI lineage: Eukaryota > Metazoa > Arthropoda > Insecta > Hemiptera > Pentatomidae > Euschistus > Euschistus heros. The sequence goes on along the minus strand of RCWM02000324.1, from coordinate 585,018 downwards.
GATAGTGGTAGGATGAATTGGGATGTCAGCTGTGTACACTGTGTAGAGGATAGGACCTAGAATACTACCTTGAGGCACTTCGGCAGATTTGGTAAAGAAGGGAGAATAGGAAAATTTATGGTTTACTTTGAAGGTTCGGTCACTGAGATAAGATCTAATAATGAGGAAATATCTAGAAGGTAGGAACTGACGGAGTTTATACTGCAGTCCCGGGTGCCAGACTCGGTCAAACGCTCGTTCTACATCAAGAAAGGCTCCCGTGCAGTACATTCCACGCTCCAATGCAGAGGGGGCAACGTCCACCACACGATGACATTGCTGAATTGTTGAGTGTGATGTTCGGAATCCAAACTGGTGATCTGGGATTACATGATGGGAATCTAGGATAGGATACAAACGTTTTAAAATGAGTTTTTCTAGGATTTTACCCATGATTGGCAAGAGAGAAATAGGACGGTATGAGGATGGGAGCTCAGGTGGCTTTTTGGGTTTAGGTATCATTTTAACTATTGATAATTTCCAGGAATCAGGGAAATATGTGGTGTGGAGTACAGCATTATATATGTATGTTAGGAATAGGATGGCTTTAGGAGGAAGGAGTTTAAGGATGTGGGATGTGATTAGGTCGTGTCCAGAGGCTTTGTTTGAAGGTAATCTATGAATGATGTTTGATATTTCTGAAGGATGGAATGCTTTAGGGGGAGAGGACATTGGAAGTGGGATATTAAGTTCTGATTCAATATATTCTAAATGAGTAGGATTAAGGATATCAGGATGTGGTTTAAAAGTTTGGAAAAGGTGCTGGCCAAAAATGAGAGATTTTTCTTCATCAGATTTTGACCAGATTTTGGCTTCGGTAAGTAGGGGATGATTATAGTTTCTGTAGTTCTGTAGTTTTTTAGTGGTATTCCATAAGGATTTGTCAGTTGTATTAAGTTTTTCTGTGTAGTCATGTAATTTTTGAAGTTTGTATTTCTTAATTTCTGTCTTAAGTTTGTTTGTAAGTTTGCAGTAATTATTTTTATCTGATGGATATCTGGTCCTGTGCCACTTCGTTCTTGCTTTATGCTTTTCTCTTAACAAGACACAAATATGTTGTGGTAAGTTAGTCTGATGAGAATTATTTTTTTTCCTGTGTGATGTGTTTTTCGTTAATACTGCTGGATATTGAAATGGTGAGTTTGTCTATGGCAGTGTCGATATCAAGTTTTGTTTTTAGTGGAATTTTTAAGTCTAATTTATTTTCTAAGTCATAACGAAATTTGTCCCAGTCTACTCGTCCTGTTATTAGTCTAGGAGTAGAGGGTTTAGGGACGGGGTATGAATGGAAGAGAAGTAGAACAGGGCTATGGTCTGATGAAAGGTCATCCAGGGAATTGACAGAGGTGTGAGAGGTGGAAATTTGGGAAGAAATAAATATATCGAGGATGTCTGGACGTTTTTTGAGGGATGTAGGCCAATAAGTTGGATCTAAGGGAGAAAGGACAGAATAACAATTGGAGGAGGAAACAGGGGATAAAATGCTGCCACGGGAGTTGGATGTTCTACAACCCCATCGCTGGTGTTTGGTGTTGTAGTCTCCTCCAGCAATAAAGCGCGGACCGAGGGATCAGAATAAGGAATGAAGATGGTTATAAGAGAGGGAATTACCAGGAGGACAGTATACAGCTGAAAACGTTACGTTAAAAGGACGAGTGGAGACGGATACTGAAGTGGATTGAATGGTGTCAGCTGGAGTAGAAGGGATAAGAGAATGAGGTATTGATTTATGAATTAAGATGCAAGAACCGGCATGGGCTGTGTTGTCTGGGTGGTCTGATCTGTAAGTGATGTAGTCAGGTATTTGAAAATAGGATCGTTTTGTAAAGTGTGTTTCCATCAGTAGGGCTATGTCTATGTTATTGTCATGTAGAAATATGTCAAGTTCGTCTCGTTGGTTATGAAGGCCATTTGCATTCCACAAAATGACAGCTAGGTCACTGAAATCTGAACACATTATATACAAGTTCTGCACACCAGTTACTGTAATCAATCTAACATGCTACTACTAATCTCTCTTTTGATCTGTCTCTATGGTGATGAGTTAAAAAACTCTAGGCGTCTATGTCGCCTTGCAATAATGGCAGCTCTCACTATTTTCGTCATTATAGTTACCCCTCTTCAGGTGCATTTCTCCTGGTAAACAATTCTTTTACTTGCAGATTGTTTCATCCATCGGCTGACAGCAGTTGCTCTCCTTGTGAGATATTGTGCATTCCTCGAAGCTCATCCACCTTTTCTTCATCTCCATGGTCCCCTAATGGTCCATGGTGGTTGTAATGAACGATAATGGTTTTCCCCCTAGGAATCTCGAAAATTTGAAATTAACTACTTTTTCATTCGTACTTATTCAACCAATCACTAGCCAGCTTCAAATTTGTAGGAACCATTTCGTGTGTATCTTCCATCCTTTTTTTAGTCCACTCATTTTAGGTTTTAATTGTGGAAAAATTCCTAGTGAGCTAAATTTTTTTCTACACCTTTGTTGCGGCATTTTAAAGAATATGTGTAAAATTGACATTGATATCGTGCCGGCTAAAAAAGTTATAAAGGTCAAATCAGTTTTCCGCGAATATCTGATGACCTATTGCTTGGAGGTTAATTAAGGACATTACAAAAATTGTTTATCGTGCAATTATCTACAAAAAATGCTGGTTGCATTTTTCTGTAAGATCAACCGTTTTTTGAGCAGAGCGCTGAAAAAGCGACTTATTCGTGGTAAGTCGCACTTTTCCGCTAGAACACGTTTTTTGGTACTTGTTTATAACTCGGAAACTATTTGTCAGATCTAAAATATGTTTATTTTCATCTGAGAGCTGATTAAATTTACTGTCAGACCCTATATATGAAGTTTTGATCAAGTCTATTACTATTGTTAAATCCTTATTTTTCCGGCACATTTCTCGTTATAACTCTAAAAATATTTGAATTCCTTTTTTCCATCTTAAAGCTGGTTAAATTTAATATCGAATCCCTTATATTAAATATTAATTAATTTCATGTAATAACCTTGCCAGCAAGCTAAAAACTGTAAACTGTTAAAAAAAAACAATTTTTTTTTTTTTGCGCATTTTCTCTGTAACTCTAAATAATTTGTCCGATCTCAAATTTCTTTGTTAAACCTTAAAGCTGGTTAAGTTTCCTATTAGATATCCTATATATCAAATTTTGATTAAATTCCGTGTGTTCGCGCCAATCGGCGCTCTTTGTAGATAGGGAGATGTATAGGCACATTCACGCCATCAATCGAAATTTGTATGTCAACTAGCTTTTTAGTGTTATAATAACTACCTCGAGGGCAGCTGATAACTAATTTCACCTCTAGGAGTTTTCCCTACAATTTAAGCCATTCTTTCGTCAAAATTCTAGCCAGCAGGACTCCATTTTCTTTTGCCCAAGGCTATTGCCTTCCTCAGTATTTTTGTCCAAGACTAAAAATAGTCTTCCAAATCTTACTTTAAAGTATTTTCTTATATTTTCATGTTATTTTCCATCAAAGACATTATATTTCCCATTTTACTTGCAAATGAGTGTTAATCAAGCTGGAAGATTTCTTAACCGATTATCGCAGCATCCAGAAGCAATTCAACCACCGGCGGGTCTTTTAGGTGCACCTAATTGCCTAAGAGATTCGGTCGATTCTTCACATGGGTGAGTCATTTTCACATTTATTATAATTGGTTTAGATTTCTTCTAATCCATGTTTCTTCAAAATTGTGAACATTTATTTTAGTAAAATTTTATACAGTGCACTTTCCATATGCTGTTTTGATTTCTGAGGAGGTTACCCTTCCTTTTGAATTCTATCAGTGCAGTTTACGATCTTTGATTAAACATTTTGGTCCATCCGGGCCGCATTTGGTTCCACAGTGCGGCATTTTGTTCAAATTTCAATATTTGCGCCGCATTAAATTCTAAAATAAATTTATTCGCAGTTTTGGAGCGATTTTTTCCACTCCTTGCAAGTAAAATTTATTTCATTTAATTGTAATAATTATTTCAGTAATTTTCCCGTTGAAATTTCTAAACATTTTGAAATTGTTCCCATTTTTTGTTCAAATTTCCTATTTGTAACTAATCTACGCATTTACAACCGATGCTATGGCCAGCCATTTTTCTTAGCCTATACAGGGTGTCCCGAATTTAAATGGCAAAAATTCAGAAACTTATAGGGGACCGAAAAACTAAGACAAAAAGTCCTTTAGAGATTTGCTCGCCTTTGCTTAGTTTTAGAGAAAATCGCAAAAAAAGAAACAAAACAAAAATGTTACAGGTAGCGATTACCACCTTTCAAAGTTCGTCAGGCTAGGCAGTGAGATATGTAAACACTTAATGTTATCCTTTACATTCTTTTATTTGTTTACATTTTGGCTTCCTTCTAGGATTATAATTCCTAAATCAATCTTCTGTCAGTTACTCAGATATTTTTGAGTGAATAGCATCAGCCACAATGCCGCATACATATTCTAATGTTGAATACGCTGATGATTTTTGTGTATGGTTTCTGTAACGGTAATGCTTTAGATGCGGTGAGTGAGTATGCGCGCCGATTTCCAAATAGAAGAGTGCCTAATAGACGAGTCTTTTCGTTAACTTTTAATAGACTACGAGAGACTGGGTCATTCTTAATACGCAATGAAGGCGACCAATTCCAGGCAGCAATAAGAGCAGATTATCGGAGAAGAAATTGTGTCCAATGCCACTTCGATAACAATCCTGAGACTAGCATCTGAGAGCATCTGCTGCATTAGCAATATCGCGGCAAGCAGTATGGCGAACTTTGAAAGGTGATAATCGCTAACCATACCATCTTCAAAAAGTTCAGAATTTATTACCTCAAGATTATGTCAAGAGGTTGAATTTTAGTAACTGGTTTCTTGACAAAATTCGCTATGATAATGTATTTCCATTAAAAATTATATGGACCGATGAAGCTACCTTTACAAGAGGAGGAATTGTTAATCAAAGAAATTATCATGTTTGTGCTCCTGAAAATCCCAGAGCTATTAGAGAGAATAGGCTTCAGCATGAATTTGCTATTAACGTTTGGCTTGGAATTTGGAACGGATTACTGGTGGGACCATATTTTTTACCTGGAAGATTGAATGGTATCACATTTACACATTTTTTGGAGAACGTTTCTAATTATTTAGATGACATTCCCTTACAGCAGCGGATTGAAATGTGGTTTCAACTCGATGGATGTCCAGCTCATCATAGCAGAGTTGCTCGAGCTTGGCTGGATATAAATTATCCACAACAATGGATTGGACGTGGAGGAGTAGTACCTTGGCCACCCAGATCACCTGATATGACGCCCATGGATTTCTGCCTATGGGGAACCTTGAAGCAGAAAGTTTATTCGGTGTCAATCAACTCAAGAGAGCAATTAAGAGACCGAATCATAGATGCAGTGCACCAAATATCATCAGAACAATGTTTTGCTGCAATTTATCAAGTGAGTGCTATATTTGAATGTTTGCATTGGTGCAAGAGGACATTTTGAGCAATATTTACATTAAAAAGAACATAACATAAATATAAATGTAAATAAATAAGTATAAAAATGAAAACTTGTTTTGTTTCTTTTTTTGCGATTTTATCTAAAACGAGCAAATCTCTAAAGGACTTTTTGTCTTAGTTTTTTCGGTTCCCTATAAGTTCCTGAAGTTTTGCCATTTAAATTGGGGACACCCTGTATAGCAGATTTATATTGCCGTGGTCTGACGTCACAATGGTCAGCTGTCGTTTCACTTGTAACTTACATCGTATTTCATTTCGTATTGTATCCCCGCTATTTTTTTTTTTTTTTTTTTCTAGGCGTCTGTTATATTCAACAAATAATTAAAGTAATTAAGTTTGCAACATTTTCTCTTTTTCTTTTTACTCTACTGTATATATTACAATTTCTTTCTTATTTCTAAACTACAATTTTTACAATGCCTGCAGAAGATAAAAATCTCATACTTCAATCCCAATTGTTATCAAAAAAGGAAACTGTTTTCGCGGGCATTACTAGCAGACGGGATGAAATTAAATGTTCCACTCTTTCAGATATTTTTACTTTCCAGGTGCATTTTGAGGATTCGCCCTCCCTTCAAGTCAAATTTGAGAGGGCGAATTAAAAACTAAGTGACCTTAATGCTCTCTTATCGAAGAAAAATCAGGTGGATACTCAAGCCCCTGCAATTGCGTTTAATAGCGTGATAACTAAAATTAAATCTAAATATTTACAACTAAAAATAGAAGAACCTATTATAGCCTCTACACAAGTTACCAGCCCTAGTCAGGATTCTCAGTGTGGTTTCTCATTACCGCCAATTAATTTACCAACTTTCTCAGGCAACATAGAAAAATGGCCTGAATTTTTTTCTCTATTCACATCCCTTATTCACGATAACCCGTCTCTAAGCCTCATACAACGTTTCCATTTCCTAAGGTCGAATTTAAGCGGGAGTGCTCTTTCTGTCATTGCCAATTTTCAGCTTACTACTGAAAGTTATGAGCTTGCCTTTTCAGCACTAGTAAACAGGTACCAAAATCCCAGGAGAATAGCTTAAGCATATTTAAACAAAATTTTGCAATTCAAGCCCATTAATTCTAACTCCTTAACCAACTGGAAGCATTTCCTCGAAATGCATCAGAATTCAGTGCAGGCTATAAAGGCGCTGCCTATCGATGATCTAGCCAATTTTATTCTATTAACCTTGTCATTAAATAACCTACATTCCCGTACTTCTAAAGCGTTTGAGGATCTTCATTCTTCAAAACCAGTTCCGCTATTTGATAACTTGTTAAATTTCGTTACCAAACAAATTAAAACATTAGAGATAGTTTCTCTCACAAAAACTCTTACTAGAAATTCCAAGGTTAATTCACTAATTGTTAGCAGTTGTACTGCTCCTTCACCAGAATCAATTAGAACTCGGGCGGTACCATCAAATTCTTCCAATTTTAAATGTATTCTCTGTTTAGGGACTCACTCTTTGTCTTCATGCTCCGTGTTTTTTCCGCTCGCTTGAGATAAAAAAATCGACTTTCTTTTGAATTCTATCAGTGCAATTCACGATCTTTGATTAATCACCGTGAAACACCCACACCAGCCCACTGAACAGATCAGAAGTGTCATGTTCTGCCAAAACATACACATTTAGCGTGCTAGCATGGTATTACACGGAATTAATAAAATTTGATATATGGGATTTAATAGTAAATTTAACCAGATTTGGGATGGAAAGAAGGAATTCGGAATTGGACAAATATTTTTTTGAAGTTATAACGAGAAGTGTGCTGAAAAAATAAAGATTTCACAATAGTATGGGGTTCCCAGCGTGCTGGAAATGGATGTGTTACCGTACTTGATCAAAACTTCATTTATAAGATCTGACAGTAAATTTAACCATCTCTCAGATGAAAAAAACATATTTTAAATCAGACAAATAATTTCGTAGTTATAAACAAAAGAGTAGCAAAAAACGTGTTTTCGCGGAAAAGTGCGACTTACCGCAAGTTAGTAGCTTCTTCAGCGCTCTGCTCAAAAAACGGTTGATCTTACAGAAAAATGCAACCAGCATTTTTGTAGATAACTGCACGATGAACAATTTTTGTAATGACCTCAATTGACCTCCGAGCAATAGGTCAAGAGATATTCCCGGAAAACTGATTTGACCTTTATAACTTTTTTAGCCCGCAATATATCAATGTCGATTTTACACATATTCATTAAAATACCGTAATAAAGGTGTATACAAAAATTCAGCTCACTAGGAATTTTTCCACAGATTGAGACTTAAAACGTCTAAAATTACTAGACTATTTGAAGTTCAGACACATAGTCTTTACAAGCCAGTTTCACACCAAGTTTATAACTAAACAGAAGGTCACAATCAGCCTCATCTTTTAACGTTGAGGACCTTTGCTGGGGTCTGTCTGGATGATTCATTTACAGCTGATCTATAGGCCATTAGAAAGAATGGAATGTGTTCGTCCCAGTCTCGCTGAGAGACTACCTTAAACAAATATCTCGACAGTGTTCATTCGTTTACCATTCCATCAGACTGTGGATGAAGTACTGTTGTTTATGTTTTTCGGATACCGAGTTTTGTACAGACATCTTGAAATAGCCTGCTTTTAAAGTTTCATCCCTGATCTGAATGTTGTTGGGGCACTCACTCCAAAACTGCTGATGAATTCCTTTATCAGGGCGTTAACCAAAGTGGTAGCTTCCTGGTTGGGAAGGGTATAGGTTTCTACACATTTAGAAAAATAGTCCATTACTACCAAAATGTACTTATTGTCCGAATTGCTTTCTGGTATAGAGCCTAGTATATCCAGTACTATCCTCTAAAAAGGACTCCCCACTACGTACTGCTGGATCTCAGCTCTGTGTTTCTGCTGTGGACCATTGCTCGCTGAGCAAGTAGTGTATTTTCGACACCACTATTTTACATCATCAGAGCAATTTACTCAGTAATATCTCGAGTATTTTGTGTAATGTTTTGGATATGCCCAGGTCCTCCATAAGTTCCATTGTGAAGTTGAAGTACTTCCGCCACACAGCTTCTCAGGATTATCAGTTGCCTCTTAGACATAGAAGAAGGTCATTTTCTATTTTCAGAGAGTCCCACTGAGTCTAAAAAAAGCCTTCAAGGTCGGTGAAAACAATGATACCTGCCCCAGGTTGGACGACTACCTGCTGATTTCCAATCTCAGATTTTCTTCAAAACAGAGTCGTTCTCTTGCTGATTCTGTAATATTTCTTGTGTCTATTCATTATCGACAACCCTATTCTGGAGTAGAGTGGCTTCTTTTTGTTCCATTTGGCCACAATGGGAGCAATTAGGTTGACATGACCTTCTGGAGAGGGCATCAGCATTGTGGTGGCTTTTCCCCAGTAGATGCATAATTTCTAAGTCGTATTCTTTGAGCTTTTCCAACCATCTAGCGACTTGACCTTCAGGATTTCTGAAATCACTCTTCTGGTAACGCAGTAGTTATTCCCGTTTGGATAGGGTCTTGCTCAAATAGCCCAGAACTCGTTCATGCCCTTCCTTGTAACTTTGATAGGACACCTTCGATTCCCATGTCACTGGCATCAGAATCTAGGATGAACTTTCCTTCGGGAAGTGGGTAATCTAAAATCGGAGCTGTTGTCAATCATTTCTTTAAACTATCAAAAGCCAGTTGACATTCGTTCAGTGGCTTAGCAATGTCTCCAAAGTTCTTAACGTATTGTTGGTAATAGGAACAGAGACCAAGGAAACTTCATAATTGGTGCTTGTTGGACGGTATAGGCCATTGCTGAATAACCTTGGCTGGGTCTACAGTCACTCCTTCTCCTCTGATTATGTGACCAAGATAACTGACCTTGGTCATGAAGAGTTGACACTTCTTCATGTTTGGGGTAAGGTTAGCGTCCTGTAGCCTCTTGGAAACCTTTTCAAGGTTTGATAGGTGCTCTTTGGATATCCCTTCCATTATAATGATATCATCCAAATAAAAGAGGCAGGTTCTCAAGGATAAGTCCCTGAGGATACTTAAAAAGAAAAAAAAAACATGTCCAAATAAAAACTTTTATGGAGTGCTGATGTTTTGACCTGCCTTACAGTTCTTCTTCAGGGCTATAATTAACAAAAAAAAAAACTGGATGTGACCAAAGGGTAACTGACATAAAAACTATTGACAAATGGATATCTAAAGAGCTAATAGAATAAGCGGTTTTATAGGAAGAGGTTAATATTTATTTGAAATTAAAAAACTGTAGGAGATGGAGTGCATTGAGAGATGTAAGTGTGGTGTAGTTAATGACGACAAATACATATTTATAGTATTATCAATGTTTACATAAATAACTTTGTGAATATTATTATTGTTCTGAATGTTATGGAGAATAATTTTCAATTCTCTTTTCATACTTCTTTTATTAGTTACTTTTTTAAAACCCTGATAATTGACTAATTGTCCCATATTTCCAATAGAAATGGGTGTTACAGTCAAAAGATCCGAGATTTCTTTATCACCCAGGTAGCCAGAGGTTAACGAGGTGGACGGTAAAGACAAGGATGGTGGAGGGAAGGGGGCAATATCTGCCGAGATACTCCGTATCTAAGGCCAAAGTGGATGCATTGGAAGAGGGAGGGGAAGAGGTGGATTTGGAGTTGGTGGGGACAAGGAAATGGCAGGACGAGGGGAGGGTGATTATTAGCATTGTTCAAAGTCTTTACAAGGCTAACCTATGGGATAGTGAAGTCCACTTGAATTCCTCCTGCTTTTTAATATATTGGAAAACGATTTTTTTTTTAAATGTTAGGGTTCTTACTTTTAGTAATTTTTTTAGCCTCAGTATATGAGGTTTTGTCCTTTATTGTTGTTTGTTTCTATCAACTTAATTTCTTTTTGTAATTTAATAACAGGACAATTCCTATCTAAGGCATTATGATTGTCTTTAAAATTTGAGCATTTAGTTTCGTTTTCACATTTAGTATTGTTTGGGCATTTTTTTTCACCACAATTTGCCAACAGCAGAATTTGTTTGCAATTTTTTGTTGGATGAGAAAAACTTAAGCAATTATAGCATCTCATCAGATTTAGAATGTATGGCTTAATGTCTGCTGTGAGAAATCCTATTTCGCAACAAGCTAATTTCAATAAGTTTATTTATTTCTTTTGTATTGCCTACAGAATTAGTTATAAATTTACTTATTAAAAAAGGTGAGACATGTTTAAAAGTTCCATCATCTTTTCTAACCAATCCTATATAGGTTGGGGAAATTTTGGATTTGAAAAAATAGGGGCTCTATCAGGAGGTGATTTCATTCTGCCTCTTTTTCTGCATTTTGCGTTGGTACTTGGGGGATCGGTCCCATTCATTGCTTGAATTTAAAATTAATAATAATACAAAATAAAATAACAATTAATGTAAAAAAATAATAAAACAAAAGAAAATTACTAAATAATAAATGAAAAGTTTCGCCTTTGCGTGACGTTGCAGACTCCCTAGAATCTGAAGGTCTGCTTTGCACACTTATGTGCGGTGAATTGACCACCTGGGGTAATTAGTTTCACATCACACTTTTCCATGATTAATAACTCTTTGAGTTCTGGAGGTGACTTCTAGAGTTACCTAGTTTACAACCGAGGTCGTTAACCCCGGAGGATTAAAGACAAAACTAAGAGGTTCCAAGCTAAGAACAACATTAGAAAACTGATTCAGATATCAGAGGAGGAAAGGAAGAGGAGATCAGTTAAAATGAAGAACTATTTGAAGAAAAAGAAAGCCCACGCATCTCAGAAGTGATTGATCAGGCATACCCCAAAGTCAGGTGATGCGAAGAAAAAAAAAAAAAAAAAAAAAAAAAAAAAAAAAATGAAAAGTAAAAGAAATAGTAGGTTTCTGCTTATTTTTATTGGCCATCTTCTTGAGTTCTGCTCCTTGTCATTAGTTTTTCTGTCAGTTATCTTCTGGTCACATCTATTTTTCTGTTAATTTTAGCCCTGAATAAGATCTACATGGCAGGTCGAAACGTCGACTCTCTATAAAAGTTGTTTACTTGTACATGTTTTTTTTTTCTTTCACCTGACTGTGTTCCTGACCATCTAATAAAAAAATAGTAATCTGTAGTGTATAACAGTTACCAACAGGATAACATGATTTTGAAGTAACATAATTTTCTGCTCTTATTTTGTTTCAAATGTTTTCTTAGTTTGTGAAATTTTTTATTATTCAAAACAAAATCATTAATAAAGAAATTACTGTTTTGATCTCAAAAAATGTACTAAATAATATCAACGAGAATCATGCAAGAGAAAAACAGACATGTTGTTTTTTGTTTTTTTTACCTGACTTGGTTGGTGGCCACTCTGTAATAGTTCTCAACTCATTTCTTATTAGATTTAGGTGAAATTTTGCATATACATCCCTTTGATAAAATAAAAATTTTAGATTGTTTCATACTGGGTTTTGAGGCATAGTATCTTTCTTTCTTTGCCCAGGAATTTATTTCTCTTCTTATCATTCTAGTTAATATATTAAAATACTGTTCTAGACCTATCAACTTTGCTTTTGACTCCTCCCTTCCTAGGTCATACCCAGTTTTTTTGACCTTGATTACTTTATTTTCAGGTGTCCACTTTAAATTAAGTTTGTTACCCTTGTCTAATTGTTTCAGGATATTGAGGGTATTCCAGACTAACGACGATGATGATGATGGCGCTATATATATATATATATATATATATATATATATATATATATATATATATATATATATATATATATATATATATATATATATTGTTGTGATATTTTAAAACTGAAAATTATATAGGACAAGGGATGAAAGTGTCAGGGTTTAAGCCAGGTAGGAACCCTTGGATTAGGAACCCCTTAGGTACCTGCAAGGTTCAGCCCTTGAGGCAGGTAAAGGGGAGTCAGTTTGTTTTGGGCCTTGGAGCAGCTAGGTGTCTCCAGTTATAGAAGAATATGAAACCAGGAGACAAAGAATGGACTGGGCAAGATAAGTGAAAGTGTTTAGTGATTCTCTCATTAATGGACTTTAGAATTTAAATAAAAGGTAAATTTTAAAATGTTATTATGTATTATTTTCACATTGTAATTTATAATAAATATAAATTAAAATGCACAAAAGTTGTTAAATATTTCCAGTCATAATTCAAAAGAATAACCCCATAATGAGTTAAAGTCAATTAATTATTGGTATATAATTTTATTAAACATTAATGATGAAAGAAAATGATTACAATATATATGTAAATTTATATATATATTTATTTATTTATACTTTTTTCTTCTATATCCATTTAAGACATCTTTATGAAATGTAAAATATACATAACTAGATATAATATATTTTTTCTAGAGTTTTTTAATATAAGAAACTGTAAAAAACGAGAAGTTTATTTTTTGTGGGTGGTTTTTTATATTAATCCTTAAAATCTCACCTACCAAAAAAACTATATCTTATTTGTTTATTAGTTAGTTATTACATGTTAAACTTATAGAAGGGTCAAATTGGTGTAACATAGTTTAAAAAAGTATAAACCAATTAAGATATATGGATGAACTGGTAATTCAAACGAGATATTAATATTAGGGTTGGAATATTCTCAACAAGTATCTTATTGATTCCATCAGGTAATGGAAGCTTTCGAAAGAGATACTTCAACAGCTCATTTTGGAATAAATGTGAAGAGTAGAGATCTTGCTAATAATGAAACATAGTATCTCACTGAACATCTACTCGGATTTGTAGAGTCTTCTCCTGGCTTGATTTTTGATGGTCCTTGAATTAGACAAGAAAATAGTAGGAACAATTTTTGAAACAGAAAATCATACAGTGGACAAAAGAAAACACCGCTCAGTAAGTCCTTTACCATTTTGACAACCAATAGGTATATAGTTGATGTAACAGGTCCCTACCATGGAACAATGAACGACTCATCTATATTGAAAAAGTATATTACACGAAGGTTACAGATTAAGAAGTTTTCTTCAACCAAGAGAAATCTTCGTTATGGAGCACAGTTAACGTTGAAATTGCCAATACTATTACTGTTTTTATGAAGAAGAGTCAAAATCAATCCAATACACATACTAGGAAATTGGCTAATATGGAGAAATTCAATCAATGTAGAAAATCTTTTACAAAATTATCTTTATCTAGGTAGTTTATTGTATTTTCTGGAACTGTGTGAAACTGGTCTTAAAATATTATTTACTGGTACATATCATCACCAGTAAATGTCATCTAGTGGAAATAATGACTGAATACGAATCAAAGCTTGAATATTTAAAAGATGGTGAAAATATTAAAGTAAGAATACGATCGATTACTAATTCATCATACATTAATAGAAAGACATATAATTGCTTTATTGATTATGAGCCAAATACGAACACTGATAAAGGGATTCAAAGATATGTTATTGATTGTGCAAACGGAAACAGAATTGTGGGCTCCTGTACTCATGTAAAGACAGTGAAATACTCTTTACCACATGCTCATTATAAATTAAACCAGTTGAAACTCCATGTTTGATGTGACTAATATAATTACTAAAATTGAAGAAGGTAGTGATAATGATTGAGTTTTATATTCCTAATACATTATTTCATCCATATATCTTAATTGGTTTATATTTGTTTAAACTAAGTTACACCAATTTGACCCTTCTATAATTTTAACATGTAATAGCTAAGTAATAAACAAATAAGATATATTTTTGTCGTAGTTCTCATTTCAGATATTAGTATAAAAACTATCCCCAAAAAATAGACTTCTCGTTTTTTACAGGTTCTAATATCATAAAAACTCTAGAAAAAATATATTATATCTAGTTTATGAATAGTTATGTAGAGTTTAAATTTCATAAAGATATCTTTAATGGATACTGAGAAGAAATATATATTTATGCTAAGGGTTGTCACTCCTGTTATTTCCTTACCAAAGGGGTTATCAATGTAAGATTTAGATGGTTCAGTTTTCATATGCTTAACTCGCTGGACCCTTTCCATTGCAAGGATTTTGCAGCAGCTAGGTCCGAATATTCCTGCAGTTCCTCTTCCTCCCTTAGCTAAACATTCTGTCTAACAGGTGAAGGCTCCCTCTGTAAACGCTTGTACTCTTTCTTTGCACATTGTTCTGTCTGGTGTAACTCTTCCGTCTTGGTCACTGAGGATTTTTATGTGCTCTTGGTTATTGCATGGTTTGTAATTAAAGGTTCATAGAAGTCAGAGCTTACTGTTTAAAGCCTCCTTTTTATCCATATATGCAGAGGAGTTAGAGTTAGCAATGCTTCTATGGCTGTCATGGGGCATGTTTTAATTGCTCTTGTGATACTTAACGATGCTGTTCTCTGTATGTCTCTTAAGCTTCATTTACATAGGTTATCATGGGTCTAACAGGGTGTCTACTAGTCTGGAATTTCGGGAATATGTCGGGAATTTCGTGTGGTCGGGAATAAGTCAGGAATTTACAAAAAGTTTGCGAAAGTCGGGAAAAAGTCGTTGTTAATGCTTAATGTCAGTTAAGGAAGCGTCTGATTGGTATAGTCACCCCACATACTTTTAAAGTAAACAAAATTAACTACAATTTGAGATCAGGGTGAGCTCTATATAGCCATTGGTTCCCAAGATACAGGGATATTATCTTCAAAAAGAGGCCATTTTTTTTTCCAAAAAGTGATGTTTTTTTTCGATATGGTCACTTATTTTGTGAAATATCTCCTAAAATACAAAATTTGAGACCAGAATGGTATCTGTGGGCCCAGCGGTTCTCTCAAATATGACAGATAACAAAAAACAGTCAAAAGTGGTTTCTAGGGGAAAATACTGTTCTGTCTTTTTATGGTTTATTTATCAATCAAAATTTATTTATTTTTGTTATTGTTAAATAATTGATTGATGAAAAAGAAAAAGATAGCATAATCGGGAATTACGTCATCATCGAACATTGTTTTATATACCTACATACTAAAATGCTTAAACAAACATCATATATATATATATATATATATATATATATATATATATATATATATATATATATATATATATATATTAGTTATGTTAATTAGCTTTGTCGTAGGTTAGTTTACTAAAATTTCTAATATTTTGAAGTTAATTTTCTTTATAACAAATTTTTAATTATTTGTCCCTATTTGGGCGGCATTTTATTATGTTTCAGCTTTTTATTAGATAATGTAAAATTATTTTCATTAATATAAAGTTAATTTAATTTGTTAAATAAAATTTTGAGGGAATATCAAGGGTTGAGCTTTTCAAAGATAATGATTTTGACTCAAAAATATATATTTTCAAATAAAAGAAATAAAAACATTTTACAATTAGATTACATTTTTTACTTAACGTATTTGTAATTAAGATACCTTCTATCTTCTCAATGACTGTAGGTTCTCACAACCCAAATGTTCCCCAATTTGTCCTTCTTGCATGAAACTTCCTTCTTTTTCTTCCTTCGCCAGTTTATTCAAACACTCCTCTCATCCAGACTGCTAGTATAATTTATTATTTCTTCACACATGTGACTTGTTAAATATCAGAGAGATGTTGATGTTTCAAAATCTGAGAGATGAGAGCGAGAGGTGTTGTCGCCTCGAAGTTCCATAGCAGAGAGCGATGTTGATTCTCCGGAATCCGAAACAAGAGAGCGCGGTGTTGATGCCTCGGGATCCATACGCAGAGCGCGAACTAAAGACGCCAGCCCCAAGCGTCCTTTCAAAAAACCGTTAACGGACAAATCTGCCCCATAACTTAAAATAAAATATATAAATTCAAATTATACAATAATAAAACATTTAAAAATCCTAATTATTTTTAACATACCCCAATTTAAATTGATAAGCAAAAACTACGTAACAATTAGATTGGCGTCGAACTCTCGCTGGCGCCAAATTCAAACTTGAATTCTTTTAAAATACAATTTATCTCGACTCCGAAATATCACTACAATATATATCGTATACCTCAGGTTATTGCATGGGGGAGAGGGGGAAAGGGTTGAAAATCGTAAGTTCACAGCCATTTGATCAAATAACTCGGAATCCGTTATTTGTAGTACATTTGGAAAAAAATTGATTCTATGATTTCCCCCCCTCCCCCAAATTAATAGTTTTAAAGCTGTAGGGGGCAACGCACTACTCCGCAAAAACATGTTTTTCTGTACTTTTTTTACTCTAACTCCGAAACTATTTGCCCGATTAAAAATTTATTTTTTTCGTCCAAACACTGGTTAAATTTACTATCCGATTTATATATGAAATTTTGAACAAGATCCTTAAAACACCTATGCCGGCACACTGAGAACCTCGTACAGTTTAGTCCAGTCAATAAACATGTTGTAGAGTGCATGAAATATGCGATAATTTTTTACTTTAGGGCTTCGTTTGGAGTAGTTAAAATATCGATTAGCTAGAATTTTTAAATTTTTTTTTGAAAAAGTCGGGAATATGTCGGGAATTTTGATAGCTGAAATTGGTAGACACCATGTCTAATTACCATTTTATATATAATTATCTAACATTTTGTGTTTTACTTGAGTTACGCCACTTCTATTGGAATTGTTTTAGTAGAAAACTAGTTTCGAATGCTGAAATGATATTCTGGGGTCTTGCCCCTTAAGAATAATTACAATGAACACTTAACGTCTACCTAGAATACCATATATATAATTAAGAAATATAATAAAAGCAAGGAAAATATAATTAAAATTAAATTAAGGAATTAAAATAAATTAAAATTACAATATAAAAGTAATGTTACATATTTTAAAATATCACACAAAAAACAAATTATATCTTGAGGTTAGAATCTAAGATAAGTTACGAAAACAAAAATAGAGAAAATTAAACAAAAACTCAATGAAATCAAATACAATAATCAAAGCTGAGAAATAAAAATTATCTAGAAATATAATGTGTCTTATCTGATAGATAATATAACTTATGCCAAAACCAATTTAGTGCAATAGTACTAGACTAATACTGTACAAAATCAATATTATATTTTGAATGTTCATATCTCATTTTAAGAGATATTTTCTACATCTATATGACTATTAGATTGAATATCTAACAGGTAAATGAAAAGTCGGGATTTGAAGCTGTTATGAGTGGAGGAATGGCGAATGAAGGAAGGGAGGGAATTCCAGAAGTTGGAAGCTCTGGATATAAAGGAGCGTTTGAAGGATGTTGTGTTGAAAGGAGCTGAACATTCATCTTCAGTTAAAACATAAACAATTTTCAAAACATCAGCACTATATTACATGGATTATATATACTAAAGTTTTCAAAAATGTAAGACAAGAAATCAAATATACTGGGTCTCACCTGAGGGGGTCAAACGAACTTCTGAAATGTATAAAAAGTGGAAGGGAAGGGCAAGGTAGGTTAAATTTTTGTTGTTTTTTTCCCTTGGTTTTCCCTATGGCTAATTGGATTTTCTCTTTCAATTGAAAACAAATTTAAAATGGGACTATTGAAAATGTTTATCTGGTCATTTAAACAAAGATCTGGATTGGTTTTGGACAATGTCATTATTTCTAATGATTCATAAATATTTAATATTAGGCTATTTTCTACTTGATCAACTAGTTTCACTTCTGAGCCTTTTTACTACTACAATATAATAACCACTATTTAGTATAACTTGTTCCCATCTTTTGACCAATTTCATAATGCCACGTTCATAGAACATTTGGGATTTATTGTAAAAAAAACTGATCCAAGTGGTTTTTGATGTCTTGTTTGTTTTGGAATTGCTTTCCATTCATGGAGTTCTGCAGAGACCGGAATAAGTGGTAGTCACTTGGAGGTAGGTCTAGTGAATATGGAGGATGACGCAAAAGATCCCATCCAAAGCTTAATAATTAATTGCGAATGACCGAGGTGTGAGGCCTTGCATTGTCTTGGTGGAAAACAACACCCTTTCGATTTGCCAGTTCTTGGTATTTTTTTTAAATTGAATGATCCAACTTTGTTAATTATGAGCAGTATAGAGTTGAATCGATGGTTTGTCCTGATGGCAATAGCTCGTTTCAATTTCTTGAGGGCGACCAGACCATGGAGCGTCATTGATGAAAAAATTTTCCGAACTAAATTTTGACAGGACAAATTGGTTAAGGAATCATCCCCATAAGCACTGCAAATTATTTTATGGGCTTCTGCAGCACGGTTATCTTTTTTAAAATAATACAGCAAAATATGCCGAAAATGAATGATATTTTATTTTGTCGATGTTCACAGTGCAATAGAAATAACTATACTAAGCTAATGTAAACAAGACTTTGCAGAAATGTTTGTTGACATATTACAGAGTAAACAATCCACCTTAGGGATTAATGATATATGTCTATGGAGTAGACATATGTAGATGGAGTTTTTCTATGTCTATGGAGTAGTTGTCAAGAGTGTTAAGAAGCACTTGGAGTGCTCCAGGTCTATAAAGTAATAAAATATTCCACGAGGCAAGTGTGATGTCCGTTTGCTGTATTGTTTCCTGAATTCCAGTCTGGCTAATCTTTGTGTTACTTTCGTGATAAATAAGATTTAGGGAGAATCTTATGGGTTTATCAGACCCACGTCCTCCGATTCAGGTGGAGGGGCTGTCTCCTAAACTTCCTGACGGTTCCCCTTCTGGAGGGCTTCCTAGGAAAGGTGATCCTAGGGTATGTACTGTTAGGGTCCTTTGTCTGCAGTGTAGGGGTGTTGTAGTGTGCACATAATTTAGTGCACTGTATGTGTGTCAGTGTGCTGTTTCCCCAACCTGGATGGCAATGTCAAAAACAAATAATTCATTTTCAAATTCTTAAATAAAAAACAATCCATAATTATAAGCATTTTTTTTTTTTTTTTTTATTAATTCTTAAGAAATTTTTTTTTCTGGTAGGTAATAGGTTTCAATTATGTTTTAATGTTATAGGTGACAGTGAGGGAACTAAGAGATTGGCTAATACGGTGTGTATTTGTTTGTGACATTTATGAATCAGTAATCAAGTTTGTTTTCAATATGGAAATGGAAGAGTTAAAACCAGTTCTACCGAGAGCCAACAAGTTTTCTGTATGTTCTATATGCAATATATAAATAACATTTTTAGAATTTGTTTTGAGCTTACTATAAGTGTAGAATTTCTCAGGCAGTACATTGAGATCATAACTTACTGAGGTATCTACAATTTAGATGTTTAAGAATGATTTTGAAGACATTGAGCAATTAGTTTTGTGTACTTTCTGATGAAATACAGCTTCTTTAAAGACTTTTATGATTTAGAGTTTGATTAATATTCATTTATGGGTGATTCTCAAAAAAAGCGGAAATCAACTGTATCAAATAATAAATTCAAATATTTGTAAGGATTCATTGTGCCTTTTTGAAGTATTTGAATCGCAAGATAGAGCTCAATTTACATTTTCTGACCACAAATTTCAGTTTTCAAAATTGATTGAGTGGTGGTAATGAAAACTTCAATCCTCTTTGAGTGGCAGTAATGGTAAATCCACATGTTAATAAGAACCATGTGCTTCTCTAGAGGTCTTTGTCTCTACAAATAGAATTTGATACCATAATAATATGTTTAAATTCTATTTTCTGCGAATTGATAGGAATTCGACAAATCAACTCAAATCAATGAATACCAGAACCATATTTATTTACACTGCCGGTCAAAAGTTTGAGACCATCCTGAAACGATACCAGTAAATTTAAAAGTTTGATGTTAGGTGAAAAATAAATGGATTTAAATAAAATTAAACGCATTTATATAGTTTATACCAAGATCTTTAAAGTTCATCTACCTTTAAGAGAAGAAATTAAAATTAAGTTTTCAATACATAATTTAAAACAAACTGTATTTTCCATATTAATTCCAACAATTTCGTTTGCCGACAGAATAACCTTGGATTAAAAAATTTAAAATTTGAATTAAAAATTGAGAAACGAAAATCTCCCATTCATATTAAATGAAGGCAGCGGGAATTTTTGTTGAGCCATTTCAAATTTAATTAGATATTTATGAACTAAGTTCCTTTTTTTCCTGCGTGGAATAGCTCGTAATTGATTTATTATGGAGAAAATCTCAAAAGTGAAACAAAGTGTTTTTACTTATAAATAAAAACATCAACATAAAATTAGATAGAAAAAGAGAGGCGGAACGATATTAAAGATATTAAACTTTTAAATTTACATACTTTGGCTCAGGGTGGTCTCAAACTTTTGACCGGCAGTGTATTTCAAGTTGAAAAGGTATAAAAAAAACAAAAAAACTTAGTCAAACATTTTGTTAGTCTTTAATATTTTTTTCGTTTGTAGGTGACACAGTCTCTCACTCCAGGAGCACATCGACTGTTCTTGTCATTCAAAAATTGTAATGTCTAATTATAACATCCTGCTGCGGTTTTTCATCTCTCGGAGGGTTTTGACATTCGAAATGTTCACACTTGTCTTAAACATGTGCTATGGGAAATACTATTTGGCTTTTGTCTACAGTCTTAACTACGAGACAGTTTCCACCCATAGGTTGATGGATATGTTATTTTCCTTTACCGATATTTAATGATAACTCTCCATCAGCTGATTTCAGAGAACTTCAGCGTACATAATTTTCTTCCTGAGAAGTTGCCTCCCATTTCGTTTTGTGAGTTTCGTCAATGGAGATGGCTGAAGATGGACATATTAATTTCTCATCTATCCGAAGAGATTGAGTGAGAGGCTTGGCTAAATGGGCATAATTTTGAATAAATTTCCTATAATATCCCGTCATTCCTAAGAACTGTTTTATGCTTTTATGAGTTTTAGGTAGTGGAAACTTTTCGATTGCTTCGACTTTTTCTGGATTGGTTTTTAAAGCTTCTTGGGATACCATTTACCCTAAAAATGGTAATTCGGTTTTTAAAAATTCTGTTTTATCAAGTTGAATTGTGAATTCTGACTAAGGGCCGAATTCCTAGACTGCACTCAAGTGAAATTTTTCACTCCACTCAGATATAATTCTACTTAACCATTCCAGAAACAAAACTGACTCAACTTTGAGGGCTCTCTTGAGTTTCACTCAAGAATTTTCACTTGAGTGTTTTTTTTTATCATTATTTGGTATTCATAAACCTAACTCAACACTTAAGTGAGTGAAATTTACCAAATAACTTCAAGTGGACATTGTTGTGCCCTCAAGTGAATTTATAAACTCCTATTTTTTTGTTATTATGTTTTTTAGGTTTTAGCTAGACGCCATTGGCCAACTTTAAAATAATATTTATTCAAAATAAATGTTTTTTTTTATCTTAATCAATGAAAATCTATGCTTTTTTATAATTTAATGCCAGTAGATTTTATAAAATGGTGTAACTCTTCTTGTACAGAATTAGGATTTGATATTATCTCCATATAAGAAGGGTTATCTTTATTTATTATATTTGTAGTTTTATTAATAAAATGATATCGTTCGGCAGAATATTTTATGCATGGCATTATTATATGTTTCGGATCGTCCTTAACTTTGCACAATTCACAATAAGCTGTATCTTTTCGTATTATTGTTACCAAACCATGGTTCCATTGAGACCAGTGGGCATTGAGATTTATAAAACGATCCCTTATCTTCTTTTACATAACTTTTCTGCCAATCCATCTTCATGGAAATTTTCAATTTGTGAAATATATCTGAAAATGGTATATGGTATTTATCAATTGGTTTTATTGTTGCTTCTTTGGCAAAGCCATTAATAAAATCCTTATTTTATCTCTATCATTGTCTTCTTTGTTCCTATCAAGTGCATTTTTTACCACAGTGAGTTAAATATGTCTGACACTGAATTAAATGACTTTTTAGAATTTAAAGAAGAATCTGGAAATGACACTTTCCCAAAAAGATATTTGAGAAAACACACTTGAGAACAGCTTAATACCACTGTTTTAGGACAATAATAGTACTGATAAGAGAGGATTGCCTTTGCCTCCAATGTTAAGATTATGTACTGCATTAAGATATTACATGCATCAAGATATACAATGATAAGGAATGTATTACTTGAAAGACACTGTAATTGAAGAAACATCTATTTTTTTTTATACATAAACATTGTAACATAATAAAAATAAAACAAGAATAAAATACAAATTATTTAATTCATGTGGAAACGTGATGTGTTGCCATTATGGTGTTTCAAAAATTGATAGTATCGCTAAAAACAAACATTTTGGTCATAAATAGAGCTCTTAATATTTATATAAAGGTCTGCCAAAATTCATTTTTCTATTTCCCATTTAAATGACACAGGAAAATATTTTTTAATTTCCTAATTTTTGAAGCCTGAAAACAGTTAGTCGCAGGAAAATTTTGAATAGTGTATCTTAACGGAAATTGAACAATCTACAAAAATTGTCTCTTGCAAATAATTGAAAATTTATTTTGTTTTTTTGAAACACCCTAGTTGTTGTATCACAGGTTGAAATTAGAAGCCATAATATACACCATCTAGGATTCAATTTTAATTTAAGTAAGAAATATGCTTTTAATAATTCACCTGGAACTGGAGTTAATACTTCCTCAGGAGTGATGTTATAACTCCCTATAATCTTTCTTCCCTAATTCCACTTTTCCCACAGTTTCTTTAGTTGGTTTACAGTCCTCTATAAATAGAACACAGAAATTAGAGCCTAACATACTGTAATTTGGCTGGAATACCAGTCTAGTTGTGAACTTTGTAAATCAGTTTTATTGATCTTGTTTAATATCATTTATGTTAATTAATTTATATTACACTTTTGTCAAATAAAGAATAGTCTACTTACTGGAATGTTGTTTCCTTGGGAATTAAAGTTCCTTCTTCCCATTTGACACTGTCCATTTGGAGGCCATAAAAGTTTTTGAAGCAAATACGCATTCTTTTAGAAGTTTCCTCTCCTCCTCAGTTAAAGGAATTTTCTTCCAAACATTAGGGGTGTTACTTAACATCATATTCATTTCCCTCTGAAAAGTTGGTGGTGCATTACAAAGTCCGAATGGCATCCGGAGAAATTCATAATGACCGGATTCAGTAGAAAAGGCGGTTTTTTCAATGGATCCTTCATCCATCTCGATTTGATGGAAAGCGGATGCTAAATCTACTGTGGAAAATTTTTTTGCCTGATTTAACTGATTAAGGAGGTCTTCAATATTTTGCAAACTTATCTGGTACGGTTTCTTGATTTAATTTTCGGTTGTCAATCGCCATTCTAATTTTCTTTTTTCCGCTGGCATCTTTTTTTTTTGGTACCACCCAGATGGGTGAGTTATATGGTGATTTATTTTCTCTAATTATGTTGGATTTTAAAAGTTTTTCGATTTCATTAGAGATATCTTCCCTAAATTGATGAGGATATCTATAATTTATGCTATAAATAGGTTTATCTGTTCTTAATTTAATAGAATGATTTAATAATTAAGTGGGTCATTTTCATTTTTTATCATTTCCGGATATTTATTTAAAAATTTAATTAATTAATTTAAATTGTTTTCTTCAGTATGTTCACATCTAATTAACTTCTTAATATTATTATTGTCGAGGCCGACACTTAGGATTTAGTTTAGACTTAACTTTTCAAATTATTTTTATTGTTGTATTAATCACATGGCCTTATAAAAATTTAGCCTGAAACTGTATCTTGCAACTTCGTTGATCTTCGGGCAATTACGTGAGTCACGTGACGTGCTACAAGGCCCAGAGACATCAGTGTGTGCCACAAGACAGTCAAGGCAAGGGTATACCCTCCCTGGAATAAGGTTATGGCGGACGAGAAAGCTCTCTCACTACATGGTTTGCATTCGGAGCGCAAGGCCCGACATTTCCAGATTTGATAGTAAGAGGCTATATAGCATCATTACAATTGTTTTACTTACCACGAGCCTGTGAACGGTATTTACTACTATATATTCACACGCAAGGTTAAGCCATGGTTAAACCATACTCTGTTGAACTTTATTTTGATTATGTATCAATGGTTATTTGGTTGTAAAAAGAAAAATTGAATTGCATGTAACGTTAAATTATTATTATATTATAATTGTTAAATATTGTCATTAAAGCTTTTAAGATTTACTTGTTTATAATATAAGAAAGGGAGGCTGCATGTTATTTGAATTGATTTTGTAATTAATGAAATATAGTTACAGGGAAATTGTTTATTGAGTTATATTATATTAAACTACCAGCTTCACAAAAAAGTGGACGGTTTCGGCTGAGTTCACCAAGAACCCCTAGCCGCCGCTACAATTATCAATATTATAATTTAAATATTGACTCGATTTATTTGTATTACCATTATTTATTTTAACATTAATATTAATGCTATTATAATTATTATTAGTATGATAAACTATGTCTACATTATTATGTTCAATTCGATTCTTTAAATTTGTCTCCTAATTAAGTAATATGATCATCTTTTCCATGGATTTTAATATCGAGTTCTTTTATTGTTTCATATCCTATGAGAATATCATAATCGCTACTAAAAGTAAAAATATAAAACTTAACTAATAATTTATTATTAAGCCCTAGATTTGGAGCAAGGTCAATACAAGCAGTTGTAGAGCCCTTTTCGTGTCCTGTAGGTGTCCTAATAAAAAATTCTTCTGATTTTAATTCGGTTCTCTCAGGTAAGGAATGTGAATTAATGTAATTTTTCAAAGCTCCGGTATCTATAATCCAAGTCTTTCCCTTGAAATCTTTAAATTGAGGTAATTGATCCATACAATTTAAGGGGTATTCGGGGGTTCTGTCTGCTTCCCTAAGTCTAAAAAATTATCAAACCATTGAGTAAGAACGTCTAATCTCTGCTTCATGTCATTCATCTCCTCCTGATCATGCGTAACATGATTCACTGGTGGAAACCGGATGGTTCTCATAGACATGGTA
This sequence comes from Euschistus heros, assembly GCA_003667255.2. Taxonomy (NCBI): domain Eukaryota; kingdom Metazoa; phylum Arthropoda; class Insecta; order Hemiptera; family Pentatomidae; genus Euschistus; species Euschistus heros. The sequence goes on along the minus strand of RCWM02000324.1, from coordinate 559,554 downwards.
CCGCTGAGTCGGGTTTAGGCCCGTTTTTATATTATCCGACACGACACGTAGCGGATCAGACACGGCACGGTTCAGACAAATACATAATGTATTTATATTATCAGGCAAAGCGGGTTCCAGTACGGACCGGGAGCACAGCCAAAGCGAAGATATATATATTTTTTTTTTATGATTTGTTATTTATAGTATATTACTTCATACTAGTGTTTAGTCATTATGTTTGCCCGATTTTCCACCGAGGATTTATGCTTAGTGGCTCTTTTGTTTTTATATTGTTATATTTATATAAAATTTTCAATGTGTTACTCCTTATGCACTCAATTAATTTTTCAGCATCCAGTTTTGCAAAAAACAAAACAAAAATGGAATCAAATTTAAACACAGAAAAAGAACTGGAACGGGGCTAAGTCACTGCAGTACTGCACTGTCGGAGTCGGAAAGTAAAGTATACTACCAAAAAGACACGGTCCGGCACGTGCCTGGTCCGACAAAATATTCTTTTCGAGAAATGTCTTAATGTCTTGTCTGAAACATGCCATGTCTTGCCGGATCCGATCCGCTATATATACGCAGGCACTATAAAACTAACTATACTAATATTTGTCTTGTCTGAAACGTTGCAGTCCGCTATGTGTCGTGCCGGATGATATAAAACAACCTTTAAACGGGCCCGTAGGAAAGGGAGTCCTCTGTCTTTGCTGTTCTCAGTTAAAACCTTGGAAATTATTACCCGCTTGATGGTCTAAATTTAGGCTTGGTTCTTTTTCATTAATTTGTTGAAAGTTTTAATTAAAATTAGGGTGACCATTATAGTAAGTTGCGTTAGTATTATAATTAGGATTAAAATTAGAATTAGAATTATGATTAAAATTTGGAGTTTGATTATTGTGTATTTTGATGCTGGTTTGTATAATAATTATAATTAGGATTAGTATTATGATTGTAATTAAAATTAGGATTATGGTTATGATTATAATTATGCTTAAAGTTAGGGTTATAGTTATTTTTGTAATGTTTATCATGTTTAAAATTATTTCTTGGTATATAATGCTTCTAATGTCCATACAGCCTATCTAAGATGAATGAACAGTCATTTTGAATGGCATTTCCAATATCGTCAATGTCAGTAAGTCTCATGTGATTTAAATCACATAGTTGGGGATGTAGGTTAGTAATAACATGATAGTTAATTTCTCTATCTTGTAATTTCATAATGGCATCTTTATTTATAATTTCCTCGTCTAGGGAAATTCTAGAAAATATCAAAGCTCTAATATGGGCTATTCTATCTACAGTGGGTAAAAAAAGTATTCGTACACTACATTATTTTGTAAAGCATAAATAAAAAACCCATACAATGTAATTTATGAAAAAAAAAATTGATTTGTTTAAGCAAAAAAATTATTCGTACAGCAAAAGATGCATCTAATAATAATTTTTAAGTTCGTTATCAGATCAATGTGTTTATCTAATTGTAATCCTTTGCTCTCATGTAAACAAAATGAGGTAGATCCACTTGTTTGATTGTGTACTCAAAGATAATTCCTCCAAAATGGGGCGCAAATCAAAATAATTGAGCTCTGCTTGCTAAGGAAAAATTGTTGAACCTTTCCAGTAAGGTTTACCTAAGTCTTTGATATATCTGTGTAAAGTCAGCATTGTCTCATACGAACAATACATTATTTAAGAGTTTAAAACCGGATTAGTGGACAATAAAAAACGTTCTGGACCCCAAACGATGTAAGAATCACGATAAATTGTGCAATTAGCGTTAAAAATCCTAAAATAAGTGCTCGCGAAATAGCAGAACACATCGCAACAAAATACTGTAAACATGTTGCACCTCAAACTGTCAGAAATTGACTCAACGAAGCAGGTTACAGAGGAAGAGTGTCAAGGAAAGAACCCTTCATAAATGAAAAAAAAAATGGAAAAAAAGATTTTAGTTCACCGCGGAAACATTCCAACAAACCTCTCTCATTCAAATGAAAGTAAATTTAATATTTTAGGATGTGATAAAATTAAATTTGTCTGGAAAGCTTTTTTTAAATAAATTGCAACCAACTGTGATGCATGGTGTAGGCAACACCAATGTTTGAGGTTGTCTGAGCGCAAGTTGGGTTGGTGAACTCGTTTTTTTTCAATAGAATTTTTTATGTAGAAAAGTATGTGAACATGTTGCGAGGTAATTAATAAAAAGTGTACAAAATTTAGGGATTGAGGACAGTTATTTGTTTCAGTAGAACAATAACCCTAAGAGCACTGTCAAAAAAACAAAACCAACAGACATTAATCCATTTGAACATCTATGAGCATCACTTAAATCGAAACTAAGAAAAATCAAATGCTCATAATGGAACGACCTAATTTTCAATCTGCAAAAAGCTTGGGCAGAATGGACCCTCAGGAGACCTACGAAATTGTTGAACCAATGCCTAGGAGGCCGTGATAAATGTGAAAGGTTATATCCTACCAATTATTGAATTGTTAAAATAAAAAACATTTGTTAGATAAATATAAATACTATTGTTGAATACATTTCCTAAGATATGTATGACTACTTTTTTTTGTGTGTTGGTTTTGAAATTTTCGTGCTATTCATATTAAACTGTTATATAATTTTTGAGGCACATTAGAATTAATGCAATATAGTTTATACAATGTTATCTCTAGTTGTTACGTGTTTAAAACTTAATTAAGCATACTTTACGCCTAAAAACTATGTGTACAAATACTTTTTTTTACCCACTGTATAAAAGATTTTGGGTGTTCTTTGGGTCCTGGTCTTATATTTAACAATTCTAATTTTAATTGTTCCACTCTTCTGGAATCATTAAAGTTTTTCTGTAAATGATCTAATAATTCGGAACCATTTACAAAATTATTTGTCAATAAACAATGCCTAGCATTACCAACTAATCTAGAGGTTACCTTTGAAAGTAGTCGGGCATGGTTTTGAATCTTTAAAGTATTATTATCAGTGCATACAGTATTAAAAACGGATTTTACTGTTTTTACAGAAAAAATTAAGTCTTCAGGACTTGCCATCATATGTTGGTATATGATCATAACCCTCTTTTACCATGGAATATGAAATGCTCATTTTGTTAGTTATATTTATATCACTATTATTATTAATTAATAAATTGCTTAATTGATCTGTAATTATACTTATATCTAACAACCTTATTTTTCTTATCCTTAGGCATACATATGTAACTGTTTATACCTCAAGCTTCTCTATTGTAAGCTCAGTGGTGTCCTATCAATTTTTTTTTGTTTTGACCCTGTTGAAGTGTTAAAACAAAAACTCCAGGTGGTTTACTCCAAGACCTGTTGTTCAATGACTATTTCCTCGGGTCCTTCCTGAGCTTCTGTTCAAGGCTGTCTTCTCTGAAGTTCCAAAATCTGTTGGAGTATTTCTTTGATTTTTCTTGATCTTCACCTTTACTGACCTGAGGCTGATAGGGTCCCTGTTCGGGCGTCAGATAAAGAACTTGACCGACAAAGAACTTTAAAAAAAACTTTATTGGTGAAACACTCTTACAATGTACTACACTAAACTATGAATCTAATTACAAGTCTAAAACGAGAATAATAATGTACTGATGATAATATCCTCCAGCCAGGAGTTTATATACAAAACAATAGGAAGGGGAGAGTGCTAACGTGAGTTAGCCTATTTTTCGTCCTCCACAGTTCTAAAACTGTTGATCTGAGAAAAAAATTAATAGAACCAAATTTATTGCAAATTTGCTTAGCTTCAATATTGTATAGAACACAAAATGTTGAAACATGTCGGTTTCTGAGTTATTGTATCATACTGCTAAAACATACAATTTTCAACACTTTCCCCCCTCCCCTGCCCAAACCCGATGCTATTTCGAAGAAACCTTTTTACCACATTTAGAGCTAAACTTCATGGACAATTTCCATTAAGTCAGACCTTTTTATTTTTTGTTCGATTTCAAGGTTAGATTGCTAATTACACTGTACTATAATAAACATTTTAGCTTTAACAACAAACATTTTATTTTTAGCAATAACCATTTGATTAATAATAATAAACTGTTCATCTATAACAATAAACATATAATTTTTAACAACATAAACTTTTTTTTTTTAATTTTCCATATCCCCCCACTATATTTCCTTAAGCATTGATCCCAGCAAAAAAATGGATAGAATCTTTTTTGTAAAGAGTTTTATTTTAATTAGTTTAATACATAAACACATTTTCGCTAGAGGCAAGAGACTTCGAGTTATTAACGAAAAACTGAGAAAAATGACCTTTAGAACGCCCTCCCACCCTTAGCTTCACCCCCACTCCCAGTACTTTTAGTATGTTGCTAAGGACACCTTCCTCTACAACTGTGGCAAAATTGGCTTCTACATAAAAAAAATTCCTCAAAATTTCCTTCATTGCCTGGACTACTACAGGAGGTTGTAGATACTGGTGCAATTCTTTAACTCGGGAGTTGTGTTGACAAAATTTTTACTTTGAGTTAATGATTGTTGGTTCAAGTAAACGAATACTATTTATTTTTTAAATGTAATCGGGAAATAAGGTTCCCATTGACTTACCGAGGTTTGACTGTATTACACCAAATATGGAATAGTCTACAATTAAATACAGTGGACCCTCGTTATAACGCGGGTTAGGGGGAAATGAAACCTCCCGCGTTATAGACGTACCCGCGGTAAAACGAAGGCAGAAGTATGAATTATTGGGGGTCAAAAAATAATAAAAATGCACTCTGATATAAACTCGGGCAACAACTAAAGGAATAATACACAGTTTTTAAAAAGGAAGTGAGGGGTATTCTGTGGACCAAGAAGGCAGGAATAGAGACAACTTCTCTGTACGTCATCTAGGTAGGTTACCGGGAAGATATTCAATCGACATTGTGTATGCAACACATTTCGGCTTATTTCCAGGAAGACACAAGCGATGTACGCACTCTTTCCTAAAGTTTTTTAAAAATTCTAATAAAAATCAAACTTTAAAAAGTTCTAATATTGAAACAAAAACAATGAAACTTGGTTAGACAATCGTAATTAATTCTAAACGTCCTATTTAGTTTTACTTCCTACGTGTTGAAAAAAAAATTTAATAAGTAAAAATTTAATTTTCAGAGTTCCCTTTTCCCCAGAATTTATTAAACTTTGGAACTTTTTCGTTTTTTTCTCCAGTTTTTATGACTCAATTTTCTAATGAATTGTTTTCAAGTTTTCTATTGTTGGTTTTAAAACCACACGATGTTATCTTATTTTTTATTAATTTTAATTGAATCAGGATCGGGACCAGAGCTTGACCGGCGTTATATCCGAATCCGCAGTATAACGAGCCGGGTTATACTGAGGGTCTACTGTATTTATGAATCTATGAAACAATAAAATCGTTAAAAACAAATCCAAATTTTTGTTTAAATGACCAGATAAATATTTCAAATAGTTCCTTTTTAAATTTGTTTCCAGTAGGAATTTAGCTGACTACCCCCCCCCCCCCCCCCCCTACCCCTTTTCTTTTTATTACCCCACGGTTTACTATGGGCAATGATAGCTTTAAGGAGCAAGGTTTTTAATCTTTTGTATTTTTTTTAGAACTAATGAACGTTTTACATTTGAAGCTAGTCTGTTTAAATAGAAGTGGCAAATTATTCATGAATCCTAATCATCAAAAGTACCAACATCTTTCATCGCATTTGCATAATGCGTAGCTACATCAATGATGTTTGTGTTAAAAATAAATAAACATTATAACTTGTTGCCTTTGTCTGCAGAATTTCATTAATGAGATCTATTACATTTTTTTAGAACAATAAAAATGTCATTTATACTGTTTAATTTAGATGCTATTGTTGCAGAGTCTGCTGACTATACCTATGGTTCTTGCTTTTTCACACTTGATATATGGCTACATGAAGAAAGACTGGAGGCTGCTATATTCTTCATTGACTGATGCACAGTCATGGAACATGCTATCTGCCAAAGTTACCAAACAGGGGCCAACTGTTATCCTAATTGAAGATGCTACTGGCCCATTATTTGGAGGCTTCGCTTCTCATTCATGGAAGATATGCCCCACTTTTTATGGTACTTTGTTCATTTCAACTTGCTACAACCGGAGTGTACTCAGGAATACCGGTATATGTTTTTTAAGATGGTTTATGTGGTAATACAAATGTCAAGGTTTGACAAGAAAATCTCTTATATAATATCTAAAAATATCTTAAAACATGAGTTATAATCCTGAATAATGTTAATATTACCGTAATAAGGGACTCAGAAGCAGACTGCAGTGAGTTATGAATAGTTTCATAGGCCTAGGATAGGAGAGAGTGGAGGAGGCCTAGGATAGGAGTGAGTGGAGGAGGCCTAGAATAGGAGAGGGTGGAGTACCTCATAGTTCCACCAATGTGTCTTATTTTTATAAACTCCAAACTTTTTGATGCCGTATACTCATACAAAAATTGCATAGCTCATTACAAAAAAAAAAAAAAAAAAAAAAAAAAAAAAAAAAATCACACTCAATATAAAGAAACATGCATTTAAACAATACATTCTTTACACGTGATGAATAGATATAGTTTATGAAACTTATCTGACTAGAATGCGCTTAATATATATGTATATTTTTTTCTCTTTTCTCTTTCATAATAACCCTATGAAAAAGTCGTATATTGAAATGTGAGCACATCCCATGCATGCAAGCATATTGGGAGCTTTGCTTATTACTATTCCAAAATTTAATGAGTTACATCAGTAATTGGGCTGTCCGGAAATTAATGCAGGATATCATGTTTAAACCAAAACCTGATATTACTATTAAAGAGATTATTTATTTACCACATCCAAAACCTGATACATTACTTTTCCTCTACATCGTAGTTTCCGCCCAAAAGTCCTATTAAATAAGACCCTAATACCCAGTTCTGATACAGTGTGATATATCTTTCATCTTACAAGGACACTTTTGACTTATAACACACAGATCTGAATGCCAATTTTCGTGTGGGTAGTTGGGACCTATAATACTGCAAAACTAGAGTTATAGCCGCCAATGAGCATTGGAAGCCGAGAAAAAAAAAAAAAATATATGAAAATCACACTTTATTTTTTTTTCTTAGCTCTCAGTCAAGATAGAGAAATCATTTTTTCACGTAAAATTTTAGTGTTGTTTGCTATCTCTTTACTACAACCATAACCCATTATCCGGAAATTAATGCAGGATTTCATGTTTAAATTAAATTATTATTATTGTCTTGGTACAACAACTCATCGACGAGTCCTGACCTCCTCCACCAGCTTCCTCCAATCATTTCTGCTCAGTGCCGCTGTCATCCAGCTCCTGACTCTCAGGATATCTCTAGCATCTCCCTCCACTCCATCAGACCACCTAAGTTTTGGTCTCTCCCTTGTTCTAATGCCGTGGAGAGGTTCAGTTAGTAGCTTTTTAGGGATCGCCTCATTGTCCATTCTAGCCACATGGCTGGCCCATCGCAGTCTTCTCAGCTTCATTGTCAGAACATCATCTTTTTCATTAAAAATAGAATAAATTTCATTGTTCCTCTTATATGGACTCCAGTCCATTATTTCTCCTGTCATTTCATTATTCTCCAGTTTTCGTCAATATAGACTCCTCCAAAGATCCTTAAAAGAATTTTTTTCTTTGTTCATCTTTAATTCAAGTACCCTGGTGGCCTCTAATAGAGTCAAAAATCCCTCTCTGACTGATTCTGACGATCACCCCACAATGTCCACATCATCTGCAAAGGCTAAGAGCTGGACCATTCGATTGTAAATCGTTCTGTTAGTTTGCAGACCAGAGTCCCTTACTGCCTTCTCTAGTTAAAAAGAAGGCTCACCAGTGCATCTCCTTGGTTAAGTCATTTTCTTGAGGAGAAATCTTTCGTTCTTTGCCCACCAACCTGCAGAGTACATCCCTCCTCTCAAAACCTGTACCTTTCGTTGTCGCTGGCCTGCTCTGTGGATGAACCTAGAAATAAAAGACCTGCAAAGAAGACGCTGCCCGAAGACGTTTTAGACGCACTAGACTCGATCATGATTACCATGCTTTTAAGGTTCTCCGCAGTTAAACCCAAGCTACCATCCGGTGAACGAAATCCAATTACTTCCACGAAGCCTTCTCATTCGCCCCCGATGGCAGTTCCCTTGTAAACTTTCTCTTGTTCAAAATACACCTAGTTTTTCTCCCTCGGGAGTCCTTCCTGTCACACCTAATGAGTTAAATTCCTATTTCGTCTTTACCTCTACATCTACACCATCTCCATCCTCTCAGTTGCCTCTTTTACCTCCTGCATTCAATGATAATTATTTTTATTTTCCTTACATCTCTCCCACAGACCTCATTTCCATAATGAAATCCCACACCAATTCAACTGGATTAGACGGTATTCCTGTCAAATTGATAAAATTATGCCTTCCTGAAATCCTACCGGTTCTCCTCTTCATATATAATTTTTCCCTCCAGAATTCTGTATTTTCCACCTCTTGGAAAAAGGCCCTAATTCACACTATAGTCAAGAACCTAAATCCTACAACCCCAAAAGATTACCGACCGATCTCCATACTTTCTAACCTCTCTAAGCCCCTAGAAAGATTAGTACAATCCCAAATCTCCAATTACCTCGAAGATTCCAATTTACTTGACCCGTTCATATCCGGTTTCCACCGGCCACTCTACTCAATCCACTCTCTCCAACATCATCAGTGACATCCAGGCTGCAATGGATAAAAAAGAATTAACCTTCCTCATACTCCTAAACTTTTCCAAAGCCTTCGATTCCTTAGACCACAGAATCCTCTTTTCCAAACTGAAATTTCTAAACTTCTCCAATAGTGCTCTCTTGTGGTTTCATTAATTTCTTTCCCACTGTTCTCAATCAGTTACCATTCCCAACCAAGGTTCATCCTCTTTCCTCACTTTTCCATCAGGCATAGCTCAAGGATCTAGCATTTCTCCTCTCCTGTTTAATTCCTATATAAATGATCTTCCTAACTTCATTCATAATTGTATACCTACCACCTTTATGCCGATGATTCTCAAATTTATCTATCATTTCCTCCAGCCGAGTTATCAACTGCATTTTCCAAAGCTCAGCAAGACTTGGATGAAATCTGTGCCTAGGCATTCCTGAATAAATTGACTGTAAATGCAGCTAAAACTCAAGCAATTGCAATAGGATCCCATTCCCGCCTTCGATCGAATACCAACTTCCCTACTTTATTCCTAAATGGTCACCCTATAGCTTTCCTCTCCTCTCTTAAAAACCTAGGTTTAACAATCGATCAAACCCTTTCCTGGAAACCCCACATTGCTCAAATGTCCCGACGATCGATTGGCATCCTAAAATTATTCCACCCTTCTCGACACCTACTTCCTCTATCCACACATAAACTTTTAGTATCCTCCCTCATATTTCCCCAATTTGACTATGGATGTATGATTTATGGTGGGCTCTCGAAGATTCTTGAAGATAGATTAAAGCGTATCATGAACGGCTTCATAAGATTTGTTTTTGGAACCTCGAGACGCTCTCATGTGTCCCATCTTTACACCGAGTTAAATTGGCTTTTCCCTTCCTTCCGTAGAGATTACTTCCTTGGTACATTCCTCTTCAAAGTTATTTACACACATCACCCTCCGTTTATTCACAATATCCTACATTTCAAGTCCTCAATCCAGTCATTGCATACAAGGTCCCGTCTCTCCGATCTCTACACCCCATCCTACAGAACTACTGCTTTCCAATGTTCCTTTATTGCCCGCTCTGCTATTCTTTGGATTTCTCTTCCTCCTTCCATTTGTAATGCATTCTCCCTCAGAACTTTTAAAACATTCCTCTTCCATCACCTCTCCTCCCTCCAGTCGGATGCTATCTAATTATATAGATGCTTTAAAGAATTCCACCCAAGCATATCACATATAAAAGTTTAGCCTTTTTAAACAATCTTCATATGATAATGTTTTCTCTATCATTAAAATAATTTTCATTTTTACTTTTCATCATCATTTTTCCTTTTCTTCAGCATTTAAACTCTTAAGTGCCTTGTATAGTTGTTTCCGGTTTTAATTTAACCTAACAAGAAGGTAGGTTTTAATTTGATGTTCATTTCCCCTCTCGAAAATTGTTCTGAGGGAGAAGATTTGATCTGTGATAAATCTTCCTCATCTAAATCCACACAGGTAGGGACCAAGCTCCTGTTCAGGGTAAGAGATGGAAAAGTATGTTGAATAGAATCCTATATCCACAGGAGAGCAGAGAGATACCCCTGTAATTTTGACATTAGAGTTAGTCTCCTTTCTTGAAAACAGGACAAATAACTGCCTTTTTCCAATCTTCAGGCAGAATCTCTTCCTCCCAGATGCACAAAATAAGATCTTGAACTCTCTTTGTCAGCTGTTCACCTCCATTTTTGAAGATTTCGGCAGGCTATTCATTAACTCTAGGTGCCTTATTATTCTTGAGTTTATCAATGGCATCCATTATCTCTTCTTCAGGTGGTTCCAGGTTAGTTTCCCGGCTACCAATTGAAAAGTCCTCTCTAGTGTCTGATCCACAATAAACCGAGTCAAGAAGCCCTTCAAAGTGACTCTTCTATAGCAATCGAACATCCTCCTTGCAGGCAACTATTTTCCCATCCATGTCTTTACAAGTTTCCAGCACAGTTGCTTGGTATCTTCTTCTTCTATTGACACTCCTAAAAAAGTCCCTTGATTCTTTCTCCCTCCAGAGTTTTTCAGTTTTCTCTAGTTCCTCTCTCTCCCTTTGCCTCTTCTTCCTTTGATGAAGTCATTTTTCCTCTCTCCTCTTCTTTTTATATTCTTTGACAGCCCTCCAATTCCCTTTCATCAGCATTTTCTTATACATGATATTCTTCGCATCAGTGGCAGTGTTATATTCTCCATCAAACCATGGGGACCTCATTTCATTTTCTCTTGGTCTCAGCACATTTTTAGCTGTCTCCTGCATTGCAGTCAAACAGCTTGACCAAAGGAGTTCTATTTTAGTCATATCCACAGCTTGAGCACAAACGTTCTCTTCCAGCTTCTCAATGTACAGCTGTTTGGTATCTGGTGCCTAGAGGTTATAATGCCGAGGTTTTATAGCTGGGCCTCCTGACTTTTTGAAGGAGATCTTAGGAGTGACGTAGGCTACACACAGGAAATGGTCCGAATCCACTTTGGCACTTCGAAACGTTCTCACATTTTTAAGGCTGGACTTGTGCCTTTTATCAACAAGGATGTGATCTGTTTGGTTAATATCTGGTGTGGTCCAATGGTGGTAATATCTTTGTGTGCAAAGAGGGTACTTCCAATGATTATGTCTCTAGAGCCAGCTAACTTAATGAGCCTTGTACCATTATCATTAGACTCGTCATAGAGGTTTCAACCATTTCAATGGTTGGGCAGTATCTTTTCCTTCTCTATTTTTGCATTATAGTCCCCAAAGACTATTTTCATGTAGTACCATAAAAGGAGTCCTTAACCTCTTCACTTGAAGCTTCCGTCGGGGCATGGACGCTTATAACACTGTAGTTATAAAACTTTCCACGAATCCTAAGCATACAAATGCATGGATTGGCTGGCTTTAAGCCAATTACTAGTTGTCTAAAGTGCCCTCTGACTGCAAATCCAACGCCATAATCATGGAGGGTATCACTGCAGCTATAACTAACGGTGTATTGCCTCTTTTCAAGTGTATCCTGGCCAGTCCTTCTAATTTCCTGGATGGCAACTATGTCCAGTTTGAAATGGTCTATCTGGTCAAGGAGCAGTTTCAGTGCTCCGGGTTTGTACAGTGAAAGAATATTCCAGTATCTAATGTTAAAGATCCTATAAGGGTTGCTGGGTTGTTTCAATTAATGACAATCAAGATCCAAGGTCGATTTTGGATTCGGCAAAATGTGTGTTTCAGGTAGGGGGCTTCTAACCCTCACTCCGTACCCCAGTATACTGGTGGTGCCTTGGTGCCTGTATACCTGCACCCCCCCCCCCCTCATCCGGGGCAGCTACCTAGGGAAGGTGGTCAGGTAGGGCGTGTACTGTAGGTGACCTTAGTCTGTAGTGTAGGGGGGGGGATGTGTACTGTGTGTGTTAGAGTACTGTTCCCCCAACCTGGAGGGTCAGTGGCTATCTTGGCGATGGGGCTGCTACCTCCTTATGCCAAACCAAAACCTGGTATTATCAAAGAGATTATTTATCAGGTTTTGGTTGTGGTAAAGAGATAGCATAAAAAACTCCAATTCTATGTGAAAAAATTGTTTCTCTATCTTGACAGAGCTGGGGAAAAAAATAAAATGTGATTTTCATATTTTCTTCTTTGTTTTTTCTCGGCTCCCAATGCTCATTGGGGGCTATAACTCTAGTTTTGCAATATAATGTCTCCTTGTTAGATGAAACCAAGATATCACACTGTATCAGATCTGGGAATTGGGATCTTATTTAATAGGACTTTTGGGCCGACACTACGATGCAGAGTAAAAGTGATGTATCAGGTTTTGGTTGTGGTAAAGAGATAAATAATCTCTTTAATAGTAATATCAGGTTTTGGTTTAAACATGAAATCCTGCATTAATTTTCGGATATATAACAGTAAACAAAAATACAAAGGAAACTAAATAAAGAAAAATAAAAAATAAAATAAAATAAATAAATAATAACAAAAACAGTACAGACCAAAGTGGTCAGAAAAGCGTAAACAAGCCTTTTCTGAAAGAATGATGAAGGTCTACTCGAAGAATAGGAAGAGCCCAAAGAAAAATTGATTGAGTTAATTGTTTAACGTCTTCCATTTCAGAGGAGAATTCACGGGGAAAAAAAAAAAAAAATAATAATAATAATAAAAAAATACAAAAATTTATGTCAGTTCTGTATGATATTTTTTTATTTCTTCTTTCAAAGTTCAACACTTTGGAAATTTTTTTTCAAATCAGAAATATAGTTTTTGAGGCGTTTCCTTTTTGATATTGGCCATTCTTCTCTTAGGATGACTTGTTTCATTAAAAAAATCTGTCCTTGTCAAAATGTGAACACTTATATAATATATGATTAATTATTTGTGTTGTCTGTCCATTGCAGTGACCTTTTTCATTGTCTGAAAGATGAAAACGTTTAAAATAGTGTTTGGTAGGTACATGCTCTTTCAGAAATTGTGTCAGTTTGTAATGTGTACTTTTCAATTTGTTGTAGTTTTCCAGATTAATGTCTAGTATAAATTTGTGAACCAGTCGTCCTTTGTCTGTTTGTTGCCCATGTGTGTTTCAGGATCTAATTGTGTCATTTCTTGACGTAGTGTTAATAAATGAAATGAGATTTCCTCATTTAGCAATTAATGAAAATTCAATATAATTTTGTTAAAGAGTAGGTCATAAATTTATATATATATATATATATATATATATATATATATATATATATATATATATATATATATATGTTAAATATAGTTACCTTTATGGTTATTTTGTCAGCACACAAAATAAAACACACTTTAGTTCACATTCACAAAACAATTTATTAATGAGCAGAGCACGTGATACATTGTTTACAACAATCGAACAAGTTAACAAAAAGTAAGGAGGTAATCAACAGTCGTACCAACTCACTATCTTTGACACCCCCTCTCAATTAGATGTAGTTACTACATATTAAATAACTTGTACATAAATACACGAGTTGACATTGGTTACAATGCAAGTCAAGTCACATACTTAAGACTACAAACTGAATACTGACTCTAGTCCATACATCTAATTGAATAATTACACACATTTATTTCCACACATTTAAATGAACTGAAATATGAAACAGTTGAGAAAACATAAAAAAAAATTTTTAATACTAATTAATTAAAAGAAATAACAAATATATTTATATAATCAGTTAAGCAAATAACTTCTAAACGATTGAAATTTTTCAGCTCCTAGAGCTTTGGTAAAAAGATCAGCAATATTATTCTTAGAACTAACATATTCAATTTTTATTACATTATTTATACATAGATGTTTGATAAAATGAAATTTAATTTCTATATGTTTTCCTCGTTTAGTATTGGAAAAGGTATTTGCTAAAGATATTGCACTAGCATTATCTATTTTAAGAGTTGCTTTCATTTCATCAAGCTCTTGCATTTTATCATTTAGCACATTTTTAAAATTTAATACACTTTCACATATCACTTCACTGCTTGGCCTATTCACTAGGCTCAGATCACCTAACACACCACGAAGATTGACCAATTCTTGAGCAGCAAAACCAGCAGCAATATATTCAGCCTCCATCGTAGACTGGGCAACACATCCCTGCTTCTTCGAATACCATGAGATAGGATTTCCAGCATGAAAACACACAAATCCGCTGACACTTTTTCTTGAGTCATTCTGATCAGCTCCCCAGTCTGCATCACTCAAACCTTCTAAGCCTCCTTTGCCTTTAATAATAGGAAGCCCAAGATCTTTCGAAGAATTTAAATATCGTAGAACTCTTAAACCAGCTTTCCATGTCTGACTTGTTGGCTTGTCCAAATATCTACTTAAATATGACACAGAGAATGCAATGTCTGGTCTTGTTGTTATTGACAGGTACATTAGACTACAGATCAGTCTCCTATATGGCACATCCCTAATAATATCCTGACTTTCATCTACTTTGAAATTAACTTCCATCGGCGTTGATATCGCTCTACACATCTCCATTCCAAACTCTTTCAACAAACGTTCAATCATTTTAGTCTGAGATAAGTGTAATCCATTTCCTGTATGTTTAATGTCCATTCCTAAAAACGATCTTGGAAAACCTAAATTTTTGATGTTAAAATTCTTCTGCAGATCCAATAATAATGAATTCACATTTTCTTCTGTCCCAGCTAGTATTGCATCGTCTACGAACAGAACCATGTAAATATTATCTTTGTAGTAGAGACAATAATCATGATCTGATCGATTAAATCCAAGATTTTTCATCACATTAGAAAATTTATTGTTCCAACATTTTGGAGCGGAAGGGAGGCCATAAAGTGATCTATTAAGAATAAGAGTACTTTCTTGGCATTCTACTCCTTTAGGTGTTTTAATATAGACCTCAGAGTCCAAATCTCCATTTAAAAAGGCGGTGGGAACATCAATTTGAGTTAAAATCCAGTTACACTGGACTGCTACTGACAACAGAAGTCGAACAGTAGGGATCCTACATACAGGTGCATAGAAAAACTCCCATTCTTCTTGAGGAACTTGAAAACCACGAGCCACAAGCCTAGCTTTCTTCGTGCCATCTTCTTTGATTTTAAACACCCAACGTGTTTCTATAGCTTTCGTTCCTTCAGGTAATTTTGCAGGTGTCCATGTTTTGAGTTTCTCGTGCGACTCCAATTCCGAATTTATTGCGCTTTTCCATTCTTCTGATTCTACAGCCTGCTCGAATGTCTTCGGTTCTTCATTGGTTGACGATAGAAAACAGTATGCTGTGTACAGCTCGTAGTCATCCAAATATCTGGGTTTCTTGTTTCTTCTTTTTGAGGTAGTTATTTCCTCTTGAGCTTTGGTATGTGTCAAACTTTCTTGCAAATTATTCTCCACCACATGTTCACTGTCTTCGTCAGTTTCTACAATCTTATTTTCTTCGTCAATAGTCATAATTGGATTATTAGCATGGATTGGCTCTACACTCTGTTGAGAATTGTCTTCAGCTGCATTTTTATCTTTGCATTCCATTATAGACTCATCAAATCTTACATCTTGTGACTTAATTATTTTTCTTTGTTGTGGCAGCCACAACCTATAGCCACCTCCACAGTAACCAACCATTACCGCACGAACTGCTCGGGGCTCTAACTTGGGCTTGGGTGTCAATGTATGCCATGCTCGACAGCCGAATATTTTCAATTTGGATAGATCATTTCGTCCATTCCACAGATCCGAGGGAGTTTTACCTTTAGGTAAAACTGAGGTTGGAGATCTATTTGTCTCATAAACTGTGCATTTTAATGCTTCTCCCCATAAAAATTTGGGAACTCCAGAGTCAATTAATTTGGTTCTTAATTTTGACAGAAGAACTCCGTTCATCCGTTTACATCTACCATTCATTTGAGGAGAATGGCTTATAGTGTACTCCATTTGAATACCATTTCTTTCAATAAAATTTAAAAGGTATTTAGATTTTGCTTCACCACCGTTGTCGAATCTAATGCGCTTGACGCTTAAACCAAACCGAGTTTTTAATTCCCTGACATAGCATATCAAATTTTCAGCTGCTTCACTCTTATGTTTCAACAGTTTGACAATAACAAAATGAGAATAATCGTCCAATATAACTTGGAAATATCTCTCCCCCCATTGAGTGTACTAGGTGTGATTGGACCAACTAAATCACTAGAAATAAGACTACCTATTTCTGTTGCACGCTTGCTGTTCTCATAAAATGGGCTTCTTTTTGCCTTTCCTTCAGCACATGATATACATAATTTGCTTGGTCTGGGTAACCTCAATTGTGAGAGTCCATCATTTGAAATGTGTTCCATTCTTTTATGCCACAAGTCCCCTTTATCGATAGTTACTAAGCACTGTTCGTTAAATTTGTCTGCTTCAAAATAAAAAAGACCATTATGGGGTTTGAAAAACAAAACAGGATTATTCTTAAAGTAAACTGTAGTACCTGTTTTATCTGTAATTATTTTTGCCCCACGGCTAGCAATTTTTGATGATGAAAGTAAATTATGTTTCATTCCTGGTACAATCAATGCTTCGATTAAGAATTTTTGCCCTTTGAAATTAAGACTCAACTCACCCTTTTCATTTGCAGTCAAAAGCCGGCCATCCGCTTGAACAATTTTCACTGTGGATTCTAATTTTGTGATGTTCTTCATGAAACGTTTTAGTTCTCCCTTGACAAAATGATTTGAAGCGCCACTGTCATAGATAAAAGATTTTTCTTCGAGGATCATGCTTGAATTACAAGTCTCAGTTGTCAATAAATTAATTTCACCCTCACTTTGTGCATGATTTGCATGACTATTCTTATCTGATGAATTTTCTCCATGATTCTGCTTTGAAAAGAAATTACCACCCCAGTTCCTCCTGGTTCGATTGTGAGAATTGTATCGCCATCTGCTTTGTACACGTCCCCTAGTTTGGCCTCGCCCCCTAAAATTTTTAGGACAATTTGCTTGGAAGTGTGAATTATCCCCACATCGAAAGCAACCATTATTGTGGGCTTTAAGACCTGTCTCAGAAGTATCTTAACACCTAATTTTCAATTCATGGTCCAAAAGACGTGCTTTTACAAAGTCCATTTTAATGTTTTCAACTGTTTCTAAAGCAGTTACCACTGTATTGTAATCTTCAGGGAGTGAAAGAAGCAAATGACATATTTTGTCACTTTCGTCCAATGTAGAACCTAAATCATTCAGTTCTCTGATAATTTTATCAAAATTCAGAAAATGGTCTTCCAGATTCTCATATCTTTCACTTTTTAAATTTACGAGTTTTCTCCATAATGTTAATTTAGAAAAAGAACTAGACCTGGCAAATACGTCCTTTAATGCTTGCAGCATTTGTTTTGATGTTTGGCAATCTTGAATAATGTCAAGATGTTTATCGGATAGTCCTTGAATGATAATTGCTTTACCTTTTGCATCATTAACAAGAAAAGTTTTCTTTTCCGTCGCCTCCGTTGGTAGGTCTTTTTCAATCACCTCAGCTAACTGTTCCTTTTCAAGGATTGCCTTGATTCTAAACTTCCAATTTGAGAAATTATTCGACGAAAGCAAAGGGACAGTAAACACCGACATTTTTAAACAGGAGACACGAGGGCCGTTATCGATCGATTTTCACGCACGTTTGAGTTCTGGGCCCATAACCTGTTAAATATAGTTACCTTTATGGTTATTTTGTCAGCACACAAAATAAAACACACTTTAGTTCACATTCACAAAACAATTTATTAATGAGAGAGCACGTGATACATTGTTTACAATAATCGAACAAGTTAACAAAAAGTAAGGAGGTAATCAACAGTCGTACCAACTCGCTATCTTTGACATATATATATATATATAATGTAGTGATATTTCGGAGTCGAGATAAATTTTATGTAAAAAGATTTTGGTTTGAATTTGGTGCCAGCGAGAGTTCGCCACCGATCTAATTGTTGTTACGTAGTATTTTTGTCAATTTGAATTAAGGTATGTTAAATAATGATTAGGATTTCTAAATGTTTTTGTAATGTATATATTAAATTCTATATTTTATTTTAAGTGATAAGTCGTTAAGACGTAGTAAAGATGAAGGCCGTGAAGATTTGTCCGTTAACGGTTTTTAGCGCTTGGACGCTTACTTTTTGGAGACGCTCTCTCTTCTCCCTCGAAGCGACAACAACTCTCCTTATGTTAGTCACATGTGTAAAGCATTAATAAACTATTTTAACAGTCTTAATGTGATGAGTGTTTCAATGGACTGATGAAGGAAGGTTAGAAGGAAATTTGAAAAAGAAGGATAAGTTGAGGAACAATTTATGAAGATCTACAATCGTTTCGAAGATGGAAGGTATCTTAATTACTAATTTGTAAAATTTATAATAGAATCTGGTGTAAAATGTGTTTAATTATTTGTTTATAAAATATATTCTTGAGTCAGAATCATTATCTTTGAAAAGCTCAACCCTTGATATTCCATCAAAATTTATTTAAATAAAAAAAAAGATAACTTTATATTAACTAAAATTAGAACTTTAACTAAAATAAAAAGAACATTATATTATGACTCCCGAACAGGGACAATTAATTAATTACTAATTAGAAAACTAATTAACTTTATATTATTTAGAAATTTTTACTTTAATCAAATTAAAAATAACATTACAATATATATGTGTGTGTGTGTGTGTGTGTGTGTGTGTGTGTGTGTGTGTGTGTGTGTGTGTGTGTGTGTGTGTGTGTGTGTGTGTGTGTGTGTGTGTGTGTGTGTGTGTGTGTGTGTGTGTGTGTGTGTGTAAGTTTGCTACCATGTGATAACAACACTGCTGCAACCCTCAATGTGTGTGAGACTTTTAATTAAACATATGTGAGAGACAGAGTGTTTATAACTTTGGTTAGTTTAATGTTATCTTGTTTAAAGTGTTTTATGTTATAATTACTAGTTAGAAAGAACGTGTAATTTAATTTATTTGTAATAAAAGAATAAAATCACGTTAAAACAATCTCACAAATTAAATTACTAGATTTCAACTAGTAAGAAATGGATATAATTTATGTTCAAGTTGTTAAGAAAGTTGAGGAAGAATTTGTGATCCAATGCATACCCATTGATAAAAATACTTGGTATTTAGTGCCAGAAGAATTTAAAGAGGTTAGTAACCACATTTCTCTATCAAATAAAACAACAATAAAAAATTCAATGAGGGCAATTAAGAACCAAAAAGGTTATAGAACAGTTGCGGTAAAAATCGATGAAGATATAAAAAAAGAATATTTCGATGAAGTTGATAATGTTTGCTTTCGAGAATTGTCATTAGCAGAATGTGACCCAATTCGGTCACAATTAATTCGGATTAGACAATTAGAAAACCAATTATATTCAAATTTAAAACAAGAGGAAATCAAATCGAAAAAAAATTTATTCTAGAGAAATTTGAAAACAAAATCAATCAGATCCTTAAGAATGGTTAGCTAAATTTGAAGATGAGTGTAGCTGCTTCCAGAGGTGAATTCCGTTAGTAGTAAAATTGAGACTTTGCGCTTTTTTGTCATGGGCCCAGCAAAAGATTGGTTTGAAATAAATCTGAAGAAAATTGGTGTAAATTGTCATTGGAATACTTGGAAGGAATCATTCTTGAACGTTTTTGTTGGTAAAGGCTGGTACATTGTTAGGAAAGCTTTTATCAACAAATATTTGGGTGGATCTTTAATCGATTTCGCGCTTATAAAGGAACAGTTATGCCTAGAAGTAGAACGTAAGGGTACTGAATTATCACGTATCAACCTCATAGTTTTTGGATTGCCGAAAAAGCCCAAGAAGAACTGGATAGAGAAAAAGTTAACAAGATGGAAGGCTTATATGCGGACTCGGAAAACTAGAGGACTCGTTTTCTAGAAAGAACGAGGAAATTCCCTCAAATCCTAGATTGAAATATAGTTCTGACCCGAAAACTTTTAAGAGAGATGAATTTCACTCAAAGAACGAAGGTCAAAAGAAGGCATGTTCAATTTTTGCAGCTATTGGTTTTCCGTATCGATACCATCTCGTAGCGGAGTGTCGCAATCGACATAAAGTCTCAGAAAAACTAAAATCAAACATGGCTGAAGGATCTTCTGGGATTGAAGACATACAGGTATTACAAACAGACTTAGGTAATAAACATTTAAACTGAAGAACCGGGCGAAATTAGATCCGCTGATAAAGCTAAACGTAATCATATGTGACAAAATTAAAACAAAAGCTATCTATGATAGTGGCTCCAATGTTACATTAATTTCTCAACGAATTGCTGATTTGCTAAAGTTGAAATTAATAGAACAAAAGAATGTATTGAAAACTATCAGCGGATTAAGTTTCACTTCAGCCCGGGTTACAATTTCACTTCGTATTGGACCTATAACTGACCACATTACAACTTGCGTTGTCAAGAACGATCATTTTTCTTATGACATCTTATTGGGGATTGATGCCATAAAAAAATTTCAATTGATTCAAGACGAAAACTTGAAAATCCTACAACAAACAGATAACATCAATGTGATAGATTTAGATGAAAACCGATCCAATAGTGATCGAGAAGATAATTTAAATCGATCTAAATTAGATCAGATGGTTAAAAATAAATTCAATGATAGTCAAGTTTTAATTGATAAAGATGATTCTTACGATTATATTGAATTAAATTTTAATGAAAACTTAAAAATAGAAGAATTCGATGCCAATTTAAACCATTTTGAAAACGAAGAGCGAAAAAAGCAGATTGCTAATATAATTGAAAAACATAAACATATGCTTGCAAAGGATATATTTGATATTGAGAAAGTGAAATCAAAAGAAGCAGAGATAAAATTATTATCTAACGAGTATGTTACTGGCCGTCCGTATAAGTGCTCAATTCCTGATGAAGATATACAAAATCAGATTAAGGCATTATTGCAAGCAAAGATTGAAGAATCGGATTCTCCGTTCGCTTCACCTGTAACCCTCGCGTTCAAGAAAGAGGAAAACAAGAAATCACGCTTGTGTATTGATTTTTGTAAATTAAATAAATTGGTAGTTCCAGAAGTTTTTCCATTCCCTACGATACAAGACGTAATCGACAAAGTTGTTAATCGTGAATACTTTACAGTTTTAGACATTAATTCGGCATTTTGGTGTATTACACTAAAAGAAGAAGACAGAGAAAAAACTTCTTTTATTACGACTTATGGAAAGTTCATGTTTAAAGTCCTTCCATTTGGTTTGAAAAATGCTCCGGCCACGTTCCAGAGAATTTTATCAAATATTATAAGAAGAAATGTTTTGGATGAATTCTGCATCAATTATATTGATGATATTTTGATATTCTCTCAAACCTGGGAAGATCATCTGCAACATATCGAAAAATTTTTGCAGATGACCGATGTTGAAGGATTCTAACTAAAATTAGTCAAGTGTTTGTTTGCAGCTAAATCTGTCAAATATCTAGGCCATACAATTTCAAAGAACAGGGTCTCACCAGCCCAAGGTAGTTTAGTTTCAATTGAAAACCTACAAAGACCATCAGATAAGACTGGAGTATGGAATGTTTTAGGTTCAATTAACTTTTACTTGAGATATATAGAATATAGTTCTCAAAAACTGAAACCATTGCATCGATTATTAAGAAAAGATGTGAAGTTTGAATGGTCCGATGATTGCGAAAAAGCTTTCAATATGATAAAAGATTATTTATGTACTGCTCCAATATTGTCAATTTACAATTATAAGAAGCCTGTCTTCATTGAAACAGACGCCAGTTTTAAAGGTATAGGCACTACTCTAAAACAGCCACAAGAAGATGGAATACTGCATCCTGTAGCATATTATTCAAGAAAACTATCGGAAAGGGAAATACGTTTAGATATCATTCACTTGGAATGCAAAGTGATCTAAGAAGCAATCAAATTTTGGCAGTATTATTTAATAGGACGCCACTTTACTGTATGTAGGGATCATAAGCCATTAGAAAACTTAAAGACTAAGGCCAGATCAGATGAAATACTGGGCGATCTAATTCTTTATTTATCACAATTTAATTTTAACATAATTTATAAAAAAGGCAAAGAAAATATTCTAGCCGACTTATTATCAAGAAATCCGGTTTAAGAATATTTCAATAATGAAGATGCAATCAGGATCGTGAACTTAATCGATCTACCTCAGATATTAAAGGACCAAGCTGAACACCTTTCGGAGTTGAAAATAGAAAAACAGACTGACTATAAGCAAGGAATGATCCTTAAAAGATTAAAAGGCAAACTTAGAATATTTGTATCTCCAAAATTCGGAATGAAAATCATTCAACTGGTTCATGAGCATTATGGTCACATTGGTCCAGCACAGATGATCGCCACTATTCGGCCGCATTATTATTTCAAGGGTATCGATAAAGAAATTCATACTTTCTGTAAAAGTTGCCACATTTGTGTTAGAAATAAAGTCCGTCGCAGTAGAGCAATCGGCCTTCTCTCACAATTGGGTCCTGCCACTGAGCCGTTCCAAATAATGTCATTAGATACAGTTGGAGGGTTTTCAGGGAACCGATCCTCAGAGATATATGCGCATTTTGGTGGATCATTTTACCAGTTTCGCATGGATCTCGACTAGTAAGGGTCAAAGGGCTCACGACTTGATAAATCTAATCCATCCAATAGCCTAAACTAAAAATATTTCGATCCTATTAGCAGACCAATACACTTATATAAATTCTACTCATTTTCAAAATTACTTGGATAAAAAAGGAATTCATGTAGTTTTTACCTGCATTGATCATCCAGAATCAAATGGGCTTAACGAAAGGTTAAAGGCTTAACGAAAGGCTTAACGATTCAGACGCTGGTGAATCGTTTAAGGTGCAAAATAAACAGTGAGACAAATAAAGCCTGGCCGATTCTTGCAAAGGAATGTGTCAATGAGTATAATGATACAATTCATAGCTCAACGAAATTTGATACAATTCATAGCTCAACAAAATTTGCACCATCTTACTTACTCCTAGGGAAGAAACAAGCTATATCTCCTCTTATCGAAGACAATCCATCTTCCCTTGAAGAAGACCGAAAAATAGCTTTTCAAAATTTTTTAAGGAGCTTTCAAATAAACAAACATAAGTTTGCTACCATGTGATAACAACTCTGCTGCAACCTTCAATGTGTGTGAGACTTTTAATTAAAACATATGTGAGAGACAGAGTGTTAATAACTTTGGTTAGTTTAATGTTATAATTACTAGTTAGAAAGAACATGTAATTTAATTCATTTGTAATAAAAGAATAGAATCACGTTAAAACAATTTATATAATATATTTTATAATATATATATATATATATATATATATATATATATATATATATATATATATATATATATATATATATATATATATATATATATATATATATATATATATATATATATATATATATATATATATATATATATATATATATATAGCATGTCAGTATTTTGTGATATGTAAAAATGTTAAAAGTTTTTGTTATGTGTTTAGTTCGTTGAATGTATTCAGTGGCTTTCAAAACGGCTAATTTTTCTGCTTCGTTGTTTGAGAAATTTGGTGCTAAACGATATTGTTTGTCGTGTTGTTTATTCTGTTTATCTAGGGTTATAGGACAGCCTATATTCGTTCAGTTTTGCTACTGTCTGTGTATACAGGGTGAGTATCTCTTAGTGTAAAAAAAAAAATTGGGTTAAACTAGATCAAAAATGTAGCTAAATGCCGCAAATATCACCTTTCTATTCCAATCCGTTGCAGATATACGATAAATCAAAGACTTTTTTGAGGAAATCACGTTTTTTTTTTTTTTTTTTCCCATAAAAACTGTAATATCTCCATTTTGTCTAAATATTTTTCAAATTTTGGCCACATTTTCAGATTTAGCATTAAATTTCCTATAAGAACAGAGTACACGTAACCTTGAATTTTACAAACTTGGTATCTAAAGAACAGCTTGATCTTCATCTTATTTGGGGAAGTCACAATGTCTTATTTACTTCAACGCTCACCGCTTTTCGTAAAAACTATCCACAAAACGTCAAATCTCACAAAAACTTGCAAATTTAATCAGCTTTCGAATGATATGTTAAACGTAATGATTTTGTTTCAATTTCATGGAGATATTTACTTTTGAAACCGAAAACAGTTACTTGGGTAAATAAAACATTATGACAATCCCTTAATGGAAATGTGCATTTTAAACATAATAAACTGTTCATTGGAATAAAAAGCAAAGAAAAAAATTATTGTTTAATAGAAAATAAAGGAAAACTGTCAATAAAGCGACACTACATCAGAGGATATGATATTATTACATTTATTTATTATTATTATTTAGGATTTATTTTATTAGATTTTCAATGTAATGTTTAAAATCCAGTGATAATGAACATATACCTTAATTTTGCCGTTAGCTTCTGAATGCAGATTGTGTCTAAGAATATTACTTTTTGAAGTGAATTTTATGGGCAGATGAGTCTGTTTTTACAGGGGATGGCATTTCTACCAATCCATGTATATCGTTATTATGAATGGTCGAAATGCCTTCCCCTGTAAAAATGAGACTCATCTAGCCATATTTTGGCTTGTAATTATCCATAATTACATTTATTTATTTATTATGTGATTTATGGCTAGATGAGTCTCATTTTTACAGGGGAAGGCATTTCGACCATTCATAATAACGATATACATGGATAGTTTTTACGAAAAACGGTGAACGTTGAAGTAAATAAGACATTGTGACTTCCCCAAATAAGGTGAAGATCAAGCTGTTCTTTAGATACCAAGTTTGTAAAATTCAAGGTTACGTGTAATCTGTTCTTATAGGAAATTTAATGCTAAATCTGAAAATGTGGCCAAAATTTGAAAAATATTTAGACAAAATGGAGATATTACAGTTTTTATGGGAAAAAAAAAAACGTGATTTCCTCAAAAAAGTCTTTGATTTATCGTATATCTGCAACGGATTGGAATAGAAAGGTGATATTTGCGGCATTTAGCTACATTTTTGATCTAGTTTAACCCAATTTTTTTTTTTACACTAAGAGATACCCTGTATATCTGTGCTGGTCATGTCATCTGGTTTTATTTTTGTAAGTAATGTATTAATTTAGCGTGAGAGGATGAGTGTAGCTAATGTTTTGGTATCAGTTCCAGTTGAATGTTGTCATCCTGGATATTTCTAAAAGATCGTCCTTATTTTTTTAATTTTATAAATTTTTGATATCTCTGTTATTTTAAACTCAATAGGTATCAACCCTGCAAGTACACAGGCAGCATCCATATGATACAGTATGGAAAGCTTTAATGATTCTTAATGCAATTAGCCTTAGAACTCTCTGCAATTTTCTAAGATTAATCGGTTTTAAGGCAGCTGCTTTCCATATTAGAATCCCATACAGAAGTCTGGGCAATATGGCTCTGTCATGGATAACCTTTAGAGCCAAACCTCATGTAATTGTTAGTGCGTTTATAGTTTTAAAATTTTTGGAAGTTGCAGTTTCAATATGTGTCTTTCAGTTCAAATTCTTGTCTAATTGCAAAAGATAGGAGCCTTTTTTAATTTTGTTGAACTTAATTAAATGTTTAATTCCCGAATTTTTCGTTTTCTTGTGAAGATGTTGTATGTAGTTTTATATATGTAGAAACTAGAGGTGGGCTAAACAGTTATTTTTTGGTATTAGGTTACTACGGTATGGCTCTATCCCAGTAATAGGTTCCAATAATAGGTTATTCCAGTAATAGGTGATTCAAGTAAACCCCTGCCCTACCGCTAGAATGCGCGCCCGTCAATCACTGCTGTTGCCAATAACTCTTCGGGATCCAATAACGCTTAGAATCACTGCAGTTCTTACAATAACGCCAGTTATTAGAATCACTGCAGTTATTACAATCACTCCAGTTCTACAACAGTTATTAGAATAACCTATTGCCAGCTATCGTTCTGTTTTCGATCACCAACCTGGCGCTAGTGGTTCTAACCTATCACAAACTTACTTTTAGACATTTTGACTGATAATTCATTAATTTATCCTCCTCGCCATTGCTAATAATGTTAATAATTTGATAAATTCTTCAATGAAGGAGTTACTTTTATTGATCAATAATAGTATAATAAACAGCATTTAAACTCCTCTTTATTAAAAGTATAAACCAGTGACATGTTTCGGGAAGCAAGGTCCCATCATCAGACTGAAAACAGTATTTAACAATTTATTACAATCACACTATATTTTCAACATCTAAACAATACTATTCATATTTCTATCCATCACAATGTATATATTATAAATTACCTTTAAAATGATTTCTTGGTGTTAACACACCATGTCTGTTTCTCTTTTACATAGTCAATAGAATAATTCATCTACCTTATGGGTACAAGGCTAATGAACTGTTTCATTAGGTTCATCTTTAGGGTTCCAAAAGCCTCCCACACATCACATCTATATACAGAGTTAAAATGGCTTTATCCTTCATCCCGCATAAATTACTTCCTAGCCTCCTTCCTCTACCAAACCATCAATTCTCGGAATCCCTCCTACATCTATAACATCTTCCAGTTCAGATCCTCGGTCTCCTCCCGCACTACAAGATCTCGCTCCTCTGACCTGTATACCCATAAGAGTACATCATTTGACCACTCCTTCATTTCCCGTGCTACTTCCTTGTGGAATTCACTACCCTGTAATATCCGTAATGCTCCATCTCTGTCCACATTTAAATCCCTTCTCTTTCAATACCTCCTTTCCCTCCAGAATGATACTGACTAGCAAAACTTCACTAAAAAAAAAAAGAAAAAAAAGAAGTGCATTCAGTAGATGTAAATAGGTTTTTTATTCTTTCTCCTGCAATTATTGGATTTTGTAATTTTTATTTCTATTTTTGTTCTTTATTTGTAAAATTGTAAATAGTTAACCAGATTGTTAATTTATTTTATTTCATCTTATGAAAGCTAGACTCATTGTATTTATTTATGTACATTATATTATTCTTAGGGGACATCGTCCCAGAATAAAGTTTATTTTCTATTCTATTCTATTCTATTCTACAAGGGTCAATCCTAATTTCTACTGTTGTTTTTAGTACTAAGTTGGACAATCATTTTTCAATTTCTTGACTACTTTTTGAGTTAATTTTGGTATGTATTGTAATCTATTATATTTCTTAATTTATATTGCATTGTTTGTATTATTTGTTATTTTTTTTTTCATTATTTTTAACCCTTTGACCTATTTCTTTTATTTTATTTTCATTATTCATTGAATTATCATAATATTCGGTTATTTTCTTTTGTTCCATTACTCCATTTTTTTTATTATTATTTGTGTTTGGTTTCAAAGAATTGAAAAATGAAAATTTTAAAATAGATGTTGCACTATATAACAGGAATAAAATAAAAAATATAATAATAAAGAACGAAATAGAACATATGAATAAAAAAGATGTCATATATAAGATTGACTGCTTGGATTGCAAAAAAACATTATATTGGAGAAACTAAGCAAAATTTATATAAAAGAGTTAATCAGCATAAATACGACACTAAAAAATTAGCAAATCAAACAGCAATAAAACAGCCCTTTTAGAACACATACAAAAACTGAACCACAAATTCAATTTTGATAACGTTAAAATCTTACAACACGAAACCAAAACACATAATAGAAAAATAAAAGAAGCGATATACATTAATAAAACAATAAATAATGCAATAAACTACAAAACAGACACAGATAAAATAGGATCCATATATGCTAGTATAATTAATGAATTAATAATATAAGATTGGCCAACTTAGTACTAAAAACAACAGTAGAAATTAGGATTGACCCTTGTACCCATAAGGTAGATGAATTATTCTATTGACTATGTAAAAGAGAAACAGACACGGTGTGTTAACACCAAGAAATCATTTTAAAGGTAATTTATAATATATACATTGTGATGGATAGAAATACGAATAGTATTGTTTAGATGTTGAAAATATAGTGTGATTGTAATAAATTGTTAAATACTGTTTTCAGTCTGATGATGGGACCTTGTTTTCCGAAACATGTCACTGGTTTATACTTTTAATAAAGAGGAGTTTAAATGCTGTTTATTATACTATTATTGGTTAATAATTTGCTTATTTAATAATCTTACAAATGATAAATAACACAAAATCAACCAAAATTATTGTGTCAATTTTTTTTTACCCAAAATTTTAGAAGCCAATTAAAAGCTGTCAAAATATATAACAAATTAAAAATAAATAGGCCAACTATGATACAAACGAATTCAGCTAAATAAATCTTTAAAAAACATTGTCCTTATTTAATTGTACTGCCAAGATTTTATTTTAAAAAAATACATATAGGTGTTAGTAAAACATATTTGAACAATTATAAAGACTCAACAATTACAAGTAGCTTGTATCAATCTGTTACCTAAGCATGTATTGTGTATTAAAATATTGGCTGTAAGATAAAATAAAGAAGAAAATAACAGAGGTAGAAGCAGGATTCAGGCTGGGCCATCTTAGGTCAAGTTTTTACTATATCCCAATTTTTTTTAAAGCATTTGGTGGACTTCCAAGACTTCTGGTCCAGGAGGTACATTTAGCCTTTATCCACCTTTAGAAAGCTTTGACTTAGGTCCTTTAAAAAAGGTGTGGAAAGCACTGTTTGTCAGAGATAAGTGATAGTCTGAGATAAGGCATACAAGGCCTTTATAAAGGTGCGGAATGGGAATTAAATTTTTAAATTTAATTTGAAATAGCAAGCGTTACTAATTGTATACAAAAGTATTTAAAAAAAAAAAGTTTTGATATCATGTCCCCTCAGCATTACACACCACCAAAGGATTAAATCAAAGTTGCTGCTAATCACTTACTATCTTTAACATGGTTTTTAAACAACCTTTCTAGAAATAGGAGAGAAATATTAACATATGGGTTTGGAGATTTTGAAAGATATCTAATTCATAATACAAGTTGCAGGAGTTTATCAACTCATTGCCACTGAGGAATGTGATCTGGAATACATGCTGAGGAAACTCTAAGCAGTATTCTGAAAAGGGCATGGAAATAAATCTAAAGAAGAAAGAGTTTGTGTCCCTCAACTCTTCGAGCACATTTTTTAGCATTGAAGATTAGAGATATGGAGGTCTACTAATCCTTCCTGGAAAGGAATCCTCTATTAATTAAGATATTTCATTGAAAATATTAAGAGAAAGGAAGACTCTAGGAATCCTAAACTTGTCCCTGTGGAATAAAAATGTTTCCTTTAAAAAAACAAAAAAAAACATGATTATATCTTTCCTTATCACTATAAATTGTCTTTAAATTAGCTAAAATCTGTGGTGTGGAGAAAGCTTAAACGCTACTATCTTTAGAGATGGGTACTCAGAGTGGAAGTTATCATAAGACAATATATGAGAGAGGAAAAAATCGCTTGAGGTACACATGATGATACAGAAGGATCAATACAATTAGGGTTTCATGAATTAATTGCCACTTTTATTGGAATTAAGTCAACAATCCTAATTGAGGAAAAAAATATTTTAAAGAGTATTTAAACCAGGAGCTCATTCAAAAAGGATGTATCAAAACAGAGGCCATAGTATATTTTCCTGAACAGATTAGAGAGTAGATTGAAGGATGTCTGAGGAAATTGTGGATATAGTCCAGTAAAATAAGGGTTTGCCGAAGAAAAAACTGCGGAACTTTTATTCTCAACGGATCTTTATGTTTTTTGGGGTGCTGAATCCGAATCTGAAGTTTGCTACCACGGCAACCATCGGCTTCATATTCAAAATCGCAAAAAAAAAAAAAAGCCAAAAAAAATCGTTATTTTTGTTTTTTTATCTATAACACGATAACGAAGCTTTTTTCGAAGAAAGTCTTCAAATATTAATTGTACCTGGAACTAGTACCGACATAATGAAAAAAAGAAATCCGAAATCGGACCATTTTTCGCGAAGTTACGTAATTGGGAAAAAATGGAGAAATCGGCCTACTTGTCGTCAGCCCCACAGCTCCGCGAAAACACGTTTGTCGTACTCTTTTGGCTATAACTCTGAAACTATTTGTCCGATACAACATTACTTTTTTTCATCTTAAAGCTGATTAAATTTACTATAAGAATCTATAAATGAAGTTTTAATCAAACCCCGTAAAATGTACATGCCAGCCCGCTAATAAAAACGTACTGTTGTACAATCCAAGTGTTTTTTTTTGGCACATTTGTCGCTCTAACTGCTCAAATAATTGTTCGATCCCAAATTCCTTTTTTCTATCGCAAAGCTGATTAAATTTGCTATCAGATGCTATATACGTAAATTATATTAAATCCTTTAAACCACCCAAGCTAGCACGCTAAATATGTATGTTTTGGCAAAATATGTAAACTATGACATGTTCAGTAGACTGGTGTGGGTATTTCATGGTGTTAATTATAAGTTACATATAAAAGTTATAATAGTAAATTTAACCACCTTTATGATAAAAATATTAAATTTTGGATCGGACAAATGGTTTTGGAGTTATAGCGAATAATGTGCCAAAAAAAA
Organism: Euschistus heros; assembly: GCA_003667255.2. Taxonomy (NCBI): domain Eukaryota; kingdom Metazoa; phylum Arthropoda; class Insecta; order Hemiptera; family Pentatomidae; genus Euschistus; species Euschistus heros. The sequence goes on along the minus strand of RCWM02000324.1, from coordinate 528,749 downwards.
AAAAAACATGTGTTTTACAAAAGTACGTGATTTTCAGCGCGACAGCTTTTGTATTTCAAGAATTTTGATACAACTTTCATATATAGGACCTAATTGTAAATTTAACCACCTTTCTGATAGAAAAAAAACATTTTAAATCGGACAAATACTTTCGGAGTTATAATGAAAAATGTGCCAATAACCATGGATTTAACAACAATACGGGTTTTTAGGCGTCTGGGATGCATATTTTAAGGGACTTGATTATAACTTCATATATACATTCCAATAGTAAATTTAACAAGCTTTTAGATGAAAAATAAATTTTAGATCAGACAAATATTTTTGTAGTTATAATGAAAAATGTACTAAAAAAACTTGGATTTCACAAAAGTACGGGTTTTTAGCGTACTAGTATGTGTTTTTGGCCACTTAATCTCTTTAACGCTAAAAATATACGTCCAATCCAAATTCTTTTATTCATATTAATGCTAGTTAAATTTATTATCAGATCCTATGTATAAAATCGTTCATGAAATTATTGTTGTTAAATCCATGGTTATTGGCACATTTTTCATTATAACTCCGAAAGTATTTGTCCGATTTAAAATGTTTTTTTTCTATCAGAAAGGTGGTTAAATTTACAATTAGATCCTATATATGAAAGTTGTATCAAAATTCTTGAAATACAAAAGCTGTCGCGCTGAAAATCACGTACTTTTGTAAAACACATTTTTTTTTTGGCACATTATTCGCTATAACTCCAAAACCATTTGTCCGATCCAAAATTTAATATTTTTATCATAAAGGTGGTTAAATTTACTATTATAACTTTTATATGTAACTTATAATTAACACCATGAAATACCCACACCAGTCTACTGAACATGTCATAGTTTACATATTTTGCCAAAACATACATATTTAGCGTGCTAGCTTGGGTGGTTTAAAGGATTTAATATAATTTACGTATATAGCATCTGATAGCAAATTTAATCAGCTTTGCGATAGAAAAAAGGAATTTGGGATCGAACAATTATTTGAGCAGTTAGAGCGACAAATGTGCCAAAAAACACTTGGATTGTACAACAGTACGTTTTTATTAGCGGGCTGGCATGTACATTTTACGGGGTTTGATTAAAACTTCATTTATAGATTCTTATAGTAAATTTAATCAGCTTTAAGATGAAAAAAAGTAATGTTGTATCGGACAAATAGTTTCAGAGTTATAGCCAAAAGAGTACGACAAACGTGTTTTCGCGGAGCTGTGGGGCTGACGACAAGTAGGCCGATTTCTCCATTTTTTCCCAATTACGTAACTTCGCGAAAAATGGTCCGATTTCGGATTTCTTTTTTTCATTATGTCGGTACTAGTTCCAGGTACAATTAATATTTGAAGACTTTCTTCGAAAAAAGCTTCGTTATCGTGTTATAGATAAAAAAACAAAAATAACGATTTTTTTTGGCGTTTTTTTGCGATTTTGAATATGAAGCCGATGGTTGCCGTGGTAGCAAACTTCAGATTCGAATTCAGCACTCCAAAAAACATAAAGATCCGATGAGAATAAAAGTTCCGCAGTTTTTTCTTGAAAACGGCCTTTTGGAGCCTTATTTTCCTGGACTAATAGGGGATGTAAAGAAAGGTTTGGTAGCAAGGGAGAAACACTTTATTAAGTGGTGCTGCCCATTTTAAATGGGTTGCAAAAAAACACAGCATACTTAATCAATCAAATATGACATACCAAAAAAAAAAAAAAAAAAAAACCGTAATAGTCATTATTTTTAAAAATATAAGAATCTACATATTAAAATGATCAATCCATGCGGAATATAAAATAAAATAAAAACAAAATTTAAAATATTAAAAAGATAATATAAACCTTATTGATAACAATATAAAATATAATATATAAAATAAATATAAAACTATTCACATAAATAACAATAACTGTATAACTGATAACAATAACAATAACTATATAACTAATATCAATAACTAATAACAATAATAATAATAACTATATAAAAACTAGGATAAATATGCAACATATATCTCACTTTACCCATTCTTCATTCATTGTATATACTTTCCATCTCTTCCCAAACCATCAGTTACCATATATGTGGTGGTGGATTATTCCCAGGGAGTCCAATATAATATTTTCCGCTAACACAGCCACATCCCTCATTTCAATTCCCAGGTCTTCCATGAAGCTCCTTGTTCTATTAGGTATAGTTCCGCGAGCTCCGAACCATAGGCTTCTCACGTGGAATTCTCTCTCGCCGAAAGTCTCGCGAAACTTTTCTTTAAGGAAAGGGATGCATTTGTCATATATTCCCTTCTTTTCCCTTTCCTCTTTACCTGCTTGATCCGGATCGTTGCTTTCGAATCTAACCGTGGGATCTAGAATCAACGCTGAATTTCCTTTTCGTGAAAAAGCAACGATATCAGCGTATCGTGTAGATCCATCGGTATCGATGCAATACACCTCATCGAAGCAGGCAAAATCTTTCTCTTCAAGGAGCCTCACTATTTCCTTTTTAACTCTGTGATGACGGCGTGTTATAAGGAGGGAGTTGTTGGGGCAAATTCCCAGCACATGTGCTGGTGTTTCAGACTCTCTGCCGCATTTGCGACAAAGGGACCCAACTTCTCAAGAGAAAGAATAACAAGAGAAAGATTAGTTGATCAAAAGATGGTTTGAACAAATAACTGATAAAGATTAGGATACAATAACTGAGCAAACCTGAAGGTATTTTTCATTTTATAAGTTTCCAGAACAGAAAGGGTAATTATAAAAATCACAAAATGAGATAATGTATGGACTAAAACTATATAAAAAACAAAAACAAATTACAATAAAGTTTGTACAAATTTATCAACACCCCACATTATCATTGTACAATCACAATGAGTTTTTATTTAAAAGAACTGTTCTCATAAATACTTCACCAAAATATTGGACAATACTAATAACCATACAGAATCAATCAATTTACATCAGAGTTTTTATAGGAAAAAAACAAAATGAATTAAAAATATTCAGTTTATTTGTTAACAAATCTATTTACAAATATTCCAAAGGATTTAACCATAAAAATTATAACTAAAAAGTTGTATGAAAGAAACCATTCACAAAAATAAAAAAGCTATATATCAAAGGACTAAATACTTACTTCAAAACGCAGTATTATATTTTACAAACAGGTAAAAAGGTAGTGTCTTGATGGAATCTAATATAAGTGTAAATATCCTTGGAATAACTATAAATTACAAAAGTCTAAACAGATTTTACAACAAGCTAATATTTTTATGATTTAATAATCATTGCAAGATTTTAACTATTCATTATAATCATAAGATTTTAATAACATTCATTTGTCATTACATTATTATTTGTAATATAACATAAGAAAAAGCATTTGATATTAACTAGCCATTTCAACTTTTTAAAATTACGATTAGAAAACATTAAGACCCTGAATATTGGGGAAATATTTCAGTCTAAGTAAATTTAAATTAAATCTGGTATTACAAAGCTCATCTAAAAGTTTCAGCACTTTGTATTAAAGTAAAACCTCTCTTAACCAAGAGATTTTTTATCGATTCGCAATGAAACAAAAAAGGAAATCATGAAGATTTATTTACAAATTAAAATCAAAGCATTTATTTTTGTTCACAGTTTCGAACTCTATCTATTGTGATATAATTGTACTATGATCACGAATTTCTGTTTTAGTTCGAACCACGGCCGCTAGGAGCGTCATAACCCATCTACGACCAGTTCTTGTTTGCGTTATTAGATCACGTGACCTATCGGTTCTTCAATAATAGGACAGCCATATGAGTTATTCGATAACAGAAGTTACTCAACAGTTATCGAGAACCAATCTAAGAACGGTAACTGGTCGAATAACCTTAACCGATCGGTTCTTCTATCTGCTATAACCTAACTCCTTGCAGCAACAACCCCAATTTATTGTTATTTCTCCATCGTTCTCGATGGAAGATTTAATAAATTTTATACTTGGAATCTTAATAGTGATGAACATGGTTATTAAAAAAAAAATCATTGTTTGTTTAAACGGAGTTAATTAACATAACTTACTACAAATATAATAAATCCAACAATAAGTAATTTTATCTTAGAAAATATATAATTGCTAAAGTCACAATAATTGTAGCATGAAAATATAAATATATATATATTTTTTTACTTTATTGATAAATTCACCCATCTTTAACTATAGATATTCAGAAAATGTATCAAATATTTTAAAATATAAATTTTGATTAAAAATATAGATATTTTAAAATATTTAACACATTCTCTGAATTGTAGTTGAAGACGGGTGAATTTATCAATAAATAATATTGTAAAATATAGTTATTTTAAAATACAAATTTAGGTTTATTTATAGATATTTTAAAATATGATCACTGGTAATAGGGTTTTTTAGTAATAGGTGATTGGTGATAACAGTTCCGAGTGAATAATAGGTTATTTTAAAGAATACGTTATTTTTGTCCCACCTCTAGTAGAAACTAACTCTGTTTCTTTTTGCTAAGTTTTTTAAAGACATTAGTGTTTGGTTAGTCAAAGAATGAAGTTCTGTAAATAATTTGCTAGTTACTAGTAGTATGATGTCGTCCACATACATGATGATTTGAGTATTTTGAGGTATCAGTATGTCAAAAATAGTGTTGATCACAACGTTCCACAGGGTCAATGAGAGACAGGAACTTTTAGGAGTATCTATAGTTAGTGGCCTGGAGGTGGAATAAAAATTGGTTTGAAATTCAACAGACATGTTCAACAGACCACAAGTGGAGAGACAAGTCTGGTTGGGGGATCTTAAATAAGTATGGTTGTATTTTTTAAGTTTAGTTTAATCCTATCTTGTTTTCACTATAATTATTGTTTATTTTATATTTTAATTATTTAGGTTTTTTTTCTTAATATATTTTATTGTATTATTTTTTTCACTTTATTTTTTGTATTATATATTATGAGGTTACTTATTAATTAATTTATTTTTTCTTTTAATTTTCTTTTTTTTTTTTATTGTATATATTGTGTGAATGGATCCATCAAATCATCCACATTACGTATTGCCTTTCTTGAGGCAGATTGTAATACTATCTCAACAAAAGATTTTTAAATTAACTTTTAACAATTAATTTAATTTTTTTTGGTTTTATTCCTTCTATTGTGAGGAGTAGAAGTAATTTGTGTATAGGAAGGTCCAAGGTTAAACTCACCAAATTTGGATTATTTTGTGCTGTATTAGCTGTATTATATACATACTCATGAATTTGGTCTATTGCAACAATCAGGTTTTCCTTTAGATCAGTTCTCACCACCTTCCAATCTTCTATTTCCACTAAACTTTTTAGAGCACTTTCTAGGAAGCATTCACTACTAGCCATATTGACAATAGGAGTTACCGCATCAGGCTCCTGTCAGGCTTGCTATGCCCCTGGACTGAACCATTGAGTATATAATACCATAGAGCTGAAGCACTGGTGGTGGAGGCAGAGTGGAAGTATACTCAAGCCCCCAACTCCTTGGCTATCCTACTTCCCTTTGCAAATTAAGCCAAAACCACTTTTGTTCTTTCTTCAAACCTCTTTTATGTAGTGTTTTGCTTATAAGGTATTTTTATTAATAAAATTACCATTTAATTCAAAATATAAATAAAGGCTATAAAATAAGCAAAATAAGACATTAAACAATAGCTAATATCGCATGAGTTTATTATTTGGAAGTAAAGCTTTTAATAGGAATTCAACAACAGCAAATAAATTTTCACAACATATAATTGACGTATCAAACCTTTGTGCTTTTAGAAACTTTACAATTTAACTAAATTCACAGAATAATAATTTCAATAAAATTATATGCTTTAGGAGACAAAAAATGAAGTGTTGTAGCAAATGTTTTTAGGCAATGTTCTGATTCCCTTTGTATTAGACAAAATGAAGTTATTGAAATGTTATTCAAGATTTGACAGTATTCAAACTCAACCAAATTTTTTTTCTCCAATGCTGTTATCATGTTCTTTAAGTTAGCCACTTTTTGTTTTAGTCTAGTTTCTCTTAATCTAAAATTTCTTAACTTTTCATTTATTATATAATGATAATGAAAAATAATGATTACCATAGTATATCCATAATACTTTAATAATAAACCTCAACTTATCACTAGGCAACAAAATATTAGTTTAACCAACAATATCAGTTACCCCTTTTACGCTTAGGAAGATAGTGTAACCCTAAAATTTATTTGTTAAGAATTTATTAACTTAACAATATAACATAAACTTGAATCAAACAAATTCTAACTTACAAGGGGAGGACACACTCAGTCTCTCACAGATCTTGTTGGCAATTTTTTTGGAGATTCCTGGTCTAAAAATATTAGACACGTATTTTGCCGTTTCGACCAATGGGACCAAGAAACAGAGAGAAAAAAAAAAAAAGGATTAAACTAATTTATTTTATATCTCGAGTTTAAAAAATGATATCGACATGATTCTTGTACCAAGATTTTTAGTTTTCATTGCGGACTTGAGGAAAAATAAAGCCGCTCCATATCTAGATTTTGGTTTAGGTAAATTAAATTCTAAAAAAATGATTAGATTTTCAAGCAAACTACCTGTTTCAGCCGTTCATGTTATATTTAAAACAATTTCTGATAATTTGTTTAAATTAAATTATTTTAAAACTTTCTTTCTCAATTTCATATTTTTGGAAAAATAATCTATTTAAAAATGTTAATAACAAAATATTGTTATATTTTATATTAAATGTTTATAACAGCTATTTGTTTTCATTTGATACAATTATGTATTAGGACGTAGTATTAAGGCTCAGTTGGTGGCCAGTTGTCGACCAGTGAGCGTCATGTAACACGGACGATGTTTTTTTTGTTAATTGTGTGGCTCGCCAGAACATTTTTCCTTTTTATCATTAATCGTAATTATTACGATTAAATTTCCGAAAGATATACCCAAACTTTCGGTTATCGGCAATTGGGAGGCCGTATAGCTCCTATATTGTTTTTTTATCTCAACTCAGGACTTTATTTTTTTTCGTCTGGGACTCCTGGACCACGAGCATCATCAAGCAGTTCGTATGCGGCCGGCCAAGACGAAAAGAATCAAATTTAGGAATTAACAGGACCGAAAGGATGACATTTTTCACAGGGTATTTATAATGGAATTGTGCAAGAAATATATATAGTTTGTTTGTTTTTTAATATGTTTGCTTCAGTATAAAGGTTTAGACTTATTTATATTTTGTAATTTTGTCGTAAAGATAAATATTAGTTTCAAATATGTATATATATATTAGCAGTTGATTTTTTTTTGGTTGAATTTTTTGTTTTGTTAAATCAGAGTTCTGTTTGTTTTATTATTTTTCTTCTTTGATCATTACGGCAGATATATATTATTTTTTTTTTAAATATATAAACACAAATGTAAATGGAATTGAGAGTGATATATGAGAGAAATTGAATGAATTATATTACTATTGTCTATTAATAAATAAATGCTTCAAAAGGGGAAAAAAAGGCATTCAATATTTTTTTTATTGACTAATTATTGGTCTAGTGAACCTTTAATTTTCAGAACCAGCGTTCCAGAGTTGGTACGCAAGGGAAAAAAAAGCTGTTCAAGGGTGCAACTTCTGTTACCCTTACGGTGCCCTAACACTACCTCTATAGTTTTTTCACACAAAAATTGACATCCTGAACTTAAAATGCAAATATCATTACAATATATATATATATATATATATATATATATATATATATATATATATATATATATATATATATTGTTTTTTTTTTTTTTAAAACTAGTGAGCCTTTTAATATTGTCAATATGGGTTTTAATCGGTCTCTTATCTTTATTAGCCCATTTACTTTTTTAAACCAGTCTCTACTTTTTATTTTTGATTGAGTATTTTTTAAATATTCTATTTCTCCTAATTGTTTTTGAATATCTAAGGGGCCTTCTCTATTTTTATTTAATTTTTCAGTTCTTATTTCTTTCTCATTATTTATTTTAGCTCTAATTAATTTGTGTAGCAGTTCTTGATCTTTATGATATTTTAATACGTATTGTTCCATCAGGTTGATGTTTTTGTCTGATTCTAATCTGGAGGTTCCGAAAGTAATTTCGTTGGGTGTTTGTTTTTTTTTTTTTTTTTTTATATAACCGGCTGTGGTGGCACCTCAGCCAAGAGGCTCATTGTGCCTATGCCGTTTGTCCTGTACTATTTAGTACAGTCCTAGTGTTTTCATGTACCCTATTATGGTAATAGGGTCAATGTCCACACTCGGATCTATGATGATTTCTTCCCCAAAGTGAAGAAATCTCCTCCTTGCCAATATCTCGCATTCACATATGATATGGTAAGGCGTCTCATCCTCCCTATTACAGAATCTGCAAATCGGTGAGGTCTTTATTTTCATTGTACAGAGATGTTTGTTCAATCTGCAATGCCCTGTATACATTTCTGTCAGGTATTTGAGCTTGGCTCTGTCAAGATTGAGGAGTTGACTACCTCTTTTCTTACAGTGCCCCCCCAGAAACAGTTTTGACTGTCTCAGTTTTTCCATGTGCCAGTTCCGAGAGGCGATGCTGTTATAGAGCCCTGCTATTTCACTTTTAGCTAGGCTCCATGCTATTCCACAGATAGGTTCAGGAGCAATGGGTTTGCTGTCCGAACCTTGTCTGGCCAGTTTATCAGCCTTCTCATTCCCTGCAATATTAGAGTGGCCTTTGACCCATTCTACCCAGATACTGTTGTTTTCAGCCAGCTTATTGAGGTATGTTTTACAATCCTCCACCAGCTTAGATCTGGTTATGACATTTCTCAGAGCCCCCAAGGCAGCCTGGCTGTCTGAGTAAATCTTTATGGTTCTGTTCCGTGTTCTATCCTCAATTAGTTGTTGTGAAGAAACAGATTGCCATTACCTCAGACTGAAATACTGTGGTATATTTCCCCAGAGGGAGAGATGTGCTCTTTTTATCGCTCGATCTCCAAATTCCTGCTCCTGACCCTTTCTTGGTTAGGGAGCCATCGGTGTAGCAATTAATGCCATTGCACTTTTGATGTTGCCTCCCGATGTCTATTTCTACATCTCAGAAAGTAATCTCAATGTGTTTTTTCGTCTGGAGGTCTGAGTTCATTTTACGAACCTCAATTCCTTCCATTTTATTTAATAGCTTCTTATGTCCATCTCTTCTAGATGGTTCACAGAGCAATCCTTGTTTAACAAGTTTATACATTGAAAGCATCGCTTTCGCTTCTACCTCCAACTGCAGCGGCCTGAGGTTTAGTATAACCTCCATTGCCGCAGTTGGGGTGGTTTCTCATGGCTCCCGTAATTAGGAGGCACGCCAGTTTTTGTACTTTATTTAATTGGACTTTGGATTTCACTCGTCCCGCTTTATGCCACCACACCACGTTGGCATATAATATCATTGGTCTAACTACCATGGTATAGATCCAATGAACCACTTTTGGTTTCATTCCCCAGGATTTTCCAACTGCCCTTTTACAGGCCCATAGGCTCCTTAGGGTTTTGGACGTCACATACTCTATGTGTCTGTCCCTGCGTCTGTTGAGATAATATTTTGTTGATTCTACTCGCTTCCGCTGTAGATTTAACCTCTTGACAAAACTTGATCCAAGCTTGTCTTTTCGTTTTCCTGACAGATTTATGGTAGGTTGTCAATTGTGCTCTGTACTCTTCCCATCTGCCAGTTCTCTTAGCAATGTTAAATTTCTTTCTCAGAGCTTTCCTTTGATTGCTAAGATCTTTGTTCCACCATTTGGTGTTTCTAGTGTTCTCAACATCACATCTTGCGTTATTAGACTCATAACACTTGGTTATGGCTGATGTTAGTGTGGTGTTGAGCACCTCTAATTGCCATTTATTGGTAATCCTTCTTGGAAGGTTTGTTATTTCCCCCTCCAGCATGCTGCTATATCCTTACCAGTTTGTTCTTCTGGGATTTCTATAGCCCGATGCTTGGGTAGGGTTGGTTATTAGATCAAATCTAATATATTTATGGTCTGAGCATGTCTCTTCGTTCGAGACATGCCAGTTTCCCACCTTGTGGCTGATTTCAGAAGTCGCCAAGGTTATATCAATTACTTCTTGCCTATTCTTATTAACAAAGGTCAGTTTGTTCCCCCTGTTAAGAATTTCAAGATTATTACCTATAATATGGTCAAGTAATTGCTCACCTCTTTGATTGGAGTTAGAGCTCCCCCACATCTCGTGGTGGGCGTTTGCATCCAGGGCTAAGATGGTGTTGCTCCCGGCTTTTCCCATGGGTTCCATGTTGACCATGGGTTCTGCTTCATAGGGGAGGTAGACAGCCGCTAGGCAGATCTCCAGCCTCCGTGTCCTCATGGTGAGGCTTATTCTGGCTGCTGCAAATTCTCTGGAACAGAGATGCCACAATGGCAGCAGTTTTAAATTCCTTTTATACAGGATGCATGCCCTGGGGTTATCCGATGAGGAGATTACTTCATAGCCCCCCATCTTGATACCCCCTGGCATGCCATTTATAAGGTAAGGTTCTTGTATAAGAGCTATATCAATGTTCTTACCTTTCATATATTGCTGCAATACTCCACACGCTGCTATGCAGTGGTGAAGATTGATTTGCAGCAGCCTAACCATTTGCTTTATTGCTCAGGGGCTCCTTTGGACCTCCCCTCCGGAGGACATTGCGAGGGAGCCGCCGCCCCAGAGACCTTTCTCGGGTCCCTGGGCGCCACATCCCTTGCTGTTCCCTTTGGTTCAGCCTTAGGAGTCCCCTTGTTTTCGGGTCCCTCGGGTATTGCTACCTTTGGGCGTTTTACATTACTTGTGCCAGCCCCCTCCTCCTTCCGAGCTGACTTTTTGATTTCCCTCAGGGCCACCATATGAAGGCCATAGTGGACCTCCATGTTGTAGTCCTTTAGGTAAGCTAGACTGTTCCTGGGTAGAGTGAAGACAGCGTAGCAGCCCTTCTCATCCCTCGTCACCACCGCCAGCGTCCAGTAGTCCACACCAGGAACTCTTTTGTTCTGTACGCGAATCCTCTTCGCTAGTTGGTCGTCCTCCAGCTTCCTGCCTGGAAAATAACCTCCCAATCTGATGGCCGAGAGGACCTCCTTTGCATCGACACTGCGGAGGGAATACCCTCCGCTTCGCCAATGGGCCGGATGATCTCCCCGAGCCACCTCTTGGTCTCATTATCTACACAGTTAAATATGCTAGCTCCAAACTTGAAGCTAGCACCATTAAACCTCGGTTCAATCGAGCCGTCGTCTACAAGATCGTCAATCATATCGACGACTGCCTCCTGTATCCGACTGCTCTGTTCTCTGGTGAGTTGCACTTGCGGATATTCATTGGGAATAACCGCAGTCAGGTACCCCTCACCTATAACTTGGGCGTAGCTTGGTTTCCCTTCGCTACCCCTGATTTTCTTCGCTGAAGGCGCAGAAAATCCTGGTGAATTACGCTGCCTCTTCTTATCTGGCAGGTTCGGCTTTACTGGCCCAGCCTTAGCCCCCCCGACCTTGACCGCCGGCTTGCCCGAGGGCTGCCTTGCGGCCCGATCAGCAGGAGCCTTGGTTACACCCGTACTCACTCCTTTGGCCGCCGACTCACCCGAAGGGAGCCCAGCGGCCTCAGTTGCGGGCACCGATGACACCTCAGCGCCTTCGACTTTGGAAGCCGACTCACCCTTAGGGAGCCCAGCCTCCTCCGTCTTGCCGCCTTGGTGGGGTTTTCTAGCCGAAGCCTTGCCAGACTTCGAAGACTTAGCCCTCTTCCTAAACCTCTTCCTCGTGACAGTTTTGAAGGGAGGATCCTCAGCTGCAACGTCTTGCGACGGAGCTGCTGATTCCTCGACCCTCGAGCTGCTAGAGGCTACATTAGAGTCAGTATATTGGATTGGGCTTACCTGCCGCGCCTCCATTGCCAGAGGGCTGAACGAACTAGCGTCCACATCCCCCGAGCCGAGGTCCACATTCAGTCCGCCCACTTCCTGAGTCAGTGAGAGCATCAATGAGCTCACCGACTCCTCGTCCAAGGTGTCCAGGTCAGGACCTGAAACAAAATCTGGGTTTTCCGAGGATGAGTGCTTATTAGTTAAGGTATTTCTTTTATTAAATGGGTGCATTTTTGTTCCCACGAGTATGGGAGCGTTTAAATTACACTACAGGTGAGCTCCCTATCCCTGCAGCGGGCTATGTAGGTTTCCCTACTACCTTGGGGTGTCGCCTGGTGCCCCAAATGGGTCGATAGAAGACAGTATATTTTTATCCACCCTCTGCCATTCAGTCTCAGCTCGAGCTCCCTCCACCTGACTTGGGTGACTGTGAGGCCCCTGACAATAGTAAGAGACCCCGCCTCTGTCGTTCGTGAATCCCATCGGATTCTCCAGGGGGCACCACTTGGAGGTGACAGTAGGCGTTGGTAGGGATAAGGAGAGCTGGAATCAGGCTTGCAGTGAGTAGGGCACTATAGCTTGCATGATTCGCTTAGAGGTCAGGAGATCCCCGCACCTATCTCCTTCTCTAGCCCTCCCGTTGCCCTACCCATTTGCCCCCCTCGTTGGGTGTTTATTTTATTGTTTAAGGTATTATTGTAAGCTATGACGGCTAATCTTATTTTTTTTTGCATTGAACATTTGTCTCTTTCTTTCCCTATTATTCTTAATAACTCATTTAAAGTGGAATGAACCCTGTTTAGTAGTCATAGAGAATTTGAATGACTGGCCGAAGTATAATGCAAGAGAATGTTATTTTCTTCACAAAATTGTCTTACTAAATTATTTTTCATCTCTGTCACTTGGTCTAAGGATATTTGTAGAGGTGTGGGAAAGTAAGTCATGTAGTTAGTTAATGCATTATTAAAATTAAAAATATCTATCATTAATTTAAATTCTGTTTGAATGAATATCAAACAAATTACTTTGATAAATCTATTTTTAATTCTTGAAGTGTAAATCATTCAAATCATATCAAATCTGCAACGCTAACTTCATTTTATAAATGCACAAAATATGTTTATAACAATTATATTCAACTCCTTAAAATCAAAAATTAGTAAGAAATCAATATCAAGGTGTACTGTAAACTTATTAACTTTTTAACCAAAAATGACAATACTTAATCACGAAGATGAATAAAATGCAATGCATAGTTCAAATTTAAACTTAAAACTGTGAAATCGTTTATCCCTTTAGTATTCTATTTAATATTTAAATTGCAGTGATTAACAGAACATTAAATGAAATGATCATACCTCATTTTGTTTGAATTGTATTGTTTGACAAATAAAATAAAATAATTAGTTATAATTTACAAAATTTGTAGTTTCGTTGATACAATGTAATTGTTTAAGCATCAAAAAGAACGAATACGACAATATAATCCTAAACGTATTTAGCATGATACGCATTTATGAAAGTTAACATTATTATCGGAGTAATAATCATATAAATGTGTTCTTCAAATGACTAATTAACATTAACATACAAATAATTATTGCCAAATGATTAAAATTAAATAGTGTCTTTTGATTTGTTAGGAATCTATCAATCTTTTCAAAATTACATATAAATATTAATTATAAACAAAATATTGTAATGATAAACAAGCTAAAACTAAATTTTGCAATCTAAATGAATATAAATGAGTTAAAATTTTATAGAAATAGTTAAAACGTATTATTAATAATTAATGATGATACTAATAAATGTAAGTATGAGCAAAAACTGGTATGAATATGAATATTAATAAAAATGCTATTGATGTTGAATTCGAAGTTACCAGAATCAACAACTTATCCGATTTAAATATTTTTACTTGATTTTTTTCTATATTCATACATTTTTTTTGGTACAATCCATAAGGGAAAATTATATGTTGATTTATTTTGTCTGTTTATTACATTTAACAATTTGTATAACTCTTCATGAACCGTTTTCTCGCCTAAAGCAACTTTTAGTTGAGATTTAAAATTTTTTAACTTATTGTGGCAGTGACCATGCCTACTTTTTATGGAAATAGAAGCCATTATTTCTTTTAAGGTCTTTTGGTTCAATTTATTAACTTTTGTTAGCTCATTATTTAATTTTTCAACAGTTACTTTCAAACTACTTTCTGAAGCTTTTAAATTGTTCGTTTCTTTCACTAGATTTGAATTTAAGTCTTCCGTTTCTTTGGTTTTACTACTTATATTTTTTTCTTTTCCTTCCTGTAACTTATTTATGGTTTCTGTTGTTTTTTTCTGTTGTTTTTTAAAATTATAATATTCATTTCGGACTGTTTCTTCCTTTTTATTAAGTTTTTCAAATTCTTGGTATTTTAAATTATACGCTTCTTCCATACTCTTAGAAGTTTTTACAGAATTTTCTAAACTTTCTTTTATTTCCGGTTTTATATGTTCTTCGCGAATTAACTGTTTTATTTCATTTTTGTCGTCGATAAAAAATAAATCATTTTTCAATTCAAATATAATTTTATTAAATTCTAATTCTTTTTTTTTCTAAATTTATTTTTAACTTTTGTTTATTCATAGTCTTGTAGCCTAATAAAAACTTAAACCTATTGCTAAATGGAAAGATTAAGAATTTGATTCCTTTTTGATTGATTCCTATCTGGGACTTTAGGTTAATTATCACGCTTTGTGACTCCTCCGCTCTTCCTGTAGGGGTTTTTATCGCGAAGTCTTTCTTAATTATTTCCGAATAACGCGGTATGTAATCTGGGTGTATATAATTTTTTTTTGGCACCAGTGTCTATTAGCCATTTGTTTCCTAATTTATCGATTAAATTGGGCAAATCATTATTTAAATTTAAGTCGCTTAATTCTATATTACGTTCTATAGTTTGTTTAGGTTTATTTTCGGCGGTTTGTTTATTATTATGTAAATCATTACTTTTATTTGATCTAAGTCCGGAGGTCTGCTCGTGCTTGGGCCTGATTCTAAAAAATGGTCCTGTTTTTGTTCTAATAATTCAATTCGTTCTTGTAACATTTTTCATTTGTTTTTCTTTTTCCTCCTCTATTGCGTGAACCCTGTTTGATACTGTTCTCATTGACACTGTATTCGAATCTATTTGAGGTTGTTGATAATTATTTTGTCTAAAATTTCTCTAGGGCGGTTTATTGAAAAATCTAAATTGTGACTGAGGGTCCCATTGCTGATTATATATTGGGGTTTGATATTCAATAGCTCGATGTTGTGGCCGGAAGTTATGCTGATTATTATTAAAGGTATTAAAGGTTGGACTTTGTTCGCGCTGATATTATTGTGGTCGGTAGTGTTGAGGATTATTATAATTATTAAATGCTGAATATTGTTCGCGGTGATACTGTTGGGGTCGGTAATTTTGGTAATCGTTATAATTGTTAAAATTCGGTCTGTATTCTTTATTTTTATAATTAGTTTCAAAATTTTTCTTTTTATAATTATTTTGGATCGGACTTTTTTGATGTTTTTTATCACCATAAATTCTATGCACGATATGAGTCGCGCTATTTCTTAGTATTTCATCAAGGTCTTCTAAGCTGTCGAATTTAATATGATAAATAAAATCTGCCGGGTGTAGACTATGAACCGCGTGGTGTGATATTTGTTTATCGTATCTGTACATTTCTTCCTGTTTGTCAATTATTTCACTGTCTGAGTAAATGCGTGCGTATAAGTCACATCTTTTCTGGCCCAGTCATTCTAAGAAATCGAGTGGGTTTTCATTATGATAAGCACGGGTATTTAAAATTTCAGAAATTAATTGTTCCCGAGTTCTTGTATCTTGATATTTCCTTTTTAAAAATTTTATTATTTCCTTTACGGTAATAAATTCCTTATCATAAACGGCGACTTTGGCTTTTCCTGTTAATTTGTTTAATATAGTTAAAACTAATTTGGCCTGATTCGTATTTTTATAAGTATTATCTTCTTTGCAATATAAGTTATACAAAAAATTGCTATTCCTAATGAAATCTACTAATTGTAACGGATTTCCGTCGTACTCCGGAATTAGTGCTAAATCATGGTTTTTGATTTCTAGAGGCATATTATTATTTTTATTAATTAACGTTGAACCTGTCAATTTTAAATTACTCTATTGTTCTTCCAATATATTCATAAATAAATGCTAAATTAATATTCTAAATATAATTAACTTATTATACTAAATTATATTTAAATTCAAAATTACATAAAAAAAATTAAATTAATTAATTATACTTGTTTCTTGATACAACGATGTCTTCACCTCTTCATTGTTCCATTTAACCCCACCCAACACTCCCGTGGGTCCGACACCTGGTTGGACTTGCATGTCATAGACTCCCCAACAAAACTCCTTTCCTCATGTCAGCAACCTGTTAAGTTTCTGTCCTCTCACGACCTAATACAAATTTCTTACGATATCCCAATCCCACCGTTCCGTCCTAAAACAATTACTTTCCGCAACATAGAATCCCTCACACGAGACAAGATTTTACCTGACCTCGAAATCCTAGACTGGAATCCTATCTACTCATGTTCCTCTATTGACACCATGGTCGAATTACTAACTGCCAATCTCCTTTCCATCCTCGATATCCACGCTCCTCTCAAAACCTGTACCTTTCGTCGCCGCCGGCCTGCTCCGTGGATGAACCTAGAAATAAAAGACCTGCAAAGAAGACATGAGGCTGCCCGAAGACGCACTAGGCTTGAGGATGATTACCAGGCTTTTAAGGTTCTCCGCAATTTAACTCAAGCTACCATCCGGCGAACGAAATCTAATTACTTCCACGAAGCCTTCTCATCCGCCCCCGATCCCAAATCCAAATGGCACCTTCTCCTTAAACTTTCTCTTGTTCAAAATACACCTAGTTCCTCTCCCTCGGGAGTCTTTCCAGTCACACCTAATGAGTTAAATTCCTATTTCGTCTCTACCTCTACATCTACACCATCTCCATCCTCTCAGTTGCCTCTCTTACCTTCTGCATTCAATGATAATTATTTTTATTTTCCTTACATCTCTCCCACAGACCTCATTTCCTCCATAATGAAATCCCTCACCAATTCAACTGGATTAGACGGTATTCCTGTCAAATTGATAAAATTATGCCTTCCTGAAATCCTAACGGTTCTCCTCTATATATATATAATTTTTCCCTCCAGAATTCCGTATTTCCCACCTCCTGGAAAAAGGCCCTAATTCACCCTATAGCCAAGAACCCAAATCCTTCTTCCCTAAAAGATTACCGACCGATCTTCATACTTTCTAACCTCTCTAAGCCCGTAGAAAGAATAGTACAATCCCAAATCTTCAATTACCTCGAAGATTCCAATTTACTTGACCCATTCCAATCCGGTTTCCGCCCCAGCCACTCTACTCAATCCAAGTAGCTCAAGGATCTTGCCTCTCTCCTCTCCTGTTTAATTCCTATATAAATGATCTTCCTAACTCCATTCATAATTGTTCCTACCACCTCTACGCCGGTGATTCTCAAATTTATCTTTCTTTTCCTCCAGCCAAGTTATCAACTGCATTTTCCAAAATTCAGCAAGACCTGGATGAAATCTGTGCCTGGGCATTCCTGAATAAATTGAGTTTAAATGCAGCTAAAACTCAAGCAATTGCAATTGGATCCCATTCCCTCCTTCAATCGAATACCAACTTCCCTACTTTATTCCTAAATGGTCGCCCTATAGCTTTCCTCTCCTCTGTTAAAAACCTAGGTTTATCAATCGATCAAACCCTTTTCTGGAAACCCCACATTGCTCAAATCGCCTGACGATCGATTGGCATCCTAAAATTATTCCACTGTTCCCAACACCTACTTCCTCTATCCACACGTAAACTCTTAGTATCCTCCCTCATATTCCCCCAATTTGACTATGGATGTGTGATTTATGGTGGGCTCTCGATGATTCTTGAAGATAGATTAAAGCGTATCATGAACTGTTTCATAAGATTTGTTTTTGGAACCTCGAGACACTCCCATGTGTCCCATCTTTACACCGAGTTAAATTGGCTTTCCCCTTCCTTCCGTAGAGATTACTTCCTTGGTACATTCCTCTTCCAAGTTATTAACACATCACCCTCCGTATTTTCACAATATCATACATTTCAAGTCCTCAATCCAATCATTCCATACAAGGTCCCGTCTCTCCGATCTCTACACCCCATCCTACAGAACTACTGCTTTCCAACGTTCCTTTCTTGCCCGCTCTGCTATTCTTTGGAATTCTCTTCCTCCTTCTATTTGTAATGCATCCTCCCTCAGAACTTTTAAAACACTCCTCTTCCACCGCTTTTCCTCCCTCCAGTCGGATGCTAATTACATAGATGTAATTATATAATTATATAGATACTTTAATGAATTTCATCCAAGCATATTATATATAAAAGTTTAGCCTGTTTAAAAAATCCTCATATGATAATGTTTTCTCTACCATTGAAACAATTTTCATTTTTATTTTTCATCATTTTTTTCTTCTTCATCCTTTACTCGATTTAACATCAGAAATCTATTATTTATTCAATTCCTTTTATATATATTTTTTTCTTTTACTGATTGTAAATATAGTTTATGTATGTATGTAGTGTGTATGTGTTTATATATGCGTATAGATTTTTTTTTTTCATTTTATTACTTATTTTATTGTAAAATTGCATTTACTTTTAATGATCTTATTTTGTTATCTAATTTATAATCTCTTGGCCAGATATAACTTATGGTCTGTTATGTAACTATTATTCTTAAGGGACTTTGTCCCAGAATAAATTTTTTTTTCTATTCTATTCTATTCTATAAACAACACTATCACAACAAAACAGTTCCGAATATTGGTAATTTGACAACTAGACATGAGGTGAAAGGATGCCCCAGGTGGTGGGGGAACCTTAACATATCTCAGGTACCTTTGTGTCAACTCTATGGTATTCCATAGTCAATGGACTGAAACCATCTCACTGTTCTTCTTTATGATTCTTTGTAACACTGTGGCTTACCTTTTTTGAATGGCACCCTATGCAGTGTGATATTTGGCCCTTCTCCTCTTATCCCATTATAAATAAGGTAAAAGAAAAAAAAACTAGAACATTGAACTGTAAAATGTATTGTAATATGTATAATAAAAAAAAAGAATAGGTCTCGTAAGTTTCGTTATAATTATATTAACATATTTGAAACCTCTAATTTATGGTAGTTATGTTACAGTCAGTTATAGATTCTTACCAGTTAAACACTAACTACTGAGTTAAGAAAGAATCATTAGTAGGGGCAGTATGGGGACTGGGGGCAGTGGAAGAGTTTTCATAATGTACATGTAGATCACTCAACGAGATTTACAGCACACTGCAGAGTTCTTTAATGCCTGCTAAAGTAGATTATATTTAATTGGCGGTTGAGCAAACAATCAGCCTGTTTATATTTTTTAGGATTCATTATTATCTAATTGTAAAACGAGTATCATCTCACTATTAGATATTTAACCTAAATAACCTGATATTTTTTTGGTTATTAAACGGAATACTTTAATGTGTTATTATAATAAAATTTCATTCATTGTGAAGTTTAATTTAGTGTTAATTTTGTGATACTCGACAAAATTACATTCCTTAACTAACTTTTTCATACACTTTAGGTCCTGTCTCTTTTGAGGGATGTAATTTATACCACTGGCTGTAGATGATGTAATTAAAGTAGCAAAATGTTATGATGTATTCGACCAATGTTAGGATATATATATATATATATATATATATATATATATATATATATATATATATATATATATATATGTAATTTTTCTTGATATTACTCATTATTATTAAATATATTATTTTATTTTTTGAAGAGAAAAGATTTGACCCGGTCGGGATTCGAACCCGAGTTTCCACCTCTCTAGTGTGGCGCCTTATCCAACTAGGCCACCGGGGTCGTATCCGAACCAGGCAAATCCCCTCTCTTCAGTGATCCATAACCCCCGGGCACTCGCAAATCGCGATGTAATTCCGGGGATGAATGTTCATATTGAACATTACATTTAAATTTGGATCTCTTGACAATCCGTCACCGTTTTTAAATATATGTAATTTTTCTTGATATTACTCATTATTATTAAATATATTATTTTATTTTTTGAAGAGAAAAGATTTGACCCGGTCGGGATTCGAACCCGAGTTTCCACCTCTCTAGTGTGGCGCCTTATCCAACTAGGCCACCGGGGTCGTATCCGAACCAGGCAAATCCCCTCTCTTCAGTGATCCATAACCCCCGGGCACTCGCAAATCGCGATGTAATTCCGGGGATGAATGTTCATATTGAACATTACATTTAAATTTGGATCTCTTGACAATCCGTCACCGTTTTTAAATATATGTAATTTTTCTTGATATTACTCATTATTATTAAATATATTATTTTATTTTTTGAAGAGAAAAGATTTGACCCAAGATTTTGACTCGCGATTTGCGAGTGCCCGGGGGTTATGGATCACTGAAGAGAGGGGATTTGCCTGGTTCGGATACGACCCCGGTGGCCTAGTTGGATAAGGCGCCACACTAGAGAGGTGGAAACTCGGGTTCGAATCCCGACCGGGTCAAATCTTTTCTCTTCAAAAAATAAAATAATATATATATATATATATATGAGTTGGTGAAAATGAAAATAGTGTAAGTCAAGTTTTCTTCATTTTGAGAAACTGAAGGTTTTGAAAACGTTCTTATTAAAAATTACATGAGAAAGATAGACTGTACTGTGTTTCAATTTCAGACAACAATGCTTTAAAGTTTATAAAAATGGTTGGTGCAAGTTTTAATAATAATTTATTAATTGGTTTCAACGGGCTAAAATCTTTAAATAATTTTTTTTCAAGCCAGGAAGCTTGTCCAACAGAACTCAAAGTTATGCTTTTAGTAACTATTTTTTACGCAGCAAATGCAATAACACTTAACACCTTTCTCATAATTACCAAAGAAAGATAACTGGTCACCGATAAAAAAAGTTGTTTTAACCATCTTTAGTTCGAAACAAGATACGTGCTAACTTCTTCTAAATCCTAATAGTGCTTCAAACGCAAGATACATTACATAATTCGACTAATTAGTTTTAGGTAGAGTATTTAAACTGTTTTAAATTCTTCGCCAAAGTTGTTGCTAATAAATATTACCTGGTTTACTAGATTTACTTAAGTGCCGCGCGCACTTTTTATACTTTAAACAAAATTAATTTATTTAACTTTTATCTTAATGTCAGATAATGTTGTAGACTTTACAGTCAATTGTAGGAAAAAATGAAAAAACAAAACAAATATATATACAGAAAACAAAAAGTTTTTCCTATTTAAATATTCATTATTTTGCAATTATTCTAGAAAAACTAATCCCACCACATCTAGCATGCAAAAATACATAAAAATCAAGTGTCACATTTGTTTGAGAAATTTCTTAAAATGTACTTTGCGCATCTATAGATTAAAACTTTGAGAGATACCTGGCAGAATTGGTCTCCCGATTTGCTCACTCCGCTTACTTGATATAAAATGAATATGAGAGAATAAAAATTTCTCAACATGAAAGTATGAACAATTTGACACCAAATTTGAATCGTTTTAGCTCAGTAGTTGAGTTATAGAGCTTATAAGAACAGCGCTACATCGACTATTGCTGCCCCCCTCCTACTTGAACCTATCGTATTCTCGGGTGGAAACATGTAGCTTCATGATCAGTAGGGTCCTCTGAAAAATAATCAAAAGAAAAATATCAGTGTGTGATTTTCGCATGCTCAATCACACTCAGCGTGTTGACTATATTTGACTTACACCACACTTATTCTCAACAGATATCCGTTTTTGTTAAATTTGATAATGATACTGTGTTTTTACTCGCTTAAGGCAAAGAGTTAAACATAACTGACTTCAATTAATAGAGTAGTTATTAAGGAGCTATAATAGTGAATAATCCCAATTTTTACATTTTTTGACTTACACCACTTTCATTCTCACCGGCTCATATGTAGGATGTAATTGGGATCAGTAAAAAAAAAAAGAAGGGCAATGTTTGATAAAAACAAACATATTTATTAGTCAACTATGATGCCATCATTGTGCTTAAAACAAAAAATAAGTCAAATACAGAAATAAAAAAAAAAGAGAAAAGGAAAAATGAAAAATAATAACATTGATAAACTATTTTAAATGTCTCTACACCAGTGAATGCCTATCGATGAACTATAGCCTCGAGAAGCTGAAAGTCTTGGAAAAGAGAATTTTAGGGAAGATCATGGGTGCAGTACAGACTGAAAGATGGAAACTGAGAAGCTAGAAAAAAGTCTATCAGAATGTGAAAAGAATCTCAGAGACTATGCAGAAGAGGATATTGATGTTTCTCAGACATTTTTACAGAATGAACAAATACAAATCAACAAAACAGATATACAACTACCTCTGGAAGAAGAAGACCACTACAGCGTGGATTAAAGAAGTTAGGTAAGACCTGCAACAGTTGAACATTACATAGTCCCTAATGTTGGTACATACAGAGGTACATTTGGGAGTAGAGTGGAGGGGTTTCAAGCTTAAGGAAGACCTAAGAGAAGCGGATGATCGTGGACAGAAGATCAAAAGAAGCAGGCCAGTGAATGCAAAGAGTACTGGAGACAGAGGAAACTAAAGGCAATGAAAAGAATAAGAGGAAGTAAAGTTGTGGCATGATTCTAAGTGGTCAATTCACTTGTAAAAAAAAAAAAAAAAAAAAAATTTAATAGAATCAAATAAAATAAATAAAAGAATTACGATCAAATATTGATAAATTATACAATAATAAAGTAAAATGAAATATAATAGGTTGAATAAACAATAGGAATTTTAGTATGTAAAGAATTGACATTATTATACGAAAAGAGAGGTTAAAATTAAAATACATTAAATTAAATAAGATATAAGATGATCGATCTAAAGAGAAGTTATGAGTATAAAATAATTTGTAAATAAGGAAACATAGTTAAGTTATAATTAAAAACATACCAGAAAAAAAAATTAAAACTAAAACTAAAAAAAATTTCCATCTTGATACTAAGTCAAGAAGGGAGAACTGAGAGGGAAACTATAGAACAATGATTGAAGAGAGGAGTGGGGGTTAGCGGCTTTTTAATGTTTTTGGGGGATTTAAAATAAAGAAGATTAATGATTAAACGAAGAGGTAATAAATATTAATAGGGAATGAGAATGGTGAGGGGAGGCGAGGTAAAGGAGAAAAGAGAGGGGAGAGAGAGAGGAGAAGAGGGAAATTAAAAAAAAAAAAAATGGAATAGGTTTACTTTTTTTAAAATATGAAATGTGTTGGAAAAGGAAGAGGAAGTAAATTATTTATCAATTTTGTGATCAATAGGATCTAGATGTATGTGGATGGATTCACTAATTAATCTTGTTTGATGGTTAGGGACTATGGATAAATTGGAGGACTTGTCAAAATCAAAGGAATGGTTAAGGGATATGGCGTGCTCAAATAATTTGTTGGCTGGCATATTACGGGAAGAAATATTTTTGATTTCTCTAATGCAGGAGGAGTTAAAATTTGGGGTAGTACTTGGGATATGGTAGACTAATTTGGATTGTTGGAGGAGAGGTGTAGGATCTTTAATTTTGGTATAAATATTTTGTATTTATTCTTGACTAAGTTTCAAAACGTGAAAGTTTTAGTGTTAGTTTAAAATTTTTTTTTTCTGGTAAGGTGAAGTGGGGCAAGTGCGTCATATGGAATGCAAAGCTTAACTTTAACTTAACATAAAAAATCAGCTATTAATGGTAGGATAATATTTTTTGTTATATTGCAAACATTGAACTATACTCTTTTCAGCAATATAGTTGATTTCCCTGATATTCTAAAAATTATTATCAGTGAGAAGGAAAATCAATTTTAAGTCCCATTTACGCACTAAATGGGGTAAGTCCATAAATCTCTTGTAAACTCCTTAGCAGTGTATTGATTCTTTGATGGGGTAGGTGCAAAAATAAGCAACTCCCAGAAATCATTTTACTCCTTGAAATTAAAAAAGATAGAGAATTTATTTAGAAGAATGTATTTATCTATCTAGATAGAATCTATCACCTAGATCAACAGGTTGAACTTTGAAAATTCCTTGAGAGATTATCTTCTTCAGTAGAGCACTCTAGAATGTAGTATGTAGTAGATTCGGAGGGTATGAAGTTCTGTCTACATACAACAGATGGCAGTTGATGTAACAAAATGACAATAGAAATTATGGCGGACTAATGCACTTACCCCATAAACGCACTTACTCCACTTCACCTTATGTTTTTAATAATTACTTGACTCAGTTTCCTTATTTACAAATTGTTTTATACTTACTCATAACTTCTCTTTTGATCATCTTATATAATTTATTTTACTGTATTTTAATTTGAACCCCCTTTACATACAATAATGTCATTTCTTTACATACCACAATTCCTATTGTTTATTCACCCCATTATATTTCATTTTACTTTATCATTGTACAGTTTATCAATTTTTGATCATAATTTATTTACTTTACTTTTTATTTTATTTGATTTTTTGATTATGCCCATCAAAGTTGGCCAAAACGTTGTCTAATAAATATGTTGGTTTTTTTATTAAACATTACCCTTTTTTTTTTTTTTTTTTTTTTTTTTTTTTTTTTTTTTTTTTTTTTTTTTTTTACTGATTCCCAACTACATCCTACATATACATTTCACCTAGTCAACCAACATAGCTCTTCAGATGTGTTAGGATATGTTGTTATTGATTAAATCAATTTGTTTTCGTCTAATTTAAATTTATTTTAGAATATTTTATTATTTCAGAAAAACATATTTATATATATATTTTTTTTAATTAGCCTTTCTATATTCTGAAATAATGATAATAAGAATTACTCATGATGTCAATAAATGATTTATTTATTTTAACTCGCTATTTTATTATTACTTTTCGCAGGGGATGAATGTTGTTTTTTGTTTCAACTGAGACCTCAAATGGAATTATACTCACCAACTGGCTACAACCAAAACTTCCAGTACATGAATCATGGGGCTGCTACCCTTCCTAATGGACTGGTGATTTATTAATAATATATCATTAATAATATTTAATTCTCCTCTGGAAGCCTACAGTCTATTTTGAATACCAGGATGACTTTTGTGGTATCTTTCCTCTTGTCTAAAATTAAGAATATATATATATATATATATATATATATATATATATATATATATATATATAAAATTCTATTTTGTCGACCTTAGAAATTATTTAAACAACTATTTTATAATAATTAGGTAATAGGTCCAAATGTTAAAATTTTTAACAATATTTTATTTAAACACTGTATGCTTTATTACATTTTTTTTCTCCTTTATTAACATTTCCACCCCTTGCTCAAATGGGATCCTCTTCAGAACTGGAAAAAATTATAAAAATCATAAAACATCTTCCTGGCATTGGCACTCATCCAGTTAGTAATATTATAAAATTTGAGAGATACATACTAAAAATTGGCACTCCAAAACTCCAGGCCAGTAAGCCCACCGACTCTTGCAGACACCAGGGCATTGAGCTGATCGGCGGACTACCCGACCAAAGATTCTGAGGTCCTATTACATACTTTTGGGTAACCAAAATATAACATCTATAACTAAAGAAAAAATAATATATAAATATATACACATATACACGACCATACACACATATATAGGGAAATTTCCCTTTGTTAAAAATCAATAAAACAATTATGCTAAAAACAACACAGTCAAATATTTAAAACAATTTAAAACTTAACAATCTATTTTTAACTTTTAATGTAACCTAGCACCATTTTTACAATTTTACAACAATTATTTTACAAACAATACAATAGCCAGAATAACCTAAAATTAACAACAGTATTTTGACTTTTTTATATATATTAAAAATTATTTTCAACTTAAGGTTTGATAATTCAAAAAACAACTAAAATTTTACAATCTAGGCAATCAATAAATAAATAAAAAAGTTCAATTTTGACAATTAAATAAGTTTACAATTTTGACAATTAAATAATTGTTGACCAACATAAATATTTTAGAACAGCCCTATATCCTAATCTTTACCTTATAGCTTTTAGGATATTATGATAAGCTTGATTTAGTTTGGAGCAATCATTTCTCTTGTTGATGGTGTTATTATCTTTTTTTATATGCATCATTGCCATTACCATCATATTAAACTAGTCCGAGTGAGAGAAGGTATAGAAGTTTCCTGGGTGGAAAAAAATAACAATAGTACCAGAATTTTGAATTTTTGGGCAAACCATAATTTAAAGATCAAAATAAATACAGTAAAAAACCTTTTTTACAGGGCTATAGCTCTCAGCAGTAATTCTTACAAAAATGGCAATATTTAAAGAGTTAAAGATATTTTAATAAATAATAACTACCCTAAACCAATCATAGAATATTGTCTACAGGATGCGTTTGACAGCTTGTCTCATAAACATAATAGTTGTAAACAGACAAATAATTTTTTTACAATAGAATACATCAAACCTTTGACACTAACTACAAAAAAACTTTTTAAGGAGTACAACATTACTTTATCATATAAATATAATGATAATTTAAATAAATTAATATTTTCCAAATTAAAAGATAAAACCAGCCAGGAAAAACTGTCAAACGTGGTCTATGAAATAAATTGGAAGAATTGTGAGGGAAAAAACTTATCATAATATCTTAAAAGCTATAAGGTAAAGATTAGGATATAGGGTTGTTCTAAAATATTTATGTTGGTCTACAATTATTTAATTGTCAAAATTGTAAACTTATTTAAATATCAAAATTGAAATTTTTTTATTAATTTATTTATTGCCTAAATTGTGAAATTTTAGTTTTTTTTTAAATTCTCAAACCTTTAGTTGAAAATAATTTTTAATATATAAAATAGTCAAAATACTGTTGTTGATTTTAGGTTATTGGGCTGGCTATTGTCTTGTTTGTAAAATAATTGTTAAATTGTAATAATGTTTTTAGGTTATATTAAAAGTTACCCGAATATTATAAAATTGTTGTTTAAATATATATATATTTTTTATTTTTGAAGAGAAAAGATTTGACCCCGGTTGGGATTCGAACCCAAGTCTCCACCTCTCTAGCGTGGTGCCTTATCCACTAGGCCACCGAGCTCGTATCCGAACCAGGGAAATCTTTTCTCTTCACTGATCCATACCCCCGGGCACTCGCAATTGCGATGTACAATTCGGGGATGAATGTTCAATTTGAACATTACTTTTAAATGGATCTATTGACGAGCTGTCCTATATATTAAATAGGACATTTTATATATATATATATATATATATATATATATATATATATATATTTTTTTTTTTTTATTTTTGAAGAGAAAAGATTTGACACAGGTTGGGATTCGAACCCAAGTCTCCACATCTCTAGCGTGGCGCCTTATCCACTAGGCCACCGAGCTCGTATCCGAACCAGGGAAATCTTTTCTCTTCAGTGATCCATACCCCCGGGCACTCGCAATTGCGATGTACAACTCGGGGATGAATGTTCAATGAACATTACTTTAAATGGATCTATTGACGAGCTGTCCTATATATATTAAACTATGAAATAATTCTTGGTTAATATTTTTTTAAAATATATTATTTTATTTTTGAAGCGAAAAGATTTGACCCCGGTTGGGATTCGAACCCAAGTCTCCACCTCTCTAGCGTGGCGCCTTATCCACTAGGCCACCGAGCTCGTATCCGAACTAGGAAAATCTATTCTCTTCAGTGATCCATACCCCCGGGCACTCGCAATTGCGATGTACAACTCGGGGATGAATGTTCAATGAACATTACTTTAAATGGATCTATTGACAAGCTGTCCTATATATATTAAACTATGAAATAATTCTTGGTTAATATTTTTTTAAAATATATTTTTTTATTTTTGAAGAGAAAAGATTTGACCCCGGTTGGGATTCGAACCCAAGTCTCCACCTCTCTAGCGTGGTGCCTTATCCACTAGGCCACCGAGCTCGTATCCGAACTAGGGAAATCTTTTCTCTTCACTGATCCATACCCCCGGGCACTCGCATTGCGATGTACAATTCGGGGATGAATGTTCAATTTGAACATTACTTTTAAATGGATCTATTGACGAGCTGTCCTATATATTAAATAGGACATTTTATATATATATATATATATTTTTTTTTTTTTTTTTTTGAAGAGAAAAGATTTGACATCGGTTGGGATTCGAACCCAAGTCTCCACCTCTCTAGCGTGGCGCCTTATCCACTAGGCCACCGAGCTCGTATCCGAACCAGGGAAATCTTTTCTCTTCAGTGATCCATACCCCCAGGCACTCGCAATTGCGATGTACAACTCGGGGATGAATGTTCAATGAACATTACTTTAAATGGATCTATTGACAAGCTGTCCTATATATATTAAACCATGAAATAATTCTTGGTTAATATTTTTTTTAAATATATTTTTTTATTTTTGAAGAGAAAAGATTTGACCCCGGTTGGGATTCGAACCCAAGTCTCCACCTCTCTAGCGTGGCGCCTTATCCACTAGGCCACCGAGCTCGTATCCGAACCAGGAAAATCTATTCTCTTCAGTGATCCATACCCCCGGGCACTCGCAATTGCGATGTACAACTCGGGGATGAATGTTCAATGAAAATTACTTTAAATGGATCTATTGACGAGCTGTCCTATATATATTAAACTATGAAATAATTCTTGGTTAATATTTTTTTTAAATGTATTTTTTTATTTTTGAAGAGAAAAGATTTGACCCCGGTTGGAATTCGAACCCAAGTCTCCACCTCTCTAGCGTGGCGCCTTATCCACTAGGCCACCGAGCTCGTATCCGAACCAGGGAAATCTTTTCTCTTCAGTGATCCATACCCCCGGGCACTCGCAATTGCGATGTACAATATCGTAATCGGATACGAGCTGCGTGGCCTAGTATATCATACATATATATATATATATATATATATATATATATATATATGATTTTTTTTTTCATTTTTTTCCTTTCAAAGTAACCCTTTTAGGGGAAAGTTTGTTTTAATATGTATGATCCATACAAATGTATACTACGTACCTTAATATTCACATTTACATATAAATTGAAACCGTCACAATAATATTAATAACATAATTCAGTTAATTGAACATATGAACATTTTTTTTAGAAGATAAAAGAAAGAAATAAAATATTATAAATTGATCAAGAAAAAAAAAAAAAAAAAAAAAAATGGTCTATGGCCGATTTTAGTGCAAAATTTAAAACTTTTAAAGGACTTTTATGAAGATGTCCTTCCACCTTCTCTGTCCTTGGTCAGTTGGTCAAAGTCCAAACTATAGATAAATTTTGTAAATTCAGTTCTGTATTTGTTGTTCAAGTCATATTCTATCACAGACCAATTTTCAACTTTGAAAAACAGATTCATAATTAGTTTAGATCTTTGTATGTCATATAATGAGCAGTCATAAATTTTATATATATATATATATATATATATATATATATATATATATATATATATATATATATATATATATATATATGATCAAGATATAAATAAATATAATATCATTATTATATATATATTTTTTATTTTTATTTTTTTTTTCTATTATGGTAACCCCATAAAAGGACCGTTTATTAATGTTTTTTACATGTTCCATGCCGTTACAGGCATACTACATGTATGATATGTGTTACATTATATTATTTTACATATGAGTGATTTTATTTAACCAACAGTTTATTTGCGTGTTGTTACAATAATGTAATGAATTTTGAAATTTTATGAGGTTTGTGTTGTTGTAAAAAAAAAATGTGTATGTAAACATATAATTGTTGGTTGGAGGAAAAAAAAAATCATAAAATTAAAAAAAATAAATAAATAAATAATAATTTAAAGAGCAAATAAACAATTACTATTTAAACAAAAAATAATATCAAAAAATAAATAAAACTTAATAAGCACATAGGTTCGTCAGCAAATCAAATCAAAATCGATATCTTTGATGAATTTGATTAAATCATTTCTGAAGTTAGTAAAAAGTATATGTTCTGTCTCAGGCCAAGAACCATTTTTTAAAATTAGACTTTGCATTAATTTGTATCTTTGTCTGTCAAATAATTTACAATCATAAAGAATATGCCTAAAATTTTGGATTTGACCGTCATCCTCACATGTGTCAGTTAGTATGATATTAAAGCGTTTTAGGTAGGATTTGGAGTTGTCGTGTTCTGTGAGAAATTGTGTCAGTTTATAATTGTTACTATGTAGCTGTTTGTGATTATGTAGTGTTATTTTTGGAATGTATTTGTGTAGGCTTGGTGATTTGCTTGAGTTTTGCCATGAAATGTTCCATTTATTCACCAAATCTTTAGTAATCAGCGCCCTGATATATATATATATATATATATCTAATTAATTGTTATTTATTATTTATTTTGAATCACCCGACTTTGGGGTACAATCACTTCCTAGATGCTTGTGCTTTCTTTTTCTTCCAATAGTTATTCATTGAAACTGATCTCTTCCTTTCCTCCTCTGATATCTGAATCGGTTTTCTGATGTTGGTCTTAGCTTGGAACCTCTTATTTTTGTCTTTGGTTATGGTGGTTATGGTCTACATAACTTCAGTAATCTATAATAATAATAATAATAATATTTTCATTCTCTAACAGACGAGGGAGTGGATATCGAAGCATCCCTAACATGGATGAAATATGGCAACATCTTCCCGGAAACCGAGGGATTTCTTTTAGCTATCCAGGAACAAGTTATCGCAACAAAGGCATACAGGAAGCACATCTGTGGGGAGACCATAGATGATCAGTGTTGCCTTTGCAAAAATGCCATAGAATCGATCCAGCATGTAACTTCTGGATGCAAAGTACTGGCTGGCAAGGAATATCTTCAAATGCATAACAATGTAGCCAAGGTTGTGCACCACGCTATGGCCCTAAAGTTGAAGCTGTTGGATAAAAGCTGTCCCTACTATAATCATCATCCACAAGCCATAATTTCGGAAAAAGGGATAAAGATATTTTGGGATCACCCGATAATAACTGATCATATGATCATAAACAACAGGCCGGATATAGTGATCATAAAGAAAGTAGGGAAATCAGCTTTTATCATTGAAATCTGTGTGCCATCAGATGACGATATGTTCCGAATTTTAGCTGAGAAGAAGAGGAAATACTAGGAGCTGGCAGAAGAGCTCAAACAACTATATAGACTGGATAAGTGCAGTGTCTTGCCCATAATTACATTTTGTAATGGGCTGGTTACAAAAGACACAATTTGTTCTATAGAGAAGTTGGAGCTGCCAAAAACAGTGCTGGAAAAAATGCAACAAGCGGCATTGTTGGGAACTACAACAATAGTTTGGAAGTTTTTAAATTCCAATAAACATTGATGGTTGACCATATTTTGTCTCCAGAATGTTTGCTACCACTAGGTGTGAAAAATAATAATAATAAACATGGCAATGCAAAGATTGGACAATGGTCAAACGCCACTAAATTTGAGCAAGGTCGAAGATGTGATTATTAAGTCACAAAAAGACTTTCGAATGGAAAAGTAAGTCTCCACACAGAAGGTTCTACAATCAACTAAACGAAATTAACATTGACAAAGAAGAATCTTTAAAATGGCTGACTGCTGGGAGACTATTTTCAGAAACAGAAGGCTTCATCATGGCCATCCAAGACCAAGTAATCACCACAAGATACTATCGGAGGCATGTTCTTAAAGACACATCCATTTCAGACCAATGTTCAAACAAGCTACAGGCCTGATAGATCACTTCAAAATGGAGCCCTAAAACTGTATTGCGATGAATCTATTCTGACAGACCACACTGTGTGAAACAACAAGCCAGATATCCTGCTCATAAATATGAAAGAGAAATCAGATTGAAGCGATTGTATCGTTTAGATATCGCAGTGGTGACGCCAATTGTAATTTTGACGAACGGGCTAATCCCAACATCCACTATTGTTGGTATTGATGACTTGAAATGGCCAGTGCATGTACCAAGAGAGGCACAACAAGCAGTACTCTTGGACCCAACAAGAATTGTGTGAAAATTTTTAAACATATGAAGAAAAGAAAAGAAAAAAAAAATATGAACTTAAGCTGAAGATGGTTGGACTTGTCCCCCATCTCAGTTCATACACTACAGAAAGCGAGATGACAAATTAAAAAAAAATAATAATAATAATAATAATGACAACAATATTGTCAAGATGGCGGAAAGCAATAACTATCAACTTGATAATGTGTTTGAAACTTTAACAAAAATTACAGAGTTTCGATGCTTAAGAACCGACCTGAAGGATGATTTATATAAAGCAATAGACCGCTTTTGTGAGTATGTAAATGTTTCTTCAGCACTCTTAAATCCATCTCAAAATACTGCTAAACGACAAATTAACCTAATACCAACATATTCTCAAATGGTAAAACCAAATCGAAAATCATTATCAAATAGCTCTTTTAACCTAGTTGTTAAAAGTAAAACTAAAAAAGACCCTGAAGAATTAAAGAAAGATTTCAAAATATCGCTAAGCCAAAAGATTTAAAAATCGGAATGAACATAGTCTCATCCAAAAAAGAATCAATCCCAGTTGAAAACGATTCAGAGATAGAAAGAGACGCAATTCGAGGAAAACTGGAAGACAATCAAGATTTGATTGTCTGGAAGGCAACAAGAAGAAAACCTAGGCTAATCTTCAAAGATATTGATTAAGAAGTCACAATGGAAAACATTAGAACATCTTTACCAGAATCAGCCGTTGGAGATCGAACCAAGTAGTATTAGACCTATAATCCTTCTTAAGAACCGACGGAACAACAGAACGCATGCTGTAATTGAACGCCCAAGCACCGAAGTGTCCGAACTGTACATTGTTTAACAAGCATGTACGTCAAGAAAGGTATAAAGAAGAGGTAAATCATACGGCAATTGATAGGAAATGTCCTCTTTCATTAGAGAAATAAATAAAGTATCTCAAACTACGGACTACTAACTTCACTACAATTCAAAACACCATCGTATATTTGATTTAATTATATTTATGGACAGAGTTTTAAAGTTTTTACAGTTGAACACCCACCACTCAAAAATATCAACTGACTCTTTGAACCACTTATTCAGAACAAAACTATTGATATCGCTCTTATTCAGGAACCTTAAACAAGAGATAACAATGTTACAGGTTATACACACAGACTCCAGATATAGCAAACACATGATACTAAACCTAGGACTGCAATCATATTAAATAACAAAAACATGGACGTAATATTACTAACCCAACACAGTGACTCTGATTTTTGTGCCATTGAAATTATAATAAACGAAACAATATTTATCTTAATTAGTGCATACTTCGATGACAAAAGAGAAATATAAAATGACCATGAAAAAATCGATGCAATAATATAACAGTATGATATACCCAAAATAATTTTATGTATCGATTCTAACTGTCAATCATTTATATGGAATGAAATAAAAGTTACACCTAGAGGAAAAATCTTAGAATCTTATATAATATCCAAAAACCTTATACTAATGAACAAGCCTTCAACGATAACAACATTCGAAGGGTTCAGGGGAAAAAGTAATATTGACTTGACTATCTGCACATCCCCTTTATCCCCCTCTTGGGATAACACGGCCCCCAATGCATACTTGCTGGCGTCCGTCGTAATTATGAAGGCTTTCGTAAAGTCAGGAGATGTGAGAACCGGTTCCTCTTGGAGTCTCGCCATGCACTTCCGGATGTTGCTCTAGATTTTACTAGTAATAACGATTTGTCGTCCCTTCTTCAGTAAATCGTTGAGGGGTACGAGGTGTCTCGCCATCTCCGGAACAAACCGTCGGTAGTAATTCAATGTCCCTAGGAGCCCCCTTTCACATCCGCCGGAATGGTCATCCTCCGTATGGCCTCTACCTTCTTTACGTCCGGCCTTACTCCCTCCCTTGAAAGCGTGTGCCCCAGAAAGTTGATTTGGTTTGGCCCAGGATTGACTTCTCAACCGATAATTTCAAACCGAACTGTCTAAGTCTGTTGGGTATCTGTCTCAATTCCTCGATGTGTTTCATCTCGTCCTTGCTGAATATCATTAAGTCGTCCATGTAAACTTGGGATGTCCCTTCGTCCGACTGGACTCTTAAAAACTCATCCATCAGTCTCTGAAAAGCGATCGTTGCATTTTTCGAGCTAAACGGCATCTTCGTAAATTCTTAGTAGTCTTATGTTTGTCTTTGGGGTGCATCCTTATTTGATGGTACCCCGCCTTCAAATCTAAAGTGCTAAACTCGGTTGCTCCTCCTAACCTATCCAATATGTCTTCGAACCGGGGTTTCTCGTCTACCGTGTTCTCGTTTATCTTCCGGAAATCCACATCCAGTCGATATTGCCCCCTCCTCACTTTTCTTTTTAACCGCCCACAGAGGGCTGTTGTACTATTGATCCCTTGTCTCTTCAGACTGTCGAGTTTCTCCCGTATGTGTTGGCGCCTGGGGGTACCTCCGTTCTTTCACGTAAGTTACGCGATCATGTTTCAGCGGAAATTCGGGCACCGTTTCCCCTGTGACGCTCAGCGCCTCCCATTCCTTGAAAAATACATCCGAGGACTCTTGTTTTAATGTCTGACGCCAATCTCCCTTCCAACTCCGACCATAGCAAGGTTTTCCTTACTGACCCTTTCACACCAATACTCTCTCCTATCCGGTTCGACCATTGCTTCCCACAAGGCTTTATCTTTGCTCCGACCTTCGCTGGCAGATCACATCCTATTATGCCCCCATATTCCCGTGGCATGCTTTCCACGATGTGTACCTTCAATTTTCCACTATCTCTCCCCCATTTATCTAATGAGATCTCCGCTTCCCCCCTATTCCAAACGGACCACTCAGGGTGACCAATTTACATCCTCACGTTTGTACCCGAGGTATCCTCTCTCCCTTACAACACGCTCTCATTGTTTCGCAACACATTATCGTGTTTGAACTGCCTGTGTCCACCAGGCATCGCACCCCACTCTCCACTTTAATTATGGGCAACCTACCACATCCACTCCCGACGCTTTTCACAACTATGTGGTTGCCCCTCTTCTTACACACTCCTCATTCTTCGTCCCGCTCTCTCCTCACCACCACAGCTCGTCGTTCCCCGCTCCTCTTTTCGCACCTCCCGGTCGCTCGTCTTCCTGCTCCAGGTTCGCCTTTTTCTTTTTCCGTCTCTGAAATTTCTGAGGATCTTGTTGATTCCGATGGTTGCCTACTTCTCCTCCACACCCGCTGGGCATTCACCTCCATAGGCTCCCCTTTTTTAGTTCCTCTACGCCTGCTCATATATGGACACTGTCTTGCAATGTGTCCCTCTGAACCACACTTAAAACACCTCGTGCGGGGGCACTGAGCTACCAGATGACCTGTATTCCCGCACCCATGGCATTTCCTATCCTCTTTCTTCCACATCTTCTTCTCGGTTCTCGGTTCCTTGCCTCCTGTCCCGTCCTATCGGCCGATCACGGCCTCCAAACTTCGTCTCCCGTCTTCTCCACGTATCTACTCGAGGCTTAGCGTGTGTTCATTAAGACTTCGCGTTTGCCCGCGCCGCTTCCAAATTTGCGTGGGGTGCCGCTAGATTCTCTGGTGGTAGAGGCTGCATGTCTAACTGTACATCAAAAGCTGGAGGTTTCAAAATGTTATTGCTTTCCATATTGTATTTTTCAAAATTCAAAAATGAAAATACGAAAAATACCAGGGGTTCAAAACAAAACTACGATGATTAAGACGGCTACTAAACGTTTGGCGGGAAAATAAAAATAAATTGCTTACCCAGAAATATGCTTGAATGATCCCGGATTTTAAGTTCCTTCAAATAAAAAAAAAGGGAAATAAGGAATGAAATAACTTACATGGGTACTGGTAATAGACTAAGTTAATTGTTCTGCAATCCTCTTTATATACAATTGGTGGTTGTTTGGGATTAAGTTTTATTTATATCTATACATATGAAACTGTAGTTTACGAGTAAATCATTCATTGCGTTTTTCACATTTCAAATCATATTAAATTCAGATATATATATATATATATATATATATATATATATATATATATATATATATATATATATATATATATATATATATATATATATATATATATATATATATATAATATATATATATTGTATAGGAAAAGAACGATAATGTCCGAAGCGAAAAACTCGCCTCGGCCTCGAGAAAATGGACTGTATGGGAAAATGTCAAAACGAGGTTTTGCACCCTTGGGGAGATATTATTGAGAAGGTAGCATAAACAAATAATACATAAGAAACTTCTTACCTCGTTACTGCCGCCGACGGTCTCTCCGGAGGCCCCCGGAATCCTTACGGTCTGGCAAATGCTTCTCCTAGGCTGCAATATTTGTTCAGGCTCTCCTCCTCTTATATCACCACTCATTAGGGGAAGAACTAAATCTTTAATGACTGGCACCGGAAATAAGATCACTTTTAAAAGAGGAATAGTGTCCTGGAAGGCAATTTCACCTTGGTCATAAAAGCGATGGAAGACCATGAGGTCTTGGGCAATGTTAATAGGTGCGTACTGGAACGCAGATGCTAGAAGAAAGAGGAAAATTCTAGTAGGGATTAACGCAGATAAGGGCTAGTTGCCCAGAGATCCATAGAGTGCGTCAATGAACAGTATATTAAAGTTTTTCTCCTTTCCCCCCTTCACAAAAGCGCCGATTATAACATATATATATATATATATAAAATGTCCTTCCACGTTCTCAGTCCTTAGTCAGTTGGTGAAAGTCCAAGCTGTAGATAAATTTTGTAAATTCAGCTCTGTATGATTTTATGACATTTTATGAAAGGTCCTTTAAATATTTAAAATTATGTGCTAAAATCAGCCATGGACCATATTTTTTATATCTAATTTTCGTAATCAATTTGTATTATTTGTTTTTTTTATATTCTAAAAAAATTGTTATATGTTCAATGATCTGAATTATTTTAATTAATAATTAATTTTTGAAGAGAAAAGATTTGACAATATATATATATATATATATATATATATATATATATATATATATATATATTATTGTAAAAGTTTCAATATATATATATATATATATATATATATATATATATATATATATATATATATATAGTGTTTCGAAATTATTGGATTGTTTTGAGAAATTTTCTTATTATCTGTTATCTATAATATGACCGAATTCTGAATCTTGATAACATATGTAATTAAAGCTGCAATGTATAGTATATATGTATATATTTTTTTAAAAATGTTTTGAATAATTATTATTCTTCCTATTTCAGGGAATGGGAGGACAGCTAAATTACTTTACATTTTTTTTGAGTGCAGAGTTCGGTCCTGTGACCGTGTCTAAAAGTTCTACTACTTTCAGGTGAGTATGTATTAACAACTAATATAGATTAATGAGGTAAAAATTGATTTATTAAGTAGGTATTTCTTATTATTATTTTTATTATTCATTTTCATTAAATATGTATATATGTATTGATTAAATATGTTTCTTTTTATCTTCAGAATAATTTTTTTGTAATATCTATCGGCCTATCATTATTTTCATTATTTTTTTATTTATTTAATCTTATGTATATTTCTGTAGTTTAGATATTCTGTTTGATATTTTAATATTGTTAATTATTTTAGTCATTTTGACTAAGTTTAACCATTAAGTTTAACCAGTAGACATGTTTTATATTTGATGTTATTGGGCAGTATGGCCCATTGATGTATAAATAAATCACTATCAGTCTGGCCAGAGACGGCAAACAGTGAGCAACACCCAGTTATCTTTCTCCTAATATTTGTATTTTTTCATTAATTTTCTTAGTTGTTTTTTTTTTTGTTCATGTATTTACAAATTAAAACCGTATAATTAGATAAGTGACATAGTCAAATCTTTTGAGATTATTCCTTAAAAAAATCGGAAAAGATCTGAAGGTCACACACAGCTTATCAGAATAGAAATCCTTTAGGCATTAAGATCCTATTTACTACCTGCTGGAAGTAAATAAACATTTCTACCCGTTATTGTGATCACGAGCCATTTAACTACTTTTTCATAATAATAATATTTCACGGCCGGTGCACTAAAGGAAATCAATATATCTTGGATATGTCACAATTGTGATATTTCAAATAAGGATAAACAAGGCAATAACAAAATCTCCCGGGCCGTCGGGATCTGAAATTCTCGCAGCTTTTAGTCGCCTGGGTGTCACTATGAACGAAGGACTTCTCTACGTGCAATATCGGCTGGAAGGAGAACGAGTCCCTCGGGATATGTTTAAGCGTGGAGATGGCCCCGACCAATAGGCATCTGTATTGGCTCGCCCGTCAGAAAAGATCTGTTGACAAACTGAAGTAGGGGTGGTTCGCGGGAGGACGAGTTCGCAGCCGGAAGGATGATGGCCGGCCTGTGATCTACTTTGACCAGCCTCTGGACCCGGGTGTCTTCGGCTGACCTCTGGATACTCATTTCCTTTCTGGGCCTCCTCTGTCTTTTATGTTTTTTGTTTTTGAATTCAATTATATCTTTTTGTATCGTGTCATTTTAAAGATAGCTTTTTTTATCCAACAGTGTAACTATTCTTTTATTTTTAATTGTTCAACTAATATTATCTTTATTTGTTTTATTTTTCTTTATCACTTATATACCTATTTGTAATTTTCTTATTTTCTGTTATCATCATTTACAATATGTATTTATATTTCTATCTTAAAGTATCATATTTAGTTCACCTACTTTATTTATTTTTTTATTTTTTAAAAATTGTTTTATTGGACAAATATCACAAGCTGCCGCTTTTTAAAGGGCAATAAATAATATGGATGACAAAGAATCCATTCATACTCTATGTGCAATTAAACTAAATAAAAATAAAAATCCTCTAACAATACAAGATATTAATATTTGAAAATAAAAAAAAAAAAAAAAAAAAAAAGGAGCAGAGAAAAAAAAAAAAAAAAATTAAATAAATTAACAAGCACAATCACACTGCATATACAATTTTCACAAACATCCCAGGAAAACCAAAGCCCAAGCTTGTCCTCCAACTTATGGGAGGGCAAGCTAGGCCCCAGTAATCCCAATGCTCTTCTCTCAGCCGCATCACCAGTGTGAAAATCTAGTGGAAGCTGAGAGGGAGCGCCACAGTTGCTCAGGACTGAGTAGAGAAGCTGGCCATTGCTATAACTCTTTTTATATATATTTATTACAATAGGTCTCCGCGCCATTGCCGTTTTAATCGGTGAGGAGGGTTATAAGGATGTGTGGAACTGGATAATGAATGTGCCAGAGGGTTGGGATGGTTGGAAAGGTTTTGATGGAATTTGGAGAATTTAAGAGGTATTAGGTCGAGGACGTGTGGTATAGTGAGATCGTTATGTAGCGTTTTGTTGGAAACGTAGTAAGGAGCATTTACTATAGTTCGGAGGATTTTGGATTGGAAGGATTGAATGCGATTGATATTCGACTTTTTTGCTATCCCCCACAGTTCAAGTCCATAGGTCCAAATAGATTTAATGATGGTTTTGTATACGAGGAGTTAGTTTTCAGTGGAAAGATGAGATGTCCTATTTAGTTATCTGTACAATTGGCTGAAGCGTCTATTAAGTTCTTGCCTTTTAAGTCTAGTGTGCGGATTCCAAGTAAGTCTTTTGTCTAAGTAGAAGCTAAGATACCATACTGTGTCAGCTATGGGTTGCAGAATATTATTGATATAAACAGGAGGGCAGGATTTGTGGCGGAGGGTAAACGTTACGTGGGTACATTTCGATTTGTTCACTTTGATCCTCCAGCTGTTACACCAAAGCTTGCTCTTT
Organism: Euschistus heros; assembly: GCA_003667255.2. NCBI lineage: Eukaryota > Metazoa > Arthropoda > Insecta > Hemiptera > Pentatomidae > Euschistus > Euschistus heros. The sequence goes on along the minus strand of RCWM02000324.1, from coordinate 488,756 downwards.
GTCTAGAAATGGACTGGAGTAATATTGTTTGCTTTCAAGGGTGGAGGAAATGTGGTCAACGACTCTGAGGCATTGTTGAACAGTGGAGTGGCTAGAACGGAATCCAAACTGATGTGATGGAATATTTTGGAATTCAAGGATAGGTAGGAGACGTTTAAGGAGTTTTTTAAAACTTTTTGACAGGATTGGGAGGAGGCTGATTGGTCTGTATGATGAAGGGATGTTGGGAGGTTTACCCGGCTTTAGGAAAAGAATAATAGTGGAATGTTTCTATAGTAGAGGGAAGTGGGTAGTTCGAAGGATACTATTGTATAAGTAGGTTAAGAATATTATAGCCTTTTGAGGATGTTGTCTGAGGATTTGTAAGCCAAGAAGATCATAACCAGCAGATTTCCGGGATTTTAATTTTTTAAAAAGAAATTTGATCTCAGAGGGGTTTATTGATTTAGGGCAGAGATGGGAAAACTTTTTAAGGAGAGGGCGGGATAAAATAGAAAAACATCTAGGCGGGCCAAAAAAATTGGACAAAACAGAGTTTTACAACTAATAAACTTTATTTTTGACTTTATCTCATTACACTCAACTTATATGTTACAACGGTAGAAAATCCGGAACGCAACGAGAAGAAAACAATAATTCTATTCTAGCTTTGCAGGAAATAAATTTTGTCTTATGTATAATTCTGTGTGACCATGTTGCCGGCCGGATTGACTAGCCCGAAGGGCCGCACTTGGCCTGTGGGCCGTAGTTTGCCCATCACTGCTTTAAGGGGTAAGGAGAGAGGAATAGACAAGTCAAGGAATTCATCAACTGTTGCTGTGTGTATGTGGTATTAGATTCTGGATGGGGAGCAAATATACTGGAAAAGTGAGTGGCAAATTATTCGGCTTTGGTCTCATCAGAAGCAGCCCATGGGCTATCTACACGGCGGAGGGGATGGGATATGGGTTGGTATTTTAGGATTTATTTGGTGGTGGTCCATAGGGAGTTGTCTGAAGCAGAAAGTGGGGAAAGGTAGGAATTATAAAATTTGGATCTGAAAGTAGCCAAGTTCTTTTTAAGGAGTTTGGTAAAGAAATTATAGTATTTCTGTTCATCAGGGTGCCTAGTTCTTTGCTATATGGCTCTGTAATGGCGTTTGGAATGGATTAGGTCTAAAATATCTTGGGGGAAGGGATTTTCCTTGTGGGTTTTGGGAGAAGGACGAGGTGAGGATGTTGGGTTGTGTTTGTAAAGGAATTTGTAGCATCATCTAGGTCTTGAAAGGTTATTAGGGATACTCTGAAGTCTATGGTGTCGGATATTATTTGACGGAAGAGGTTCCAGTCTACTGGTGCTCTTATAATTGATGGGGGAGGAAGTTTTGGAATTGGAGCGACGGAAATTGTTAGAATTAGAGGACTGTGATCGTAGGAAAGTTCATCCAGATGTTCAATGGAGTATTGGAGAGGTCCTAAACCTGAGTGAATGAAAAAATCTAGAAGGTCGGGGTTTCGGGTTTGGATTCGTCGGCCAGTAAGTAGGAGAGCCAGGATAAATGAAAAGGGAATTTTGGGAACTAAGCACAGACTGTAATGCACACCCTCGAGAGTTAGTAGTCCTTGAACCCCATTGTTGGTGCTTAGCATTTAAGTCTGCAGCCAAGAGATATTGGTGACCTAAGGAGTTGAAGAAGGTGTTGAAATAGGAAATGGAGATTGGTTTATTAGGAGGACAGTATGCTGTTGCTATTGTGACGGGATAGGAGAAGGTTTTGATTATAACTGCTGTTGATTGTAAGAATTCATTTACAGGCAAGTAAAGTTGGTGATGAGAGAGGGACTGATGGATGATAACAGCAGTTCCGGCATGAGCTCTTCCGTCTGGGTGGATTTTTAATAGGAATTAGAAGAGGGATAACATTTGAAAGTAATAGTGATGTGAAATTCCCCGGAATTTAAAATTGAGAAAATATTCCTAGGGGGGTGATACGAGCTTTCAACTCTGGCAGGAAGAAGTTAAATAAGGATGTGAGATCTGAGGTAGTTGGGGGAGGAGGAATATGGGAGATCTGATGAAGAGTGTGAGGATTAGTTTGGGTTAATGGTACTGGGATATGTTGAGTGGTCCGTTGGTACTGTGGTTGATGAGGTTGGGGTTCATGAAATTGAGTCTGTTGAGGAGGAAGCGGCATGGCCCCATTTTTATTGTGGCATCTCTTTCCGCCCAGCATTTCAGCAAACGATAGAGATGATGTAGCAATTTTCGAAGACTGTCTTCCTTTGTTCTGCGAGGTTTCTTCGGTCTGTGGTCGATTTGGTTGGAACCTGTTCCGAAGGTTTTTATGTTTGACAACCTTTGTAGTTGGCTGTGTGTCCTTGTTGGCAGAAAGCACATACTGGTGGGACCTCTTGGGATTTGTAGCATTCGTTTGATTTATGCATTTGCCCACCTTTTACGCATCTCAGTATGTGATGGCAATACGTTTTTGTATGGCCGTATGCCATTGGCAGTTGTGACATTGGATGATGTCACGTTTGGAGTAAGGTTCTTCTATTTTGACTCTAGTATAGTAGATATAAGAGACTTCATAAATCTGTTCAACTCCTGGGGTTGGTTCTAGATCCACAAAGAATAAAGGTAATGTAGTTTTGCCGCTAGCACCGGGATGTGCTCTGTTATCTTTAAAACATTAGTTACCTGCCGAACTTTGCAGCCCTTGACTGCTAATTCTTCTTTAATAATCTCTGTAGGTGTTGTTGGATGGAGGTTTCTAATAACTACTCTCAGTGATCGCTTTTCCTTAAGCTGATAGGTGTGAAAATCAGCTTTCGTTTCTGATAAGTATTTTACTATAGAGTGGTAAGAATCTGGGAAATCTGGCATAATTTTAGTGTTTCTGGTTCTACTTACTCAGGAGTATTTTCCTGTGCCGATTATATTATTTAGTTGGCTGCATAATAATGAGAAGTTTCCTACATTTCTGACAAAGATAGGAGGAGGTCGTGCAGGTTGGGATATAGGATTTGACGGGGATTTTGGGTGAAGAAGGGCGCCTCTTCTGTCATCCCTTGTGTTGAAGTTCCTGGTTGAGGTTCTATAGAGGGCGATGTGATAGGCGGGGTATTCCTCTTAAACCTACGCAAATTTTGTTTGCTGGTTGACTCATTTTAACTGTCTCTAAGGAGCGGCTTCTCTTGGAGTTAGTTTTTGATGACATAACCATGTAAAAATGTCTCATTAGTCTCACTCAGCTTTAAGGGGAGGAAATAATAATAAGTAACAAAAGAAAAATGAGGGAAAAAAAACAACAAAAAAAACATCATAGCTTGTTTTGTCTTTGGGACATAGCCCCACCTTTTTGTGTTGAAAGCCAAGGGCCCACTGGCAGTGACCGTCAATAGGTATTAACCCCACTCCACTGTTCCTTATATAACAGCCACATGGGTCTTCATAGCTACGTTAATCACAGTTAATCCAGTGAATAATTATTGTACTCACAGTAGAATTATTCAGTTTTGACCAGTGTTATTAACTATTAGTCCTGAGCACTTTTCTAAGTAGAAAAACTTATGAAAAACTCACTAACTAATAAGAGAATTTTGTACAGAGCGATATGAACATGAAGTAGTTAAAGCTGGCGCAAGCGCATAACTACTATACAGGGTGTCCCGAATTTAAATGGCAAAACTTCAGGAACTTATAGGGAACCGAAAAACAAAGACAAAAAGTCCTTTAGAGATTTGCTCGTTTTTGCTTAGTTTTAGAGAAAATTATGCCGCATACATATTCTAATGTTGAATACACTGATATGATTTTTGTGTATGGTTTCTGTAACAGTAATGCTTTAGAAGCGGTGCGGAAGTATGTGCGCCGATTTCCTAATAGAAGAGTGCCTAATAGACGAGTCTTTTTGTTAACTTTTAATAGACTACGAGAGACTGGGTCATTCTTAATACATAATGAAGGCGACCAGTTCCAGGTAGCAATAAGAGCAGATTATCGGAGAAAAAATTGTGTCCAACACCACTTCGATAACAATCCTGAGACTAGCATCCGAAGAGCATCTGCTGCATTAGCAATATCGTGGCAAGCAATATGGCGAACTTTGAAAGGTGACAATTGCCACCCATACCATCTTCAAAAAGTTCAGAATTTCTTACCTCAAGATTATGTCAAGAGATTGAATTTTAGTAACTGGTTTCTTGACAAAATTCGTGATGATAATTTATTTCCATTAAAAATTATATGGACCGATGAAGCTACCTTTACAAGAGGAGGAATTGTTAATCAAAGAAATTATCATGTATGGGCTCTTGAAAATCCCAGAGCTATTTGAGAGAATAGGTTTCAGCATGAATTTGCTATTTACGTTTGGCTTGGAATTTGGAACGGATTACTGGTGGGACCATATTTTTTACCTGGAAGATTGAATGGTATCACATTTACACATTTTTTGGAGAACGACTTTTCTAATTATTTAGATGATATTCTCTTTCTTACAGCAGTGGATTGAAATGTGGTTCCAACTCGATGGATGTCCAGCTCATTATAGCAGAGTTGCTCGAGCTTGGCTGGATATAAATTATCCACAACGATGGATTGGACGTGGAGGAGTTGTACCTCGGCCATCCAGATCACCTGATATGACACCCATGGATTTCTTCGTATGGGGAACCTTGAAGCAGAAAGTTTATTCGGTGCCAATCAACTCAAGAGAGCAATTAAGAGACCGAATCATAGATGCAGTGCACCAAATATCATCAAAACAATGTTTAGCTGCAATTTATCAAGTGAGTGCTAGATGTAATGCTTGCATTGGTGCAAGAGGACAACATTTTGAGCAATATTTACATTAAAAAGAACATAACATAAATATAAATGTAAATAAATAAGTATAAAAATGAAAACTTGTTTTGTTTCTTTTTTTGTAATTTTCTCTAAAACTAAGCAAAAACGAGCAAATCTCTAAAGGACTTTTTGTCTTAGTTTTTCGGTCCCCTATAAGTTCCTGAAGTTTTGCCATTTAAATTCGGGACACCCTGTATAATATAATTTTCTTTCTCATGGCATCTACAACTTCATCTCATTTATAGCATCATCCTTTTACTTACTGTTCTATATTTCCCTAACTCCTTACCAATATGACTAATATCCTAACCGCCTGTCACATAAACTCTCAATCCCTACCTGCCCACTATGATGATTTCCCTGAGTTTTTTACCCAAAGTTTTTACCACATCAGTAGTTTCTGAAACTTGGTTTGAACCCTACATTCCCTCTTCCTCGGTTTTCCTCCCTAACTACTCCATCATCTGTCACGACCGGATTAACCGTACCAGTGGTGGGGTAGCGCTATATGGTCATGATAGCCTTAAGTCCCGTGTCCTTCATCTTCAATCTCCCAAACATTCAGTTTTTGTTTGTTGAAATATCCATTAATTTCCATTCTGTCCTGCTCCATCGGATTGAAGTGAGGGCGGTAAAAAGGGATGTATAATAGATTGATTGAATATTTAGCAACCAAGTTTTGAAATTTTCCCTCTTGAATTGGGGTCCATTGTCACATATGAATGTTTGCGGGCATACAAATATGAGAATAACCTTCTTTCCCAACAGGTAACTAGCCTTTTCTCCAGTTACTGTCCAAAGTGGCACAAATATGCTATACTTTGTAAAGTAATCTGAAAACGTCAAAATATATCGGTTCTTGTTCGTTGATAATGGTAATGGCCCCTGGTTGCCATGGTTTTGAAATGAGGTGTTGTCTCCTATGAATCCTGCAGGGGCTTGTGTGCTAAGTATATCTCGCATCTAGCAACATATTTAGTCGTTTCAGAGGCCATATCTGGCCAATAATAGTACTCTCTCAAACGTTATAATATTTTAAAGCAACCTAAATGCTCCAATATTGCTTCGTCATGAAATTCCCAGAAAGCTTCTTCACGTTTATCTCCTACTACCTTCCTTTTATTAGGGATACATTTCCATAGCGAATGATTTTCTACTCTCCAATCCACGTATTATGTTGGATCCTCTTCTACTCGCTGCATCATTTTCATATACCATGTGGCCAGTATTTCTCTCCCTAAATCAATTCTACAGACCGGGACTCGTAGGTTCGGGACAGAGCATTAGCTGCAGCGTTCTGTTTACCCGTACCGTGAACGATTGTAAACTGGTGTTGTTTCAGCTTTAAAGCTCACCTAGCTAGTCGACCTTGAGGGTCCTTGAGACTGTTTAGCCCGTTTAGTGCAATGTGGTCTCGTGATTACGGTGAACTCAATTTCATCCAAATAAGGTCGGAATTTTTCCATGACCCAGAGGTTTGCTAAGGACTCTTGCTCTGTGACGCTGTACTTTCTTTTTGCAGTGTCAAGTCTCGGCTAGCCTTCGTGATAAATCGATCTCCTGGAAAAGAAATCCCGTGTTGGAGGCATCAGTCTGAAGGATGAACGGTTTGCTAAAATCAAGGCATGCAGAAACAGGTGCAGTCACCAGTTTTTTTTTTCAATAGGCTGAACGCTTGTTCTTGTCCATCTCCCCCATTTCTATTTCTTGTTTTTTCTTTAGTAAATCTGAAAGGGGCGCATTCAATGCGGAGAAATTTGGAACAAACCGACGATACCAGGAGGAAAGCCCTATAAATTGTCTAATTCTTAGGCTCTGGATAGTTGAGTATGGCTTCTATTTTTCCCGGGTCTACTTGTAGACCGTTCTCATTTACTACATATCCCAGGAATTTGATTTCTTCTCTGCAAAACTGGCTCTTTTTCCAAATTACGGTTAAGTTTGCCGTGCTTAACCGTTCAAAAACCTTCTCCAGAGTAGCTATATGTGATTCAAAATCTGATGATACAATAACAATATTATCTAAATAGATGAAAATATTTGGCTCAAAATCCACTCTCAATACATCATCGATGAATTTTTGCCAGGTAGCTGGGGCATTATGTTGCCTGAAAGGCATTCTGCAGAAGTGAAAAAGGCCATAGTTATGGACATTGAATGCAGTTTTATCTTTGCTCTCTTTTGCTATTGGTATCTGCGCTTTTAATGTCGATAGAAGACAAAATCTTTGTATCACGTAGTCTATCGAGAAAGTTTGAGATGTAAGGGAGTGGGTAGGCATCCCTTTTAGTCACTGCATTCAATTGGCGGTAATCCACGTAGAATCTATATGACTCATCCGGCATCCGGACCAAAACAACAGGTGACGACCAAGTGCTCTGCAAAGGCTCCACGATTTGATCCTTGAGCATTTCATCAAGCTCCTTGTCTGATATGTATGGTTTGCTATTGTCTGTATTTATCTCATGTTCGAATCTACTCCTTCACACCAGCTTTTCTGGTCTAGCAATACGCCACATCCAAACCAAACTATCTACGATTTCATTCTGGGCTGGAGTAAGATTAGGTCGGGTCAATACAGTCGGTTCATTCTGGGATACCGCTAAGCACGTTTCACCTGATAACTTAAACAACTTTTGAGATACGTTCGGCACTATTCTGAATTTATTCCATAAATCTGAAAAAAAGAAAGAAAACAAAAATGGTACAGGTAGCGATTATCACCTTTCAAAGTTTGTCTGGCAAGGCAGTGAGATATGTGAACACTTAATGTTATCCTTAACATTCTTTTATTTGTTTACATTTTGGCTTCTTCCTAGGATTATAATTCCTAAATCAGTCTTCAGTCAGTTACTCAGATATTTTTGTGTGAATAGCATCAGCCACAATGCCGCATACATATTCTAATGTTGAATACGCTGATATGATTTTTGTGTATGGTTTCTGTAACAGTAATGCTTTAGAAGTGGTGCGGGAGTATGTGCGCCGATTTCCTAATAGAAGAGTGCCTAATAGACGAGTCTTTTCGTTAACTTTTATTTACTGAATTTTTCCAAAAGTCAATACCAAAAATGAAATCATCAACCAAGCATGGTACAACCAAAAAATTAATCACCCGCATTCTACACTCTAGTTCCAGTGGTAATCTCAAACTTCCTACCGCGTGGAGTGCATTAGCTCCAGCTGCGCTTATTCTTACATCTGACTCTTCTCGCAGGGTGACCCTAAATCGTGCGAATCTTTCCCAGCAGTTTCTACTCATGAGAGATCTGGAAGCTCCAGAATCTTATAAACCAAGTTCGATTTTCCCCGAAATGTTTATCCTCTGATATAGCCTTTTTTTGTTTTATTTATTTATTGTTCGCCCTACCTTGCCTTCAGGCAATACAGGTTTAGGCAATATTAACTTTTAATATTGCCAAAATATCAAAACATATACATATATCAAATACAATATAACATTATACCCAATAACAATATATAAATACAATACCAATAACTACAATAACAATAAATATAATAAGAATAACTACTTTAACAATGTGGTAACATAACTGAGAAATCTAATCTTAGGCTGCTCCAAGGCTGTCACCGTCTTCTTCAGCTCTTTCGCTGCCCGGCAGCCTCTCATGAATTTGTCCTTTTCTACTAAGATTAAACTTATACACTTCTTCTCATAAGAAGAGGTCGATAGGGATTCCTCCAGCTAAAACTTGTGCCGCCTCGTGAGACACACTCCTGTAAGACTTGGTTACCCTGAGTAGAGTCGTTTGCTGGATGGTTGCCAATCTGCACTTAATCCAAGATAGCTGACTTCCTCACTGGGACGAATTCTTATTCTACCAATACATATACATAGGATATATCAAATAGTAACAACATAACATACCGTTTATTCCTCTATTCGACGTCGGCACGAATTATAAGTATGGCATCAGTAGTTCCCTTACCTTTTGTAGAGCCAAATTGCCGTGGATGGTTTGCCTTTCTAAGTATCGGCTGTAGTCTTATCATAATACAATTCTCCAGTACCTTGCTCATCACCGGAAGGAGACATATGAGTCTATACGACTTAGGAAGCTGCTTATCCTTATCACCTCCCTTGTAGAGGAGTCTTAAATCTGCTGTTTTCCAGCTTTTCGGAAAATACCCTTTATCTAGGCAGTCATTGAGAATTCCTAATAATATATCTTTAATATAGGGGATACTATTGTCTATAGAATCAAGCCCCGGGGCACGGCCAGTTTTTTGCCTGTCAACAGCAATACGAAGATCGTGAATGTCCTATGGAGAGCAGAAGTCTATACCAGGTGGGTATGTTTTTGTCCGTCTAATTAATTCTTCTTCATTATCTTCGGATGGATCATCTCTAGGATATGAAGCCTCAATATAAATGGCCGCTGCTTCTTCGAGGGTTGTTGCTTGAACATCTACATGCTTGAGGGCTGCTAATGTTTGCATAGGCATCAGCTTTCCCAGAGCAACTTTGTACGGAATACCCCATGGATTCTTCTTTGACTCTTCGACAATGAATTTATCCCAGGACCTCCGTTTTTGTAAGCGTACTTCGTTTCAATATTCTTTAGCTTTGACCTTGTATTCATGACAAATTGCAATACGCCTCTCTTCACATCTGCATCTCTGGTACAATCGTCGCGCCTTGTAGACTCCTCTCTTTATTAATGTTAAGGCCGATGTCCACCATGGAACTAGTTGAGCTCTGGTCTTTCGCCGTTGGAGAGAATTTTCAGCAGCGTCATGAATTGCATTAGTTTTATTAGAGACTCTATAGTCCAGGTCATCTGCACTTTCTGATTCCGCAGTTTCCCAATATTCATCAGCTATTTCTCCCTCCAGCGTGCATTTGAAGGTGCTTCAGTTATTCCTTCGGGTTACGTAACCTTTGTCAATACCTTGATAACCTGACACATCCTGCACTAAACTAAATTCCAGGACTTTGTGGTCAGAACTAGTTTCAGATCTGAGGGTCCAGTCATCAATGTGTTCTGTTAATGTCAGTGAAGCGTCAATCGAACTTTCTCCCATTATCCCTGAGAAAGTGGGAGTGGAAGAGTTGTTGACTACTACTAACTGGCTCCTTGCTATGAACTCACCTAGCTTAGCCCCTCGTCTATCTGTTCGGTTAGAGCCCCAAACCATGTTCCAAGCTTCGGATCGGAGCATAAGATCACATTCCTGCTACTAGATGTGATCGTCTCCAAGACAGAAATACCTTCTTTAATGTTGTTTCCATTTGGCAGGTAAGCCGAAATCACCGTGGAAGATACACTACTCCACTTTACATAGCATGCGACACAATCACTCGTAGAATATTGCCTAAGATACATCACATCAAGATTTGGATTGTTAATCACTATAGCAGCCCTAGGCCTCCTCTCTCCACTGCTTAGAGCAATAACTCTTGACGTGAGACCAAACCCCGTGACCAAGTTCCGATGGCTGGTTGGTTCCTGAATTGCCATGATGTCGTCGAGAAAGAACTCGATTACAGGCAACGCACTCTATAATCCTTTGCTGTAAACAGGAAAGAGGGGGGGGGGCGAAACGTCCCTTTTTTTGGTTTTGCGCTCATATCTCGAAAACGGTGCGCCATATGCAAAACATGACTATTTACTAAATTCTCTACAACTTTTATTGTACTTAATTATTAGTTATTTATTGCATACGACGCACCGTTTTCGAGATATGAGCACAAAACCAAAAAAAGGGACCTTTCGCGCGCCACCCCCCTTCTGTTCCCAGGCCCGAAAACTCCAGGACTTTTAGTATGTTTACTTTCTAACTGCCCTGAACACGTTTCCGAAGAAAAACCTTGGATTACAGAAAACGCAATCTACACCCTATTTCAAGCCTTCAGTGACTGGACAATACAGCTGTAGATAGCCCAACTACTCCACAAATCTTTAATTCGTGATCCTCTTTGATGAGCAAGTTTACTACATTCATCTTGATTTTTTTTCTTAAATTTCTTTCTTCTTTTTAAATCCCTGAATTATACCAGTCAATAAAGTATTATTGAGTGCGTTTTTTGTAATCCAAAGTTTTCCTTCAGATACATGTTTAAGGTATTTAGAAAGTAAACATACTAAAAGTCCTGGAGTTTTCGGGCCTAGTAACAGGAAGGGAGAGAGGCCTAGTAGCGGAAGGTCCCTTTTTTTGGTTTTGCCCCTTTATCTTGAAAACGGCACGTCGTATACAAAACATTTACGTATGCAAACTTTTTACTAAATTAATGTTAATTAAATACACTATAAATTTTACTATTAATAATCATAAGGTATAGTTGACTGTGATGTATATAGGAGATGTAGATAATTAGGGTAGGCAGTCAAAGATATTCAGCAGATCAAAATAAAATGTTAATTTTATTTTGATCTGCTGAATATCTTTGACTGCCTACCCTAATTATCTACATCTCCAAATTTTACAATGTACACATTTTTTATATTCTGTACCGTTTCCGAGATATCCGCTTGGAAAATGTGAAGGACTTTTAATATGTTTGTTTTACCAAGAAAAGTTAAAATTTATGTAACTTTTGACAAGTGGAAGATAAATTGGTTTGCAAATGCAGACCACCGAGCCCACAGTGCAAGTGGCCTTGGTGTGTTCATAGCCCTGGCACTTAGTGCAGCGAGGGGCGTCCAGGTAGTCTTTAAATGTCATTAGTTATGAAGACTGATGCAGGGGTGACTTTTTAAAAAAAAGATTTATTTGAAAAGGTTACAACTGTACTTAAAATAGTAAATAAAATAAAGCATCTAGGGCCGAATTCATAGACTGCACTCAAGTGAAATTTTTCACTCTACTCAGCTATGATTCTACTTAACCATTCCAGAAACAAAACTCAACTCAACTTTGAAGTTTCACTCAAGAATTTCCACTTGAGTGTTTTTTTTATCATTATTTGGTATTCATAAACCTAACTCAACACTTAAGTAAGTGAAATTTACCACTTAACTTCAAGTGGACATTGTTGTGCCCTCAAGTGAATTTATAAAATGATATTTTTTGGTTATTATATTTTTTAGGCTTTAGCTAGACGCCATTGGCCAACTTTAAAATAATATTTATTCAAAATAGATGTTTTTTTTAAAATCTTAATCAATGAAAATCTAATAATATCGTTCGGCAGAATATTTTATGCACGGCATTATTATATGTTCGGATCGGCCTTAACCTCGCACAATTCACAATAAGCCGTATCTTTTCTTATAAATGTTACCAAACCATGGTTCTATTAAGACCAGTGGGCAGTGAGATTTTTGTATTGGTTTTTTTTTGTTCTTTGGCAAAGCTATCTACAAAATCCTTTATTAGTTTGGGCTTTAAGGCGTAATATCCTAATCATTGTTTTCTCTGTTCCTACCAAGAGCATTTTTTACACAGTGAGCATGTTTGACAGTGAATTAAATGACTTTTTAGAATTTTTAGAATATGAAGAAGAATCTGGAAATGAAACTTTCCCAAGAAGATATTTAAGAGATCAAGAAAATCCACTAGAGTTTTTCAATGAATGTCAATTCAAAAGGAGATTCAGATTTAATAAAGAAACAGTTGTTAACAGATTAATACCACTGTTTCAGAACAATAATAGTACTGATAAGAGAGGATTGCCTTTGCCGCCAATGTTAAAATTATGCACTGCATTAAGATATTAAGCAACTGGATTATTTCAGGTTCTTCATAAGAGGAAGGTATGAAAGGACCACCTCCTGTCCTTATCAGTTTCCTCTTCTCTTCAGCCAATACCGCCTTTTGGCGGAATTTTATATTAGCCCACAGCTTTTTAAGTTGGTTTACAGTTCTCTGTAAATATAACACAGAAATTAGAGCCTAACATACTGTAATTTGACTTGAACACCAGTCTAGTTGAGAACTATGAAAATCAGTATATAAGGAATATTAATCAGCAATATTATATCCTATTCTAAATAATAGCTAATTTTCATGTATTGTCCAACTATGTTAGAGCATAAAAATGTGGTAAAGACCATGAAACGTAGCCCAAATAAAGAATTATACCATAATTGTTTAAATAAAATTAAAATAGGAGATAATATTGCTGATTAATATTCCTTACATCTTCTTAAGTAATATAAAATACAATGTGTAAATCAGTTTTATTGATGTTGTTTAATATCATTTATGTTAATTAATTTATATTACACTTTTGTTAAATAAAGAATAGTGCACTTACTGGAACGTTTCTTCCTTGGGAATTAAAATTCCTAGCAACTTCTTCCCAAGCTTGGGATTTCTCCGCATTTGACACCTTGTCTGTCCGTTTGGAGGCCATAAGAGTTTTTGATGCTAACACGCATTCTTTTAAAAGCAATTTCTTCTCACTAAATGTTATTTTCTTTCTCCTTTCTTCCACTATAATAGGTAGCTCAAACAATGTCAACAACTCAGGTTGGAAACCGATACGAAACCTTACACTAATAGCATTACTGCGCATGCGCTACTCGTTCTTATCAGTCCGATTCTTTACTCACTTAAGTGGCCGTCTATGAATACCGTTTTTAAAATTTTTTCCCTCAAGTGTAAAATCCTACTTAAGTGAGTATTACTTATCTCTCACTCTAAGTGCAGTCTATGAATTCGGCCCCTAGTGACTACAGACTGGGAGTGACGCCATCTTGCTCCTGACAGGGGTTCTTATAGGCTCCAGGGCGCTGACGCCGTGTGAAAGGGGATGTGCGTAGTTTACCAGGCCACAACGGCTCCCTCCTGAAGATCTTTGCTGTCCTCAGCAAAGAGTTGTTGACAGATGAGGCGGTGAAGTCCTTTGTTGACGGTTTTCAGTTGGTAAACAATAGTTAGTAAACAACAGGTGGCGATAATGAAAGGATAACAGAAAGATAACTAAGAATAGACCTGATAGAAAAAATAAAAATAAAAATAATACAATATGCGTCTCTTGGGGAAGTTCGTCTAATGTTAACAATGGTTGAAAATTTATATTAGCAGAGTGAATTTGTTCAAAAGTAAAATTAGTAATATGTTTAGGTATCATAGAATTCTGAGGGGATACAGATACATAGCTTTCTAGATATATAAGAGGTTTTGGATAATTTAACAATGTTTCGTTTTCGTGTAAATACAATAGTTGAGTTAATTTAGGATGAATAGAGACATTATAGTGAATATTGGTAATAACTAACTGGTTAGTATCATATATTAAATACATATTAATAATTGGAATATATTTTACAAAAGAGGTGGCATTTCTTAAAACTAAGCTTTTACAATCAAGTAAATCCTTATCATCTAATATTTGATTAATACATTTATTTACAATTTTTGTGACATTTTTACAATAATAATTATTGTTTAATAATAAACATTGTCCAGTAAAGGTCTCATCATACCTCAGTATCAGGGATGGATGTTCATGAATAGTTAATATTTCATTATTTTTCCGTATAGGAAAGGAAAGGAGAAAAATTGTTTCATACTATACAGATTTTAAAGGAAATTGTATAAAATAAGATAGGAAATTATCATGTAAAGAACAATGTACAGATGCCAATTGCCATAATATATTAGTGTTGTTAGAGATTAGGAGTACCTTCGATTGTTTAATTATATATTCTATCTCCTTGTACGTCAATATACTTGAATGTAATATATTTAATTTGCAGAACTCCAGGCTGGTGTCTATATCGCTGATTTTGTTATATAATAGCAGAAGAGTATCAAATAAAAATAAATATTGTTGATTAAATTCTAAATCTGATGTTTCATTGGATAAGGTTTCAAAATAATTACTAATTTTTAAATTATTGGAATGAATAATTTTGATGTCTTATTGAATTCCTCCATTAGTCGTTTATTAATAGATAATTGATTTTCTACGTTGTGTTCTAAATGATATTCGTTTGTCTGTACTTTTTGTAGTATCTCGTCATACTTAGCTTTGTCGTTAGCGTCCATGTTCCCTGTAACCCAAGATATAGCCGTCCCGAGGCCATTGAAAAGTCCTCTTTTTACTCTATAATTATTAGGGTGTAGGTGATCTAATTTCGCTTGAGTATATCTTAGATGAGTTCTGATTAGGTTAATTTGAGAGATGTCATTATGTTTGGTGCTAAGGATTTTTAGAGCTGTCTTTATATCGTTTAATTCCATTTGTAGTAATTTGATATTAATGTTATGCATGTACGTATATGTTTTGTTAATTACATATGAGGTTTTTCGGGTGTTGGTGTAATTTTATATTCAGCATGTATTGGTTTTCTTTCATATTTTACTTTTAAACAGATTGGGCACTTGTTTATGTAGTCCGTTATATCCCTTAACATTGAGGGCCAATAATATCTTTTACGAATGTTTTGATAGCTTTCGTTTATTCCGCGGTGGTACGTTTTCCCTACGTGATAATTTGATATCACTTCTGTTTGTTCTTCTGGAGTAGGTATGTCTAAATTTAATTTTTTATATCTTTTAATTTTGATTGTTGGAAAGTTAGTGGTTATTACTTTCTTAAAGTTATTATATATTGACTCATATTCGGTATTTAATACTCCTTCCCGATTACAATAAATTCCGTAGGTTGTTTTTGGTCTTGGATAATTAATGCATAAGGTTTTTATTTTCTGAACGTACGAAGAATTTGGAATGTAAAAAGTAAAGCGATTCTTATTGAATAATTTCTTTACGATTGGGGCTTTAGTTCCGCGTTCCAGAATGATTTGATTTTGTTCAATATTTAGTATTTTGTCGTCGTCTGCAATAGTTTCTTGCTCATTTGAGCTTTCCTGAGAATGAATAGTAAACCACAGAGTCATTATCACTATCTTCGTTTTGAGGGGGATATTCTCGTAATAGATCGTCAAGTACTTGGTCAGGGTCAATCTCCCCGGGATCGTTACTCTCCGTTATCGCATGCACCGGCTGCATTCTAGATAGTGTGTCCGCTACTGCGTTTGTTTTTCCTTTGACGTATTTAATTTCGAAATCAAAATCTGCAAGTAAACATTTCCAACGTAATAATTTAGAATTTGGTTCTTTAATATTATGTAGCCATTGTAATGGTTTATGATCGGTCTGAATTAGAAATTTATTTCCGAATAGATAAGGTCGAAAGTGTTTACAGGCCCAAACGATGGTGAGTAGTTCTTTTTCTATAGTCGATAAGTTTTCTTCTTGCTTATTCAATGTTCGTGATGCATATGCTATAGGTAAATCTTTGTTATCAAAATTTTGTGAAAGAACGGCTCCTAATGCGTAACTAGAGGCATCGGTCGTTAAAATAAATTGTTTCTCAAGGTCTGTAGTTGTAAAATTGGTTCGTTAAGCAATAATGTCTTTAATGTCTCGAATGCATCTACAAATTCTTTGTTCTTGTTATCTATTTTAGCATCTTTTCTTAGAGCATTAGTTAAAGGTTTTGCTATGTGGGCATAATTTTTAATCATTTTCCGATAGTAACCGGTTAGACCCAGAAACTGTTTTATTTCTTTATGTGTTTTTGGAACGGGGAAATTTTTGATGACTTCTATTTTTGCAGGGTTAGGTCTTATTCAGTTTTCCGAGATAATATGGCCTAAATACAAAAGTTCCTTTTTGAAGAATTCCGTTTTATCTATTTGAATTTTCAAATTGTGCTCTTTTAGTTTATCGAAAACCGCCTTTAAGTGTTTTAGGTGTTCCTCTAAATTATCCGAAAAAAATTATTATATCATCCATATAAACAAGAACATTGGGCATTTTTGAAAATATTATATTCATCGCTCTCTGAAATGTTGGGGGTGCGTTTTTTAATCCAAAGGGCATACGTAAGAACTCGTAATGCCCATTCTCTGTGGAAAATGCAGTTTTCGGTATTGATTCCGATTCCATTTCTATTTGATGAAAGCCGGAGGCTAGATCGATCGTTGAAAAATACATGGCACGTCCTATTTTGCCAAAAAGGTCCTCAATGTTAGGAAGTGGGTATTTGTCCTCTATCGTTTTTTCGTTTAGCTTTCTATAGTCAATTACAAGTCTTACTTTTCGTTTTTCCGAAGCGTCCAATTTTTTAGGGACCACCCATATAGGCGAATTATAAGGAGAATTTGATGGTTGGATTATCTTATTTTTTAATAACTTATCTATTTCTATTTCTACATCTTTTCTAAAGGCTAAAGGGTACCTGTAACTTTTTGTGTATACTGGTACGTCATCCTTAGTGTTAATTCTATGTTTTAAAATGTTAGTAGAACTTAATTTATCATTTTCCTTTTTTATTATTTCAGGATATTGTTTTATTAAATTAATAATTTTATCTTTTTCTTCCTTGTTCATGTGGTCAGTTCTAATTAATTTATGAATATCCTTTTTTATTGAACTGGTTTCCTTGGGACAATTGGTCAAAATTCCACCAGGTCCAATAATTTCATCTATTTCATCTATTTCCATGGGCTCGGGACAAATGGTCATAAGCTCATGAGAATAGACAATACATTTACATTTATTATTTTTTACATCTACAATTCCTTCTTCAATTCTATATTTATCATTATAAATTTCTTTTATTAAACCAAAATTAATATTATCTTTTGACTTGACTGGTAATTCTATCACATTGTATCCCGGTTTTAATATTATTTCTTTTGTATCAATTAATCTTAATAACTTGTGTGTTCCATTACTATATTTTAATAATTCATCATTATAATCAACTATTGCCTTAATGTCATGCAACGTTTCATCTCCTAGTAATATGTCATATTTTTTTGAAAAATTAAAAATATATAATTTTATCAACTTATTCTGACCAAAGACATTTTCTAAATTAAAATAAATAAATTCTTTACCTGACTCTTCTCCTGTAGGCGTCCTTACTACAAAATCTTTCTGGTACCTTGGTATGTCTGTACCTACTATTGAGGGGTTAATGTAATTTTTTAACGATCCGGTGTCAACCAACCATTTCCTGTTTTTATAGTCAATAAAATAAGGTAGGGATTTGTTTACAATATTTAATTCGAATGTCCTGGGAGGTTTTCTTGGGGTGACGGGCTTATCCCTAAAAAATGTTCGGATAGTTTATTGAAATTTTCGCGTAGATTACTCAATTCTTCTTGCATCTTATCCATACGGCTTTCTTTTTGTTTTGGTTCTGTTTTCTCTTTAATGTGAGTGATTTCGTATGGGGAAATCCAACGTTTTGACGAGGTTGGTTTATTTGATCTTTGGGTTCTCATAGATACTGTAGGAGGGTATTGTCTGTTATTGTTATTATTATTATTAAATTGGTTATGTTGTTGAAAAAAATGGTTTTTGATGATACTGAAAATTTTGGAAATTAGGTTTCTGTTGGTAATTAAAATTTTGAGGTTGATGATTAAATGTTGGTTTATTTTGGAACGGATTGTTTTGCTTAAACGGGTTGTAGTTTGGAAAAGGATTGTATGGTTTTACTTGATTCGTTTTGGGGTCGTAATTTGGAACTTGATAGGGGTGTGAATATTTTTTGGAATCTATTTTATAAATCGCATCAAGTGAGGTATTATATCTTAATTGTTCTAGAACTATGCTACAATCGTTAATTAATTTATTCCTTGCGTCATCTAAGTTTTGTATTTGGAATAACTGTAAGTGTGCCCCGAGTAGTGGATGTACCCCGTGTACGAAAGTTCTTACTAATGTCGCGTCAAGTTGGTGCGTCATATTGATTAATATATCCCCATTAATTCCGTCCAAGTTGTATCTAGTTATAATTACAGTCCGTTTTTCATCTAAACGGTTAAGGAATTCAACAGGGTGTTCCTTCGGGTGTGATTTTAATAGGGCCAATTCTGCTATTAAATCTGGCGCGGTCCTGTTGTCTGCAAAATTTTTCTTTAATTTATTCAACAAAGTTATTATGTGATTACAGTTATTATTGAGGGCTACAGCTTCTGCTGGCCCGTCTAAATGTCTCATAGCAGATTTAAATAACAACCAATGGTTTGTGTCCCTCTCTCTAACGTTTTCGTTACAATATAGGGCATATAGTTCTTCACACGTTTTAACAAAATGGTACAATTTGAAGGAAGTACCTTCATATTTGGGAATGAGTTTGCAATATTCTGGAGTTAATATTTTTGAAACTTCGTTAGGCATCTTAACTATTCTATTGTTTACAATATTATGATTAGCAAAATTAAATATTTTCCCTGATAATTAATTGAGGTATGTGAGTACTCACTATGATGCTGTAGTCTTCTGGTCGCTGGACCTGGCAGTCTTCTGCTTCTTTTCTTCGTTACTGCGAATAAGGAGTTGAGACCCCAGTTCCTTGCGAGACAAATGGTCACGCAAAATGCTTGTTGAGTTTGGGACAATAGGTCACAAACTTCAACTGGAACCTTCGCAGTCCCTGTTCGGGCGCCAGTTATGAAGACTGATGCAGGGGTGACTTTTTTTAAAAAAAAGATTTATTTGAAAAGGTTACAACTGTACTTAAAATAGTAAATAAAATAAAGCATCTAGTGACTACGCCATCTTGCTCCTGACAGGGGTTCTTATAGGCTCCAGGGCGCTGACGCCGTGTGAAAAGGGATGTGCGTAGTTTACCAGGCCACAACGATTGACCACCATCCTTCATCTTAATTTCCTATTTCCAACAGCTGAAAGTGGATCATTGGGTGCACTTCCAATACCCAATTCTTAGTTAAGCTGTTCCTAGCGACTGAGGATAATAGTGGACGGAGATCTTCAATAACCAGGAGAGTAGGAACTGATTTTTCAGGTATTTTTTGCCATAGAAACCTAACTAGGTTTGCTGAGCCCCATGGGTGAGGCACACCCCTTACCTCAAGTTTAGGTTTTTTCATAGCTGAGCTTGTAGCCCGTTTTGGCGCAGCTCCTGCCATTCAATGACTTTAGTTGCATGAGATTCGTCTTCCAACCGAACTAGAATCAAGCCCGCCTTGGTCGCTCTAACAATGGAAGCGTTTATTCCTAAATTTGTGGGCGATGGAAGCCCATTTATGATATCCACAGGGCTTTTCCCCGAGCCGCTGATTGTCAAATAAGCAGGTCTTGACGTCATGGATGGCTTCAATGGCAGCGATTTAACAATATCTGCCAATGTCTTAGGTTTATTCTTTGGCAAAGATTTATCAGGTGGAGAATTTTCGACTATATTTTCATCAATTTCTCCCCGGTCTTCATCACTTTTCTTTTCTTGTGCTTTATTCTTTCTCCTTTTTCTTTTGCTCTTGTAAATTTCTAAAGTTTCAGGTTTTAGATTATTATCTTTATTTGCCGGCAGTTGCTTCTGTTCTGAAGATTCGACCTTGGCAAGTAGGGAGCAGGAGGTTTCCATGCTTACCCCTGAATGGCTTTGAATAACCCATGAATGTGACCTTTCCATGATTTTATTTATTATGGTATTAACTACCATAGGAGACTCCAGTGTCTCCTTCACCACTCTTTGGACAAGCGTCGAGACTGAATCTCCTTTGTTTTTCTCTTCATATTGTTTGACCTTGAAGTTAAGGGTTTCCAAAACACTCATTACTTGATCGATGGCTTCATTGATATGCTTTCTTGTTACATTATTCATCTTTTTATCAAAATTTTGAATGAATGTACGTAGGTTTTCTTAAATTTCCTTTGCTTCATGCAGATTTTCTTCTTCAAAATCAGACCCGTTCCTAGGTCTTCTAGCAGATGGGCGTGAGTCCTTAAGGATTGTTCTTCCAGGAGGATCCTCCTCCATTTTTTGAAAGGTTAATCTCTGCTAACCTCTGAACTTGTGTAAACTAACCTTTACGGTTTGACCTACTTTCACTAAAATCGCTTGAAACGACAAAAATATGTGTTAATGTTATTGAAACTTTAAAAAATAACAATGAACAATGAACGAACATAAAAGAAAAGAAAAGTCCTCTGATATAATTAGATCCGTTGGCCTAAATCATTTTCAGGGTGTCTAAGAATTTTCTACTTTTCCCCTTCACACATCTCCTTTACTATTCCCAACTATTCTACCCACTCAGCTTTGACTGTGGGGGATCTGATGAAGGGTGTGTGTATTATGTTGGGTTAGTGGTGCTGGAGCATGTTGTATATGGTCAGTTGGTGCTGTGATTAAGGCAGTGGCTGTTGAGGTTGAGTGTCAGGAAATTGAGGCTGTTGAGGAGGAAGCGGCATGGCCCCATTTTCTTTCTGTCATCTTCCGCCCAGCATTTCTGTAAAAGAAACAGATGAGGTGGCAATTTTCGTGGGCTTTCTTCCTCTGGTCTGTATTGGTTCTTTGGCCTGTGGTCGATTTAGGTTGTTGCGTAGGCTTTTGTAAGTTCTACAGCCTTTGTAGTTGGCTGGGTATCCTTGTTGGCAGAGGGCTTCTAGGACTTCTTGAGATTTTGTGCATTCGTTGGATTTATGCTTTTGCCCACATTTTACGCTTCTCGGTCTGTGGTGGCAATAAGTTTTTGTATGGCCGTACGCCTGGCAGTTGTTACATTGAACGATATCACGTTTGGGGTACGGCTTTTTTATTTTTAATTTTGTATAATAGATGGATAATACCTCATAAATCTGTTCTACTCCGAGGTCGGTTCAATATTTACAAAGAATGAAGGCAATGGAGGTTTGCCACTAGCTCCGGGATGTGACCAGTTGTCTTTCAGAACATTGGTTACCTGCCGAACTTTATAGCCCATGGCTATTAATTCTTCTTTAATATTTCAGTTGGTGTTGTTGGATGAAGGTTCATCGCAACGACCCTCAGTGATCTATCTTCTTTAAGCTGATAGGTATGAAAATCGGCTTTGGTTTCAGATTAATATTTAACTATACGGCAGTAAGTATCGGGGAATCCGGCATGATTTTTGTGTCTTTTGTTCTACTAACTGTGGAGTTTTTTCCTGTGCCAATTATTTTATTAAGAGGATTGCACAGTAAAGAGAAGTCCCTTACTTTCCTGACGAAGATAGGAGGAGGTCATGGAGGTTGAGGTGTAGAGTTCGACTCCATCGTTTCAGTGTCTGTATTTGTTAACACCTGATAGGATTTAGAGTAAAGAAGGTTCTGTCATCTCTTGTGTTGATGTTCCTGGTTGGGGTTCTATAGACGGCGGTGTTGTGGGCGCCGTATTTCTCTTGGATCGTCGTGTTTCACTGGACTATTTCTTAGTTTCTAATGAGCTGCTTTTTTTAGTGTTAGTTTTTGATGATATGGCCACGTGAAAATATCTCATTTAGTGACTCAGTTTAAAAGGGGAAAAATAAGAATAAATAAGTAAATAAACAAAAAAAAATAATAAAAAAGAAAAGATCGCAGCGTCGGTTGACTACAGGGCGTAGTCCCACCCTCTTGTGTTGAGAGCTGAAGCTCAACTGAACTTGACAGTGGAAGCATGAACACGTACTTTATAAAGATGGCACATGCGCATAACTGGACTGTTAATTAGTTATGGAAACTATATTTTTGTGATGCGTCTAATTTCTTTTGGGTTTCCCGTTTGGTATCTGAAAACAAAATTAAGTCGTCGGGAAATAAGATTGCGTTGATATTATTTTAACCGTCTATTGATACTGGATTACAGTTCTGTGATGTTAGGTAGTTTTCTAGATCATTTATATAGATAGCAAAGCAGGCCGGTGACATCGGGTCTCCTTGTAAAACACCTTTGATGATTGGGAAGCTGTCCGTAATATTTTTTTTATTTTTTTTTTGTCGAGTTTTTGATCTTCAGAATTAAATGCATCAGAATTTCCACCCAAGATTTAGACAGGCAGTGTTTCTATTACTAAAATTTTATTGAACATTTTTATAATATAATTTATCCCTTGTTCTGGAATATTCATTCAAAAACTCGTTCTGGATATTCTCTAAGCCTGGTGTTTTATTAGGTTTACATGACTTGAAGTTTCTTTTCAGCTCATGTAAAGAAATAGGAGAATCAAATTGTGGATGAAGGACATCGAGTGTATTAAATCAGGCGTATCCGTGGGTAAGTTTAGTTCTTGCAAGTAGCTATTCCAATCTTCCACTGCTACCGGATTTTTTATGTATACTTTCCCCTTCCTGTGTTTCTATATTATGTCCCAAAGATCTTTTGAATTTTTTGCATTTCTTATATAGTTAAAGAGCATATTAAAATATGTCTCCTTACAGTTTTTTAGAATTTGCCTGTATTTTCTTCTTTCAGCAAGAAATTCTTCCCGGTTTATAATTGTTTGAAATTTTTTATATGATTTTCTCATTTTTTTTTGCTTCAAAGCACTGGTTACTATACTTTGGTTGTTTATTATTATTATTACTACCACCATTGTTATTATTATGGGAGTTTAAGGTCTCTATATTATAATTAATTGCATTTTTCATTTTCTCTTCTAAGTGTAAATATATTTCATCAATAGTATTTTCCTTAGGAAATGTTAAATTGGTAAGTTCTGTTTTAAATAGTTCAAAGGTTAGGGGATTCCATTTAATAATTTGTTTACTTAGGCTGACTCTTTTTCTCTGATTAGGATTGTGCTAGATATAATCGGTTATTAGGACGCACAGGAGATGATCAGATATAAGTAGTGGATGTGAAATAAACATATCAAGTATATCATTAATAGCCAATTAGTTAGTAAGGATTAGGTCAATAACACTTGATCCTGAAGGGCTTAAAAAAAAATATGACTCCTAAAAATTGACTTAAATTTCTTGAGGTCTCTAATAGTAATACAATATTTAATATATCCTAATACTTCACTATTTACACTATTTATTATATCTATATTTGTATCCTAAAAATAGTCTTTTTCCACAAACATTATCCGGATCGCACAATGCGACCGCTATTGGATAAAAATTAAAAATTTATAAATTGTATCGGCTCTTTGTAATCACAATACCTGTTTTAAAGATGCATATTATTAAACTAACAAATATTTGTAAACGAATAAGATGCTTACTTTTATGTACTGAAGGCTTAAAAGGTAAACAAAGGATTAATGAGATTTCAATTTTTGATCAGTTCTGTCTTGAAATTTAACATGAATTCAAGTTCACTGGCTCGAGTAGATGGTCTTTATTAGAATAAGACTAGTTCTTTTAACAAAAATAGGAGAAGGACGTAATTATTGATTTTAATGCTAACATCGAAATATCTCAATTTCGGCCCAAAACATCCTACACTTTCAACATATTTAAATTCATCCCTTATAATAGATTGTTTTCCAATAAAAATTAGCTGCAACTATACAATTTTTTCCTTTTTTTTTTTTTTAGAACGATGTACAAAAGATTCGGACTTGTTGGACACTTGGATGAAAAGCTAAAAGACGAACAAAGTTTCCTCTGTTGCGTAGAAATTAAGCCAATTTAAAAATCGCTGATGATTGTCCTTACCCGGTAGAAGAAGCAATAGACAAAATTTCCTCCAATTATTGTTTGGAATTGGGAAGAAAATTGAAAGAATGTTCCCGCTGCAGGCAATATGTTGTCAAACTCCATGCTGTGTGGCTAGACAATAATATTGATGTTCTCAAGGAAATGTTTAGTTTCGATCTAAGTGAACCTCATCTACCATTTAGTCGAGGCAGGCCACAAGCATCTTTCGATGACACATCATTAAAGCTTATTTGCAAGTGGGGGTTTGACGATAGTTGGGACCATAGCACATACAAACAAAAAATCGTAGATAGTACCTCCCATACTGACAAATTCGTGTTTGTGATTGCGTTAGTACCCCTTAAATTCGAAGACACAAATAACAAAGAGTTATCCTCCCCCGTCATCAACATTTTTTTGCCGACCGATAAGATTCATTTACATGAAGGAATGTGTGTCATTAATTAGAGAACATGAACTAGACATAAATAATCAGATTGAAAACTTTTCAACTTGTGTAACAAATTTAGGGGGAGAGAAACTGTACTGATTGACTTTCAACTTCATTTCACCATGATAGACGGAAGTATTAGCAGCATTTTGTCTAATAATAATTCTTCTTCGAAATGTTATATTTATACAGTGGAGATGAATTTGAAAAGAGTTACTGGAAAATGACCAAATACCGAACATTATCGGTTTGGTTTGTCCACATTGCATTGTTGGATAAGATTCTTAGTCTTCTTGTTCGTGAAAAACCTCAAGAAGAATTTAAGTCCCGTTTAGGCCTAATTGTAGACAAGCCAAAACCTGGTTCCGGTTCGACAAATGATGGCAATACCGTGAGGATGTTTTTCAGTAACTCAAAAATTAGATCCGGAATAACAAACATAGATAAAAACTTAATTGACAAATTTAACATAATTTTAAGTTTTATCTTGTGCAAAAAAAATTAACACCAACACATTTGGTGCGCTATTAAATGACACTTTAGAAATATACTTGAATCAATCAATTCATCCTAACAATTTCTTCTGCTAGTTTATTTTTATTTAAAATTTTTTTATTGAGTAATTATTATAATCTGCCACAAATGTGGGCAATAAGTAATATAGATGGCGTATGATTACATTCACCCATTATGTACAATGAGAAAAAAAAAATAAATAATTAGAATATATATATATATATATATATATATATATATATATATATATATATATATATATATATATGATATTTCGGTGTCGAGATAAATTGTATTTTAAAAGAATTCAAGTTTGAATTTGGCGCTAGCGAGAGTTCGACGCCAATCTAATTGTTACGAAGTTTTTGCTTATCAATTTAAATAGGGGTATGTTAAAAATAATTAGGATTTTTAAATGTTTTATTATTGTATAATTTGAATTTATATATTTTATTTTAAGTTAAGACGTAATAAATATGAAGGCCATGATGGGGCAGATTTGACGGTTAACGGTTTTTTGAAAGGACGCTTGGGGCTGGCGTCTTTAGTTCTCTCTCTGCGTATGGATCCCGAGGCATTAACACCGCGCTCTCTTGTTTTGGATTCCGGAGAATCAACATCGCTCTCTGCTATGGAACTTCGAGGCGACAACACCTCTCGCTCTCATCTCTCGGATTTTGAAACATCAACATCTCTCTGATATTTAACAAGTCACATGTGTGAAGAAATAATAAATTATACTAGCAGCCTGGATGAGAGGAGTGTTTGAATAAACTGGCGAAGGAAGAAAAAGAAGGAAGTTTCATGCAAGAAGGACAAAATGGGGGAACATTTGGGTTGTGAGAACCTACAGTCATTGAGAAGATAGAAGGTATCTTAATTACAAATACGTTAAGTAAAAAATGTAATCTAATTGTAAAATGTTTTTATTTCTTTTATTTGAAAATATATATTCTTGAGTCAAAATCATTATCTTTGAAAAGCTCAACCCTTGATATTCCCTCAAAATTTTATTTAACAAATTAAATTAACTTTATATTAATGAAAATAATTTTACATTATCTAATAAAAAACTGAAACATAACAAAATGCCGCCCAAATAGGGACAAATAATTAAAAAATTGTTATAAAGAAAATTAACTCCAAAATATTAGAAATTTTAGTAAACTAACCTACGACAAAGCTAATTAACATAACAATATATATATATATATATATATATAAAATAACTTGAATAAAAAGAGAACAGAAGATAAATTGCTCCACATTAACAATATAAAGTATACAATATGCTTATAAATAATATAAAATAGTAAAATTAGAAAAAAAAATAATAATAATTAAACAAAAAGTAAAAAAGCAAATAGAAATAAAATAAATAAATAAATAAATATGTAGTAATAATAAAGAATAAAGCAAAATTAAATTTAAATTTAAAAACACAATCGTACTTTATTTATAATGCAGACTCATCCTAGGGACACCCCAGCCAGACCTGTCCCTCCACTTGCAGAGGGACAAGCCAGGCACTGAGAGATCCCAGCTCTTCTCTCAGCTGCGTCACGAGTGTACAAAGCCCAGTGGAGGCTGAGTGAGAGCGCTATAGTACATTCACAACGTCAAGAGAAGCTGGCCATTGCCAGAACTCCATAATTAATAAATTTTACAAAGAATCTCGGGACCAATGCCGTTTTAGTCTGCGAGGTGGGTTATCAGGATGTGTGGAGCTGGATAAAGATTGAGCCAGAGGGTTAGGATGAAAGGAAAGGTTGCGATGGAATTTTGAAAATTTAAAAGGTATGAGGTCGAGGACGTGTGGTATGTTGAGATCGTTATGAAGGGTTTTGTTGGAAACTAAATTGTTGGAATGCGATTGATATTCGATTTTTTTGCTGTCCCCCACAGTTCAAGTCCGTAAGTCCAAATGGGTTTAATGATGGTTTTGTATAGGAGAAGTTTGTTTTTACTTAAAAGATGACATGTCCTATTTAGTAGTCTATACAATTGGCTGAAGCATCTGTTAAGTTCTTGCCTTTTGAGTCGAGTATATGGGTTCCATCTAAGTCTTTTGTTTAGGTAGAAACCAAGATACCGAACTGTATCAGCTTTAGGTAGTGGAATACGATTGAAATAGATAAGAGGACTGGATTTGCGGCGAAGGGTAAAGATAATGTTGGTTTATTTAGATTCATTTACTTTGATCCGCCAGTCATTTTCTCAAAACTACTTCAACAGGACTCTGATGGTTTTTCCCCTGCACCCTTCAATTGTTGATTTTAATCTCTTTTTAATTTTATCCTTTTACCCGCTCGTAAAGTTATTTTGTACCTAATGAAGTAGATGTGACATGGCGAGTTAGTGCCACCAGTAAATAAGCACTGCCACATGCTGCCTTGGAGGTGGTTCTCTAATGGCTAGGTTCACTTCGAAATCAAACCAAGGGTAGGTTTGGCTCTTTAGCGGCCCCACCTTGTAAAAAACAATATTGTTCAAAAAAATGGATTTAAAGAAAAGCTGGATGATTTAGAGGTAAATAACAGAAGGCAAGAACAGAGGAAAAAAACACGGAAAAATTACCTTTCAGTTGCAACGTGTTATGTGAACACTATGATGAGACTAGATAAAATGAATCAAATTGCTGACTAACTTCTAAAGTTTAAAATTGAGGCTGCTGTTATACTAGAAATGGAATGAAAATGGAAGGATCGATATCTCGTCTTCAATGCACTCTTGATTTTCCGATCGTATTGATTGTATTTCATCCTTTGATTTGACTTGTGAACCTTATTTTTGTCTAATTAGGATTTTATTGTTACGAAACATTTTAATTTTTTTGGCTTCATTAAATATTTCTTAATTTTCAAGTGACGGATTCTGAAATAAAAAAATTGTATCTATTTGAGTACTTCTTATTTATTTCAAGACTTTACTATGTCTAATAAAGTTGACTTTGTCTTTCTAGCAAATTTCAAGATAATTGGTGGGAGAAATTTACGATTTATTTGTCTAATACGATAACAGTATTCCAATTGATTTTCTGTAAGTGTATAGTTGATTAAGGTTCCTATTTTTCTTACAATTTCTAGATCTTCTTTTTCTGTTAGTGGCATATTACATATTCTTACTGTGTTATATTTAATAATCTGGGTATTTTCAATCATGCCAGATCTTATTTCTTTTGGTTTCGGTATTTAATCGGTATTGTGTTTTCGGATTTCAAGAAATTTAGAGGTTGCAGCATTTGTTTATTTTCTGCTTCAAGAGCTTTTATTTCTTTCGTCATCTCTTCATGACTCTTATTAACAGATTCTTTAAGTCTATTTGCTCTTTTTTTATTGCTTTGATGTCTATAGAAATAAAATCCAGTTTTTCTATGAGTTTAAGGAGTGTAGTTTGTTGAGTATCTGCAGGGTTATTCATTTTAGATAAATATTATAAGTAGATAATTTCCTTCCGGCTTTCCTTTAATTGTGGGTTTAATAACAGTTTGTTTTTATTAGATAAAATTTTAGCCAATATTTTAACAGTAAGACTGATAGTATATTCTGAACAGATTCTCACAGATTATCAAGGTGGTTTTAGACCGAACAGAGGCACAATAGACCAAATATTTACTTTGCGGCAAACCTTAAAAAAATGCTACAGCCACAATATAGATGTTCACATGCTCTTTGTGGATTTTAAACAAGCATTTGATCGAGTTGATAGGTCTCAGCTCTTTAATGCTTTAAAGGGATTGAATATTCTGCACAAATTGATTAACTTGATCAAAATGACAATGTCCAAGATTCAGGCTAGTGTACTTGTCGGTAGCAGAATAAGCAGGAAAATACATTTTGATTCTGGAGTAAGACAAGGTGATGCCCTCTCAGCGGTCCTCTTTAATCTAGCCCTGCATAAAACAATGAAGAATTTGGAGTCTGGTGGGACTTTGGCGAGTCGAACCAACCAAATTCTTAGGTATGCTGATGATATTGTGGTCCTGGCATGAAATGAAAAAACTTCAAAAGGCATTTTGCATAAGATGGTTAAATATTGCAAAATAGTAGCTCTTGAAATTAATGAGGCGAAAAGTAAGTATATGGTATCTTCGGCTTCTGGAATTAAAAGAAAGCCGTGTAACTTATCTATTGACAACCACTCTTTTGAAGCTGTTAACCACTTCGTGTATCTTGGCACGGAAATTAACTCCGAAAATATAGTGAGCGATGAGGTTTAAAAAAGAATAATGAGTGACAATAGAGCTTACTTTGGCCTTACAAATATGATAAGATCAAACCTGCTATCCAAAAGGACAAAACTCAGGCTGTACAGATCTCTTATCAGACACGTTGTGTGCTATGGCGCAGAGACATGGACACTAAAAGCAGCTGACCAGCAAGCATTAAGGATCCTCGAAAGGAAGATACTGTGTACGCTCAAGGAGCATGGCGAGTTAGGAATAACCAGGAAATAGAAGATCTTATACAATGTGAAAATATAGTACGATTGATAAAATGTAGAAGGATCAGCTGGTTAGGTCACCTAGAAAGAATGGCAAAAAGAGTTTTCCAGGGGACCTTCCCTGGAAAGGGAAGAAGAGGACGCCCTCGTAATAGCTGGATTGCTGACGTGGAAGAGGACTTGGAAAAGATGGCCGTGACAAACTAGAAAAGAAAAGCTTTGGTTAGACTTTGCTAGGGACTAATTGTCAGGGAGGCCAAGGTTCATCATGGACTGTAGAACCGAAGAAGAAGAAGAAGATTATAAGTTGATAAGGGTTATAATATAAGGTAGGTTAGTTGATTGATAAGAGTGTTCCCTACCTCCAATTGATTTCGTGTGCATCAGTGTTGCGCAGCTTATCCCTATTGTTTTCGTCCCTATCTTCCACATTCTTCCCCCTTCTTTTATTCAATATTCACCTTCAATTAATTACTAATTACTGTTTCCCTTTCAACAAATTATATTATGCTCAAACGAAAATTCGAAACACCTCCGCGAATAACAGACATTGGACGAATTTCAGCCTGTTTTGCACTACTACACCACTATGAATGTCATTCAAATATTGCGTCGATGTGCACACTAGACGGTCTAGGGCAGAACTCCTTATAATAATTGTTCTCAGCTACCACGTATTGATATCATTCTTGCCGACGCGCTCGGTCTACTTAATTTGCGCTCTGCGGATTCGATATTTAACTAGCACCCTTACCAGCCATATTAGTTTTCTTTTCTTTTCTTAACTTTTAAAATTTAATTGCCGGGTGCTGTGGGCCTGGAGGTTCTGCACTAATATAATTTACTGTCCAGAAATTCAGCAACCGCTATATCAAATTTCGCATTTTTCATATTACTTTGATATAAGAGGTTTCTGAACATGGCAGCCCATTTAGCAATGCCCTCCTTAATTTCAGGTGCCTCATTATCTCCATTTTTAGGACCTACCACCTTTTTAATGAATCTTAATTTATTATTGTTGGCCTCCCTGGGGTGCTACTTAGCAATATGGGTTCCAAGACCTCTTTCTCCTTTGAATGATAAAACACAAATGGGACAGACTTTATCATCTGTATTAGGCTCCTTTTCTTCGTGATTGATATTAGCCTCCGTGATTTTTGTAGATAGTTTTGGCAACCTAGTAAATACTTTTTCGATAGGTACCGTTTTACCCCATACTAATCCTACTTTACCAGGCCATTGCACTTTAATGAGCTCTTTTTCGCCGCCTCCCTCGACAGCAAACGATATTACCGAGGCAACAACCACTTCTTAAGTAGGCTCTCCATTCCTTGACACCCGTTCTGTTTGAACAATTTCTAAATTGTTACCGCTATGTTGATTTGTTGCTTGCAGCATATTTGGCCAATTCTCGACAATCGTGACCAGCACACATACATGTTCAAATCCTTGAATTTACAATTTGAAAAAAAATCAATCAATACAGATGTGCATATATATGTATTGTACTCACATATACAATAAAAAAAAAAAAAAAAAAAAAAAATATCTAGAAAACTGGTTTGTAAATAAACTTAGCGCTAAAAAAAAGAGATCAATGTATTTAAAATAAATAAATAATTTCCTATCAATTTTAATAAATATTATTAAACATGTGTAAATGTCCATATACTCAACTATCATTTGTCGTTTATTAAAAGAATTTACACATTAATAAATTCATTCTCGTTAAAAAAAAAAAAAAAAAATTAAAATCCACCTAAACCATAAAAAGGAATTGTATAACCCTATCCTACAACAAACAATAAAATATCTTTTTCCCCTTTTCACATTATTCATCGTCATCAATATTTAAAATAAATAAAGTTTAAACTTTAAAATAAATACAGTTTAAGTTTTAAAATCAATAAGTACACTATTTTATTTCCAAATATTAATATTATAATAAGCCATTATTAGGGACAATATTTTATTTCCTTATAAATAATGAAAACGAGATTGGGCTCTATTGGTGACAGACATGAGCAGACTCGGATTTACGGTCCCCGCAGCCATGGGCAGATAATTTTTTGCCTCATCTTCCTCCCCGACATTTCTAGTAAATATAAAATTGATTGAGATGGGAAGGGGATTCTTCCCCTCAGGAACTAAGCCATTAACACACATTTCCAAAATTAAAAATAGGAAGTTTCTTCTGGTATAGTCAAACACAGTTCAATACAAAAAAGTACAGTTGATTGAAAAAACTGCAGGTTTTAGGAAACAGAGACGTTCTTGAACGTAAAACTCTTTATTTATGCAAACCAACATCAAAATATTTCACTAACATAATGACTTCCTCCTCAATTTCTTTACTACAAAATCATGAACCACTTTTTCAAAATTCAGTTTTTCCTTTATGTTTCTTTCTGTGTACATCAAATCATGATCGATGAATTCAACTTTTCATCCTGCAGGGCTGCCCACTTTGCGCTTTTAAGTCTAGTCAAAACCGAAAAATCTCGTCTGGCGGTACAGTTTGTTATTTGGGTGGAAGAACATTTTTTTCCGCCTCCTTCAGAATGTTTCCCTCTTCCTCCCTAAACAACGCCCAGTCTGCTCATGCGTAAATCCAGGCCTGTACTGATATCTATCTACCTATCAGCATTAAAACTGAACCTGTGACGTTTCTATGATTTAATTCTTCACCTAGTTTTTAAATATAAAATGCATGATTTTCATAGAGTTTCTTTAAATTGTCTTTTTTGGGAGACCAGAAAGGAAATTTCATGAGCGCAAAGGTGTTGTCTCTCAAATGACATAAAAGTCCGACCAAATTAAAAGATGTAAAGGTCATGCAAAACTTATCGGAATTGCGATAAGTTCATTGACAAACACAGGACTGATCAGAGAAACGTTGGAATGATTAGAAATAAACATAATATATGGATCCATGCTGACCCTCATAGAGTCAATATATCAACAAGTCTGTTCCTATTGATAGATAAGGGTCTAAGAATAATAATAATGCACAGTTACAAGTACAGTATAGGCTAAACATATTATTTACAAATTAAATGCTTCAGTTATTACAGCATACATTTTTGACAGGAAAAAAAAAATGAAATAATAATAATAACATAAAATATAATCGTATATATGTGTACATATAAAAGAAAGGAAGAGTAAAAAAGAAAAGAAATTCTTAGTATTTATTTAATTATTTACATATTTGCGGAAAATTGATTGTCTAAAAGGTACAGAAATAAATTATTTTTAAAGGAAGTTAGGGAAGCTGTTTTACAAATAAAAGTGGGCAGGGAATTCCAGAAGGAGGTAGCATAAATGATGAAGGATTTGCCAAAGGAAGCAGTTTTATGTGAGGGGAATTATAGGTTAAAAGGGTGGGATCTAGTGTTTAGGAGGTGGATCGAAGAGCGCAGAGTTAATAGATCTATAAATTTAGCTACTCCTGGCACATAATGCCATTGTTCTACTCTTGTCAATCTTCTTATTTCTTGTACTCGATTTCCCACAAACATTGCCTAGTGATCTATTCTAGAGATCCGTGCTAAAGCAGCAGTCGAATCGCTCCAAAAGAATGACTTAAAACCATCAGGTAAATCACTGATTAGAGACCCATGAAGTCTTGCACCAATAAAGCCTAGTACGCACTGGGACACATTTGAATCGACTCTCTGCGTCTGAGCTGAGTCCCACGAGAGTGTCCGCTGACTCCTAGCAGCGTCGACTCTTGTGACAATGAATATGATGTTCGGCGGGTTAGTATTTCTGACTTTTTTTGCGTCCCTTCTGAAGTGGGATTCTTCGACGTTTGTTTGATTCAAATTCCGCAGTATGACTCAGTGCGGACTTGAATCTCGACCGGGAAAGAGCCCCTCCCTCTAGCTTCCTTTCGCGTGTTCCTATTGTTATTTTTCCGGCTTACAAGTTTTTTTCTTTCTTCTTTATATTAATTCTATACTACCTAATATTAATAATTAAATTAACTTATTAAAAAACATAATTATTATGTCATGGAGTACCGTCCTAACATTAAGTTTGATTGAAGATTTGCATTCAAATCGGTGTCTCTGGGACCCGTCTTTCACTGATTACAGAAACCGGGGAAAAAAAAATAAATGTCTTTTGTCATTGGCAACGAAGTATCAGGTTTCATCGGCGGAAATAGAAAAAAAAATCCACACGCTAAAAGGCCAATGTCTTCGGGAGCACAGGAAGGTTGCATCCCTCAAAAGTGGATCTTCGCCACAAAAATGTAGTTGGTTTGGCTATGAACCACTATTTTTTTTTAGATTATTTGTTTATAGATTGTTTAGAAATTTTGAATGTGTACATTAAACTGGTGAATGAGTCCCCACAGGCAAGGAATCGTAGAGTTGTGGCTAATCTATTGGCCGGTAAAATTGAATCTAAAGTTTGAATTTTTTCTTGATATTTGGCCTCCAACTTTGATTAAAATGTTTTCGAATTCGCTTGGCGACATTCCCAAAAAATTTCTGAGGCCCATTCCGTCTTCCATTTTTAATGTATTCAAAAGTCCATGAGCGCAATGATTTCCCCCATTAAATAATTTTCGAACCCACCATCGTTTAGTCCGTTTTTTTTTTCATCTAACTTCTACTATTTTGAATAACTATTCCAAAAAGGGCTACGGAAATCCCTGACAAACTAGATGTTCCGTCATCGTTTCGGGAAGAACTGAATTAAATATGAGTCTTGGTGTGGACACGGTTCATTTGAATCGGAGCTGCGTCCGAACAGATTAAAAACATGATCGACGCAGAGTCTGGACATGAGTAAAACGTGAGACGATTGAAATGTGTCCCAGTGCGTACTAGGCTTAAGAGTGGCCAATAACTCAAGGCGCGGAATAGTTAGTTACCCTTTTGGTCGGTGCAACTCTTGATTTTGCCTGAATCATTTGAATATTGACCCCAGATTCACTTTCTACTCTCAGGAACAAGACGGCAGCATAGGCCAATTCGTTGGCATTTGTCTTTAAGCATATACCACAACATTCAAATGATTCAGGAAAAATCAAGAGTTGCACCGACCAAAAGGGTAACTAACTATTCCGCGCCTTGAGTTATTGGCCACTCTTAAGCCTAGTACGCACTGGGACACATTTCAATCGACTCACGTTTTACTCATGTCCAGACTCGGCGTCGATCATGTTTTTAATCTGTTCGGACGCAGCTCCGATTCAAATGAACCGTGTCCGCACCAAGACTCATATTTAATTCAGTTCTTCCCGAAACGATGACGGAACATCTAGTTTGTCAGGGATTTCCGTAGCCCTTTTTGGAATAGTTATTCAAAATAGTAGAAGTTAGATGAAAAAACGGACTAAACGATGGTGGGTTCGAAAATTATTTAATGGGGGAAATCATTGCGCTCATGGACTTTTGAATACATTAAAAATGGAAGACGGAATGGGCCTCAGAAATTTTTTGGGAATGTCGCCAAGCGAATTCGAAAACATTTTAATCAAAGTTGGAGGCCAAATATCAAGAAAAAATTCAAACTTTAGATTCAATTTTACCGGCCAATAGATTAGCCACAACTCTACGATTCCTTGCCTGTGGGAACTCATTCACCAGTTTAATGTACACATTCAAAATTTCTAAACAATCTATAAACAAATAATCTAAAAAAAAATAGTGGTTCATAGCCAAACCAACTACATTTTTGTGGCGAAGATCCACTTTTGAGGGATGCAACCTTCCTGTGCTCCCGAAGACATTGGCCTTTTAGCGTGTGGATTTTTTTTTCTATTTCCGCCGATGAAACCTGATACTTCGTTGCCAATGACAAAAGACATTTATTTTTTTTTTTCCCCGGTTTCTGTAATCAGTGAAAGACGGGTCCCAGAGACACCGATTTGAATGCAAATCTTCAATCAAACTTAATGTTAGGACGGTACTCCATGACATAATAATTATGTTTTTTAATAAGTTAATTTAATTATTAATATTAGGTAGTATAGAATTAATATAAAGAAGAAAGAAAAAAACTTGTAAGCCGGAAAAATAACAATAGGAACACGCGAAAGGAAGCTAGAGGGAGGGGCTCTTTCCCGGTCGAGATTCAAGTCCGCACTGAGTCATACTGCGGAATTTGAATCAAACAAACGTCGAAGAATCCCACTTCAGAAGGGACGCAAAAAAAGTCAGAAATACTAACCCGCCGAACATCATATTCATTGTCACAAGAGTCGACGCTGCTAGGAGTCAGCGGACACTCTCGTGGGACTCAGCTCAGACGCAGAGAGTCGATTCAAATGTGTCCCAGTGCGTACTAGGCTTTATTGGTGCAAGACTTCATGGGTCTCTAATCAGTGATTTACCTGATGGTTTTAAGTCATTCTTTTGGAGCGATTCGACTGCTGCTTTAGCACGGATCTCTAGAATAGATCACTAGGCAATGTTTGTGGGAAATCGAGTACAAGAAATAAGAAGATTGACAAGAGTAGAACAATGGCATTATGTGCCAGGAGTAGCTAGACCTGCCTATCTTCCTTCGCGAGGCTGCTTAAGGAAGAAAACTTTCGTTATCGACATGGTGGGAGGGATCAGAAAGGCTTAGAGACCCTCCAGAATTTCGTTCAACCTCCAAGATATTATTCGACAGAGACAAAAGTCTTAATTGGCCACTGGAAAAGATGATTGATTTCCTGCCCAGAAAGGAAGGAAACATCCGACTGGTGCGTAGATTGAGCGAGATTTCGAAGATGTTTAAACATGGAATAATCCTCAGGTGTCCGAGTGAAACGCCTCCTGGCAGCATCTCTTCTCTTCATCATTTCTTTAATTGTAATCCAAGGAGCTGGGGGACGCCGGAATGTGGATGTTTTAAGAGGGGCTAAGTGATTGAGAAGTGAAAAGAGATTTGATGAGAGACATTCCACCATCTCATCAACGGAATAGGAAGAAAAGATAGGTTCAATAGTGCTATGTATCAAACCTATAAGTTTGAAAATAACAAAGATAAATTCGCGCGTTGGCAAAAGGGTAGCAACCTCCACAGCACCCCACGGGTGGTCCGAAATTTCACATCCTTTCATACAATAAAAGTTCTCTACCTGCTTGTCCCTTACCTTTTAAGATTCGGGGTAAACGCGATATTTTAGATCAGTCATGGAGAGAGTCTAGGAGATGTCTGGTCTGGTCCCTTCTGAGCTAGTTCCTGGTTCCTTCGGAGCTTGAGAGCTCCCGGCTTACCACCATGAAGCGATCCCACCCACAACATAGCATCGCCCTCATATTCAAGATAAGTTTAGGCTAAGTTCCTTATGTTAAATTTAAGATATTAGATTAACTAATGATTCTTATTTCTAACTGTAATTTTTATATGTCAACCCATAGTGGAATATATATTGTTTTAGTTCAACCGTCATTTATTCACCATTTGCATGCCTCTCAATAATTAATGTATTTGATTCCTCTTCTTTATAATTAACAAACCTTAATCATTGGCCCCACGATAACCTTCTGGAGAAGATATTAGATTAATATTTAATTAATTAATTAGATAAAAATACTCAATTATAAATTGTCAGGAGATTAAGTCCTGGCTGGCATCCCTGTATTTAGATAAATGCATGATCCGGACCGGACTCACACTGTGAAGGACATAGCATTAAGAATGTCATCCCTTGTTCGGGATCTGATTAGTCAAATAATTAAGGTTTATAATTATTGTTAATTATTTTAAATTTGGTTATTAATTAATGAGTGACATAAGTTTTTTAAGTTCAAACAAAATAATGATGTTTGGTGTGACAAACAATAAGTTTATTACTATAAAAAGGGTTTCCGTTAGTTTTTGGGTTGTAATATTATAAGAGTGATTTTAATAATCTTTACGGTAATCTCCATTAACTATTAATGATTGTTCGGAAACAAACATGAAAATGTTAGAAAAGATGCAAAGAAGACGTAAAAGAGCTGAAAAAGCTAGGATGGATAGGAAGTTAGAGAATAACATTTTTGAAATGGAAAATAAATGCGGAATTTCATCCCCTAAAATTTTAAAAAGTCGGTCAGAGACGACAGAGGCAATGCTCTCAGAATTTCGGAATGATTTGATTAATATTTTTAAGGAATATAGATCAGAAAAAGAAGTGGAACAGAATTTTAAAGAAAACATCCCAGCGCAAGAAGTGGAAGAAATAGCTGAGGAAGAAGAATGCTGTGGAGGTTGCTACCCTTTTGCCAACGCGCGAATTTATCTTTGTTATTTTCACACTTATAGGTTTGATACATAGCAATCTAAACTCCGCTGGCGATCCGGTTAGATTAGGTCAGCACAGGACTCCGGTTCCCCCACTCCTCCTTCCTTCCTCTTATTTCATAAACAAACCCTCGTCGGCGGTGCACGGCACGTGGCAGTGTCCCTGTGAAGTTCGTAATCATGGACATAGAA
Organism: Euschistus heros; assembly: GCA_003667255.2. Classification (NCBI taxonomy): domain Eukaryota; kingdom Metazoa; phylum Arthropoda; class Insecta; order Hemiptera; family Pentatomidae; genus Euschistus; species Euschistus heros. Next base: position 450,760 of record RCWM02000324.1, on the reverse strand, counting down.
GAAAAGTGATCATAATTTTGAAATTAAAGGTTACCTAAGGCAAACCATATTAGAGAAATAAAAATAACAGTTAATAGTAGAGTAATCTCCTCCTCAATATCATCGCAGCTCAGTTCTACCTGTTGGGATTCTCTTGCTATTATTTACCGTCAACATATATTATTGTTACGGTCAGGTGAGGTTGGGGGTGCCCTGGGCGGCGCGGGGCCAGGAAACTGGAAAGGCCGCCAGGGTGGCCTAGAAGGGTCACGGCGGGCCAGAAGGGCCGAGACCTGTGATCTGGCTAGAACGATCTAGAATGTTCGGCGTAGCTTTAAATAGGCCGACTCCTAGCCCAGTGAGTCAGTATTGAGGTGACAGTGGTCAGTGAGTGATCGGTCGGGCAAGTGTCAGTCAGGAGTCTGTGATATCCTGAGTCAGTATCCATGTGTCAGTGATCAAGTAACGATCAATCAGTCAAGTGTCAGTGACAGTTCAGTCAGTGAGTTAGTGATAGTGATTAACAGTGTCAGTGAGTGTAGTAACAGTCTCTGTGTGTCAGTGTAATAGATTCTTATGTATAATTGTGACACCTAGTATTAAGACATTAAAGATAAGTATTGTGTAATATACATATTAGTGTAATTAGACCTAAGTATAATTGTTATTAGATTAAGTAGCTTAAGGGACCTATTTGTATTTATTAAGTTGTAAATAAATTAGTGTTTAGTATTTAAGTTGTGATTTGATTAGTCATACCCCCAGTGGCCCGTAACATTATGTTTATTTCTAATCATTCCTACGTTTCTCTGATCCGTCCTATGTTTGTCAATGGACTTATCGGGAGTGCGATAAGTTTCGCATGAACTTTTAATAAACCTACATCTTTTAATTTGATCGGAATTTTACCTTATTTGAGAGACAACACCTTTGCGCTCATGAAATTTCGTTTCTGGAGAAAGGTCAATTTTTGGTCTCCCAAAAGAAACAATTTAAAGAAACTATGAAAATCATGCATTTTATATTTAAAAGCTAGGTGAAGAATTAAATCATATAAACGTCACAAGGTTTTAAAGGATATCTGATTTCTATATTGGATAGAAAAAGCACCAATTTTGAAATATTTTTTTAATTAATTAAATTAAATTTTGTTGTCACATTCTATTGTAAATAATATACTTATTTTTAAATTTCCATTATAGGAACTATGCTCCACTTGCCTCTGCTAATGAATTTACCTTCTCGAAGTTGGAAATTTTGGCTGTTGGAAACCCTGATGTAGAAGAGGAAAATGTTCGGGTATTGGAATATTATTTTTATCATTTTGCTTGTTGACTAGGTGAATTAACTTTATTGAAATACGATACAATGTTGAGTTTTATACCTTCACATTACATATATCTGAACACCTTCATAAGTGAGTTAACGAAAAAACAATAGGACCTCCCACTTAATAGCTCAGTCCATTTATACAGAAAAAGTTCGCAAAACGCACGTATCTTCCATTTTTTAATATGTTGTTAGGACCCATAAAACCTTATGGGTCTCCCTTATTCTAACAAGCCAATTAAAATCCAAGTTTACAGACCTCAAAACCTGGAGCGATTTTCGTAGTATTCAAAAAACCACTAACGTTTAGCATTATTTTTTCGCATATATGTCTTAATGTATCTAAATTTACTTGGGTCATGGCCGAAACAGCAGTTCACTCCCGTTATCGCTCTGGCTTTAAAGTGTTTTCCTAATGGTATTAGGCTACCTACTGTTGTGTAAACTTGTGTACGTACGCTTTATATTACACGGAACAATATTGTGATAATTGTGAAATCAGGTTACTGCTTAAATTAACAATTACAAGTGAGAAAACTGGTGCACGTGAGGTACAGGCTAACCACCAGGCTGACAGTCTCTTACTGGTCGGCACTCCAGGTTGAGCTAAATATTACTTTAGCTACTTTTCACTGCAGTCACTAGTAGCTCGTGGCGTTGGCACTGGACTTGAAAACGTAATCCTGAGTTCGAGGCTCCGTCTCTACGAATATTTTTTTTTTTTTTTTTTTTTATTATTAGAAGAATGTTTAGATTTTTCTTTATTTTATATCTGTTTATTTTTTATTAGTAAGAATAAATTTAATTTTAATTATCACTTCGCTTTATTTTTATTTTTTATTATAAAATGGAGATAGAGAATTCTGAATCAGAGGAAGAGACACCATTGTCTGAAATTAGTGAGTCAGTCTCAAAATATCTTTCTCAAAGGATGTTGCAAAAACGATATCGGAACACTGCCCCTGGATCTGCCGGAAACTCATCAAACAAAAAAAAACAAAGGGAAACAGGTATCCTCCTACAACTCGCAGTAAAACCACTGCAACCACAAAAATAGATCAATCTATAGTTACAATCCCCACCAGCAATAAATTTTCGGCCCTGGAAGAACATCCTACCGAGCCATCTCATCAAACTAAAGAATTTTCCGAACCTCCACCACCACCAGTTTTTGTCTCCAACGTACAGGAGTTCTGGCCGTTTTGTCAAGAAATATCAAATCTTATTGGTCAGACGAACTTTAAATGTTTTTCTCGTGTAAGAGACACAAAAATTAATACCACGAATAAAGACCATTATAAAAAACTTATTAATTACCTGACTACCAAAAACTATAACTTTCATTCATACCAGCTAAAAGAAGATAAAGCGTACCGAGTTGTCTTAAGAGGGCTTCATAATACCATTCCAGCAGAATATATCAAGAAGGACATAGAAGAGATTGGAACAATGTTAGAAACATCTCGTGCGTGCTCCATCGTACACAAAAATTTCCTCTACCGCTATTTTATGTTGACTTGGAACCTGCCAGCAACAATATTGAAATATTCAAAATCACCAGACTCTGCTACTCAGTGGTGCGATTTGGGCAGCCAAAACAAAAACCCGCAGTTGTGCAATGTACTAGATGTCAAAGTCTAGGACACACAAAATCATACTGCCACCATCCAGCCAGGTGCGTCAAATGTGCTGGACCCCATGCTACAGGAACTTGCCTAAAGACTAGGGAAACGCCCGCAAAATGCGTCCTCTGCGGTGAAGATCATCCGGCAAATTACAGAGGGTGCGTCGTGCACAAAAACCTACAAAAGTAAAAATACTTAAATGCAGCTTCGAAAAATCGACGGCACAACTCTCGTTAAGCTGAAACAAAACTTATAGATCCTCCGAATTCCCTCCACCAAGACCAAGAAGATCACCTTTCCACAACAGAACCTCAGCCGTCTACTTCATCAACCATCAATCCTCCTCAGAAGAGAATTCGATCAACGTACTCAGGAAATCCTCAGGCTCGACATCAGGCGCCTCAAACCTCCCAACCACTACCTGTTCATCCCAAAACTCAACCTCCTCCTCAACGTCCTAGTCAGGACATTCCTTCATATCATCTTCCTCTCCGAGTAAAACTACCACCCCAAAGGCAACACCCAGTTTAAATCCAAACTTCTTCTACAGCAAACCTTCAAACCCAAACATCATTAAAAGTTGACACTGTTCCTAGTATTCCAAGACGGGTCCAAATCCCTAGCATTCCTAGATACAACCCTCCATCACAGCTCCCCGAACCTAATCTTGTCAGAAATCCAGCAGATATCAATATAATCCTATCATCCTTCCTATCCGAGCTAAAAGAAACTATCGCACCTCTCATTTCACTCCTCACCACAGTCCTTTATCAAGTCCCATTGAATATTCCACAATGAGCACAAAGCCCCTGACCATCATTTTGTGGAATGCGAATGGACTAACTAACCACCGAGACGAACTTGACATATTTCTTCATTATAATAACATTGATATTGCCTTACTGACGGAGACCCACTTCACAAACCGATCACATTTCTACATACGTGACTATATCACTTATAGAACAGACCATCCAGACAACACAGCACATGCTGGTTCTTGTATCCTTATCCATAAATCCTTACCCCATTCCCTTATTCCTTCCACTCCAACTATAGAAATACAAGCAACCTCGGTGAGCATATCCAAAAGCCTTTACAAATTAACTTTCTCAGCTGTATATTGCCCTCCAAATATTCCCCTTTCCTATAATCACCTAGAATCCTTTTTCCGATCCCTAGGACCTCGCTTCATAGCAGGAGGAGACTACAACGCTGAACACCAACGGTGGAGTTGTCGATCATCTAACTCCCGTGGCAGCATCCTATCCCGAGTCTCCACAACCAATACCTATTCCATCATTCCACCTATGAACCCTACATATTGGCCAACATCCCTCAAAAAACGACCCGATATCCTCGATATATTCATCACTTCCCAGGTATCATCATCCCAGCTCACAATAAAATCCCTAAATGACCTTTCCTCCGATCATAGTCCGGTATTGCTTTCCCTGCATTCAACTTCTGTTCCTAAACCCACCCATCCTTCGTTGATTACTGGCCGAGTAGACTGGGACAGTTTTCGATATGATTTGGAAATGAAAATAGACTTAAAAAATCCACTTAAAACAAAACAATACATTGATACTGCCATAGAAATACTAACGACATCAATACGCAATAGCATAATAGATAACACCACAAAAAGAAAAATATACAATTCTCTCCAGAGTAATTTGCCACAACATCTTCGCATCCTTTTGAGAGAAAAGCGAAAAGCAAGAGCTGGGTGGCACAGAACCAGACATCCATCAGACAAAAATAACTACAACAAATTGACTAACAAACTAAAAACAGAAATAAAAAAATTCAAAATTCAAAATTTATATAAATATACTGAAAACCTTAACACGACTGACAAATCCTTATGGATGGCCACCAAAAAACTCCTGAAGTATAAAAATTGTAATCACTCTCTTCTAACTGAATCCAAAACGTGGTCACGATCTGACAATGAAAAATCACAAATTTTCGGTCAGCACCTTTTCAACCGACTTCAAAGAAGAGGAGGTTCTCAACTCGTCTGTATTTTTTTTTTTTTTGTGTGTGTGTATGTATGCGATTACTCCGTCAATTCTTAATCAAGTTTGATGATTCTACTTTAGACCGGTAGGGCATACTTCAGAGGTAGTCCAAAAAAAAATATTTTGAAATCAACGAAGCACTTTTTAAGAAAAATCAAAAAAACAGTTAATAAAAATCACTGTTATATAACCTTACATTTTAAACATATTTATGATTATGATTATTTAAAATCACCATAGTAACTAAATCTCCGTCCTAAAGAATAAAGAAATATCGCCACTGGTGGAAGGCGGTGTCTACTTTTAGGCACCCTCAGAAAAAAGCTCAATTCAGTTGAAAGTTATATGTTAAATTGGTACCAGATATTTAATTTTCTTTATCAATGATTTTATATGTATGTACAAACAACATACACATACCCATTAATGAAAAATATACGTAATGATTTCAACTCCCATTTTGTGTTCAATTTTCCCAATTACATGAAGGTAAGTGGAATGATAACCTCGATAAGTCTTTGTTCAGTAACTCGAACTATTTTTCAGGGTAGCTTGAAGATCGAGAATTCACTATATAAACAAAAATACACTCACCACTAAAAAGTGAAAAATAAAAATAATTTTAACTGTTCCTAACATTCATATATAACGCTGTACTTCGAACAACATATTTTCCTGATCCTTGGAAATTATCCATAGTAAAAATGATACCTAAGCCCAAAAAGCCACCGGAACACCCTTCCTCATATCGTCCTATTTCTCTTTTGCCAATGATGGGTAAAATCCTAGAAAAACTTATCCTAAAACGCTTGTATCCTATCTTAGATTCCAACCACATAATCTCAGATTACCAGTTCGGGTTCCGAACATCACATTCCACAATCCAGCAATGTCATCGTGTGGTGGACGTAGTCTCCTCCGCATTGGAGCGCGGAATGTACTGCACGGGAGCCTTTCTCGATGCAGAACAAGCATTTGACCGAGTCTGGCACCCAGGACTGCTTTACAAACTCCGTAAATTCTTACCTTCTACATATTTCCTAATTCTCCGCTCATACCTCAGTGATAGAACTTTTAAAGTTAATCATAACTTTTCCTATTCCTCTCTCATTACCCAATCCGCAGGTGTTCCTCAAGTAAGTATCCTAGGTCCAATCCTCTACACGGTGTATACAGCTGACATCCCGACAAATCCTAGCACCATCCTCACCACGCATGCTGATGACACTGGTGTGTTATCAGTAAACAATGATCCCTTTATTGCCTCCCAGACACTCCAATCCCATATCACAAACCTTCAAGAATGGTGTCGAAAATGGAGAATCAAAATAAATCCAAATAAATCCCATCAAATAACCTTTACCCTTCGTCGTAAGCCTACGACTTCCTGTCCTACGGTATCCTTTAATGATGTCCCACTAATCCCCGTTGAACAGATCCGCTACCTAGGACTCCACTTGGACAAACGTCTTACTTGGAATCCACATACAAGACTGAAACGACAAGAAACTGCCCGTCGTTTTCGACTACTTCAACATTTACTTGACAAACGTTCAAACCTTCCAATCAACTACAAAAAACTCATATACATAACAGTAATTAGACCAATTTGGACATACGGAGTTGAGCTTTGGGGCTCCACTAAACCATCCAATTCATCTCGTATCCAATCCTTACAATCCAAAATCCTTAGAAAAATCCTAAATGCTCCTTACTTCGTCACAGACAAACTTATCCACAAAGATCTTAATATACCTTTCGTTTCTGACTTAGCTCAAACCAGATATCTATCCTTTCATAGCAAACTCCGCAACCATTCAAATCCATTAGTGTCACAACTTGCTTCTCAATCCATTCCAGATAACCCTCCGAGGCGCCTGAAAAGAAGATGGCCTCGAGACCTTCTAATATAGTATCTCATTACATAGAGCCTGTAGAAGTGCTACCAATGGGTAGTTGCTTTAAAAACAAGTGACGAGTCATTTTTAACATTATCATCAAATTTACTTGATGTATTGTATGTTCATATTGTAAATACAGTTGTAAATTTCAATAAATAAATTAAAAAAAAAAAAAAAAATTACTTGACGTAATATGTTTACAATATTAAAGGACACTTTTTTTTCATTATTTTTTTTTTTAATTGAAATTTACTACTGTATAAAATGTATACATTAAGTAAATTTCTTCATAAAGATTACAATAACATGTCAAAACTTTAAGAACTACTCATCAGTAGCTTGTAATTTTAACTTCAATAAACATTCTACAATAGATATCTTCAGAAGCCTCGAAGGATTATCGTGAATGGAGGGGGAAGCAAGTTGAGAAACTAGTGGATTTATGTGGTTATGGAGCTAACTATGAAAGAATAGGTATCTGGTTTGGGCTAAATTAGCATCATATGGAAGGTTAACGCTAACATCTTTATGGATAAGTTTATTGGTGACAAAGTAAGGAGCATTGAGGATTTTTCGAAGGCTTGGATACGAGATGAATTGGATGGTTTAGTGAAACCCCAAAGCTCAACTCCGTACTTCCAAAAAGGTCTAATCACAGTCATATATATGAGTCTTTTGTAATTAATTGGGAGCTTTGAACGTTTGTCTAGTAAATGTTGAAGTAGTCTGGAACGACAGGCACTTTCTTGTCGTTTTAGTCTTATTAAAGAACACTAAATGTGTGACAATGTAAGCCTTACAGCAGCTAAGTAGATTAATTGATTGCGGTGATACAGCTCTACAAAAGATAGCGATTTTTCACAAAGTTTGATATTTTTTTATTAGAGTCAAGTTCTCGGTCGCATACTGACGAAGTAAAGGTTTCACAAAAACATCTTCAAAAAAAAATAAAAAAAATCATTTAAAGGAAATTCGATTAGCTTTGATTCGAAAAAAAAAAAGAAAAAAAATTAGAAGTATAAAAAAGGAAAATAAGTAAATAAATATGTAAAATATTTTTGATTTACAGCAGATTACAATATGAAAGTAAACTTATATTAATATAAAAAAAAATTCTTGAGGTAATTCATTGTTATCAGATTGACTGAATTACAACCAAATTTTACATAATTATTAGTGTTTAGGAAATATAATGATATTTTCCGATGCGACTCCTCAAAATTCGCACCGGCCTCTAGAAAATGGACTGTAATTAAAAGTATAAAAGCGAGTGCTCGCAGTCTTGGGGAAATCTCAATCAGAAGGTAACCTAACCAAATACTACAGTAAAAACCACTCACCTGACTGACTCACTGAAAAAATACATTAAGAAAGAAAAAACTTTGGGAAAGCTAATATTAGCCTTGGGCATGAAAAACGCAGGAAGACCGTAGGGTCCTGAACAAAGAAAGTGCGTGCGTACAGGTCAGAAGACAGCGACAGAGTGGGGTATATTCATGTAGAGATTAAGGCAGATAAGGGCAGTTATCTAGTAATTTTATAGAGTGCGTGACTATGTACGGTATATTACAGTTTTTCTCGTTTCCCCCCTCACAAAAGCGCCGATTGGCGCGAACAATTAGTAAACCAATGGACAGAAGAGATCATTAAACCTATAGGACAATTTTAATAAATTTAATTTAAAAATATTGTTGTGTATGTTAAATGCTTTGGAAAAATGTAGGGGTATAATTGAACGTAAGAAGTAAGAAATCGTGTTTTTTACGTTTTTCGTAAATTTTTACCTTGTTTTGGTGCTCTTTGGCTAAATGTTTTACAAAAGATGTTGGTCCAAAAACATAAGGAATTTATTTTTTGTGTATAATATCTTTGGTAGACGATTGAGACTTCGAAGACTATTGGACGATTACAGCTGTGTTCATGACCTTTTGACTCATGGACCTCCTTTTCATCTATTATTTCTCTCTTTGAAATTGCGTTCCCTGCTTCCTGGGATAAAACAATTAAATCCAAAAAAATTATCGATGATTTCCAGACATCAATACACTAAAAACAACTCTCCTTATACTCCTACGTTTTTTGAAAGCTTTTTAACTTTTTAGAACAATATATTTTTTTTTCGATATTAAATTTATGAAAAAATGTCAGATTAAATTTATTAAACACGTACATCAGATTCGTATTCTGCAAGCCAAAAATATTTGCCTGAAAAATTTTCCCCTATTTTTCCTAAGAATTCTGAGCTAAGTTGTGGTCGTGTTCAAGTTATATGCATTATTGTGTGTTACAATGCAATGATTTATTTCCAGAAACTTTCTTAGTTCTTAAAAATATTCTTATCATAAATATTTTTCTGTTTATTTTTAAATGTTTTAAAAAATTTCCACTTTCAGGTTACAAGATCAATAATGGACCAAGATCCAGGTGCTACAGCAATTCTCGAAATAGCCGGCAAAACTATCTACAGTAAAAATTTAAAACAATCCTTCGGTAAGCATGAAAAGTTAATTATTTTCCTATCAAACAATATAAGTTTAGTATTTCGATATCCAATGACCTTGAATTAATTGTAATTGAATTAGACCTAAACATTGATTATCCTTGAAAAAAAAAAAAATTGAAACATTGGTAAATCCGGTGGGATAACTTGAAAAAATAAAAAAATGCTCACAAATGTTAGCTAAGCATAAATGAATAAAATAGGATACAAATTTATTCAGTTTTTAATGACGTAGCTACGATTGACATATCTGGAAATACTTTCAAAAGGCTTAAAAGAAGCTGGATGAGAGATTTGCTGAAATAAAGATTTCTGAAATAAATCTTTTTTATCAATGCCAGGAGAAGCTACTGTTAAGTGCTACTCTCACTCAAGTCTATAAGGCCTGTATTATTACACTATGAGCAAATTCACTTATTGTTACTCCTATAACAAGTGTGAATAAAAGTTTGGAAGAGAAAAAAAAAAAAAAAAAAATCGGCTTGAAAGATTTGATAATGTTGAGTTATTGTCAAGGAAATAACTATTGAGCTCATTGCTTGGCACCATGATCTTCGTATTTCCTTGATCATCCATTGTTGATGTAAAAACTATGGCGTTTAGGCTAGGCGAATATTAGTAGAGGAAAAATAGGACATATTAAAAATAAAATAAAATTAGTCCGTTGATGAAACTTTGTAAAAACGTCGCTTGTTATGAGAATGAAAAATCAAAAGAGCCCATACAATTTTCAATGGTGGAGTGTGTTTCTTTGTTCGAGGAGGGAGGGGACAAAAGTAGGTGTTGAATTTGAAAAATTAGTTTTGATGCAACCTAAGCAATTGACACTTGTTATTTTTGTTTTTTGTTCGTTTTTTTTTTTACGCTAGATTTAATTGATGACGATATAACCACTCTAAAAAGTTTTAAATCTCGGTATTATAGATGGAAAACAAATATTTTTTTTTTTTTAACAAATATTTTACTGTTTAACCATTGAAAGAAATAAAAAATGGTTTAACCAAGTTAATTAACAACTCCAATTTATTCTAAGACAGTGCCAGTAAACAATAAAATAGTAATATACATTTAAATAATAAAGAACAAGTTATTGAAACAAATTCTCCTGATGCACCATTTAAGAAAGTAATTCCAAGATTAGGTTTCCGTTTTTGGATATGTATAATACTTAATGGCTGACAGTGGCTTACAAGGGCGGAACTAGGAGATATGTCGGGGGAGAGGGTAAAGATCAGTTTGATCAATGCCCCCTCTGCCCTGCCCTAGTTCCGGGTCTGGTGGTTTGCAGGAATTATTATCAGTCGTTTATGCTGAAAACTCAGTAATAGCAAGGGAAATCAGACGAAAAAATGTCCAAACCCTGAACTCCAAAAATAAAAAGGTCTGCCTGCTGGACCCCTATTAAGCTGGCCCCCCCACCATCGCCAAACGAATTAAAACCTATTGCATAATTTTGTGCTATTTATGTGCTAATTTGTTGCCGTAGTACGGATTTTGTTGCTCGCACCGTTTGGCAGGTATTAACGATCAAAGGTGGGGGGGCTAGCTTAATATTAAGCTAGCCCCCCCACTATAAGAAAGAAATGGAATTTCAAAAAACTGCTTATGTCGGAATTTGTTGCTATTTTGTTGCTCTAAGATGGCATAAAAACATTTTAAAAAAATCAACAATTTAAAAAAAAAAAAAATTATGTCACATACGAGTGTTTACCGCTTACCCGTAAATAAAATTTCTTCAAAACATTTCACGCTATCTTAAAGCAACAACAATGTAACAAAATCTAGTACACATATATAATGAATTTAAACATTATAAATTAAATTCTTAAACAGAAAAAAATAACTATATTCTATTATTAAGAAGAACCAGTTCCACTGCGTGACTTAACAAGACCGCGAAGACATAGTGTCGATTTTCGTTCCTTAAAAACGAGCAACAAATTCAGTTACCCATATAATTCAATAGCAGAATGTATAAACAATAGTTCAATGCAAAAAAGATGTGAGCAACTAATTTTTTTAGGAAACTATTATGGTTTAATTGAGCGTAATACTTATAAAAAACGAAAAAAAAAAAGTGTCGATTTTCGTTCCTAAAACGAGCAACAAATTCAGTTACCTATATATTTCAATAGCAGAATGTATAAACAATAGTTCAATGCCAAAAAGATGTGAGCAACTAATTTTTTTAGGAAACTATTATGGTCTAATTGAGCGTAATACTTATCAATAACGAAAAAGTGTCGATTTTCGTTCCTTAAAAACGAGCAACAAATTCAGTTACCTATATATTTCAATAGCAGAATGTATAAACAATAGTTCAATGCCAAAAAGATGTGAGCAACTAATTTTTTTAGGAAACTATTATGGTCTAATTGAGCGTAATACTTATCAAAAACGAAAAAGTGTCGATTTTCGTTCCTTAAAAACGAGCAACAAATTCAGTTACCTATATATTTCAATAGCAGAATGTATAAACAATAGTTCAATGCCAAAAAGATGTGAGCAACTAATTTTTTTAGGAAACTATTATGGTCTAATTGAGCGTAATACTTATCAAAAACGAAAAAAAAAAAAAAAAAAGTCAATTTCCGTTCCTTAAAAACGAGCAACAAATTCAGTTACCTATATAATTCAATAGCAGAATGTATAAACAATAGTTCAATGCCAAAAAGATGTGAGCAACTAATTTTTTTAGGAAACTATTATGGTCTAATTGAGCGTAATACTTATCAAAAACGAAAAAGTGTCGATTTTCGTTCCTTAAAAACGAGCAACAAATTCAGTTACCTATATAATTCAATAGCAGAAAGTATAAACAATAGTTCAATGCCAAAAAGATGTGAGCAACTAATTTTTTTAGAAAACTATTATGGTCTAATTAAGCGGAATACTTATCAAAAACGAAAAAGTGTCGATTTTCGTTCCTTAATAACGAGCAACAAATTGAGTTACTTATATATTTGGATAGCGGAAGATATAAACAATAACCCAATGCAGAAACGATGTGAGCAACTAATTTTTTTTTTTTTTTTTAAACTATTATAGTCTATTTGAGCTTATTTATGTTTTTTAAAAAAAGATAAGAAATCAAGCATAGGTACTCACCTTCGAGGTAACTTAAACACTGAATTCGTGAGAAGTAAAAGGGGGGCAGTTAGGTTAAGTTTTAGATTTGCAATTGGGTTTCCCTTGTGACTCATTGGGTTTTTCGTTCCTATGGGAAACAAATTTAAAATGGGGCTATTGAATATGTTAATCATATCATTTAAACAAAAATCTGGATCGGTTTTAAACGATTTTATTATTTCTAGTGATTCAAGAGTATTTAATTTTGGGCTATTTTCTACTTGATGTAATATTTTTACTCCCAAGTCTTTATTAAATTTGTGGTTACTTTCATTTAGATGGAAAGCGAAATTCGAATTTTGGGTCTTATTAGTGTATGCTCTTATATGTTCTTATTTACTCTTTGATTTACCGATCGTCCGGTTTTTCCCGTGTATTTTGCTTCACAGTCATTACATTTTTTGGAAAAGGTCTATTTTGTCTTCCGGTGAAGGGAAGTATGATGACAGTGGTTTATTTATTTTAAATGCAGGGTTTTAACCTAATTTTTTTCAATTCTTTCCCGACTTTAGCGGATATTGGGCCGTAGTATGGTATAAAAATGTATTTTGTGGGGTAGCTTTTTCCTCTGGGGGTGTTTTGTATATATTATTCATAGTTCTTTTTTAAAATTTCTTTGTTATAATTTCGTTCATTTAGCGGTATATTTAAAAGGCGGTATATCATGCTATTAAATGCTGCGAGTTTGTGTGTTAGTGGTCTCCTGGCATTGTTGTCTATAACTACATCTGTGTGTGTGGGTTTTCCCGTATTTATGAAATTCGTGTTATTTATTGTTTATGGAGATTTTTATGTCTAAAAACTTTAAAGTTCATGATGTGTTGAGCTAGTTTTGAATGAAGGATTTTCCGTTCTAATTTATCCATAAAAAGATCTGCCAGAAGGGGTGAAAGAGGGGACCCCATTGGTAATCCTTCTTCCTGTTTATAGAATGTATTGTTAAATTGAAAATAATTATGTTTTATGCAAACTGACTTAAATTTTAAAAGTCTAATTTTTCTAGTGGTTGAAGATAAGACCGGAAGATTAGTTCTTCAAAATTTCTATTGTTTCTGTTGTTGCCATCATACTTCCCTTCACCAAAAGACAAAATAGACCCTTTCAAAAAGCGGCGTATACGAATTAAAATGCAATGACTGTGAAGCAAAATACACCGGAAAAACCGGACGATCGGTAAATCAAAGAGTAAATAAGAACATATAAGAGCATACACTAATAAGACCCAAAATTCCAATTTCGCTATCCATCTAAATGAAAATAATCACAAATTTAATAAAGACTCGGGAGTAAAAATATTACATCAAGTAGAAAATAGCCTAAAATTAAATACTTTTGAATCACTATAAATAATAAAATCGTTTAAAACCGATCCAGTTTTTTGTTTAAATAATCAGATTAACATATCCAATAGCCCCATTTTAAATTTGTTTCCCATAGGAACGGAAAAACCAATGAGTCATAAGGGAAACCCCATTGTAAATCTAAAAATTAACCTACCTTTGTCTTTACGTTTGTCGGTACTCTTTTGGTTAAAACTCCAAAACTATTTACTCGATCTAAAAATTTTTTTTTTTTTATCTGAAAGCTGGTTAAATTTACTGTCTAGTAAATAAATAAGTAAGTAAATAAGTAAGTAGTAAGTAAATAAGACTCTATGTATTAATTTTTTATTAAGTCCCTTGAAACATCCATGCCAGCACGTTAAGAACCCCATACTATTGTGAAATTCTTATTTTTTTTTTCGCACATTTCTCGTATTAACTCCAAAAATATTTGTTCAGTCTCGAATTTTTTTTCATCTCAAAGCTGGTTACATTTACTATCAGATACTATATATAAAATTTTAATTAATTTTTGTTAAATACCGTTGCCAGCACGCTACAAGCTGAAAAACGTTTATAAAATCCAAATTTTTTTGATTCATTTTCTATATAGATAACTCCTAAACAATTTGTCTGATCTTAAATTTCTTTTTTCCATCTTAAAACTACTTAAATTATCTATCAGGTTCTGTATATCAAATTGTGATTAAATTTCGTACAATATCCATACTAACACGCTAAATGTGTATGTTTTGGAAAAACATGACAGTTCTGATATGTTGAGTGGGCTGGTATGGGTACTTCACGGAATTAATTCAAAGTTTGATTTAATGGATCTCACAGCAAATTTAATCATCTTTAAGATATAAAAACGAATTATAATTCAGGATCGAACCACTTGTTGTTTCGAGTTATAACGAAAAATGTGCCAACAAAAATTCATTACACATACATAAATACATTATTCCACAACATTACACGGAATTTAGTGTAGTGGAATGGATATTTCACGAAATTTAATTAAAATTAGATATATCGGATCTGATAGTAAATTTAACCAGCTTTGAGATGGGAAAAAAAAAAAATCAGGATCAAACTAATAGTTTTGGAGTTATAGCCAGAACAATAATAGCAAACGTGTTTTCTCGGAAAAGTGTGACAGCCAAATTTTGTCCTTCACAGTTCTAAAAATATTGATCGAATTAAAAAAAAATTAATATAACCAAATTTATTACGAATTCTCTTAGCTTTAATAATATATGGAAGACAATATGTGCTAAAAGTATCGCTTCCCGAGTTACTGTATCTAACTGCTAAAAACGTACAATTTCCCCCTCCCCTGCCAAAACCCAATGATCTTTCGAAGAAATCTTTTTAACACATTTAGAGCTAAGGTAAGTGAACAATTTCCAGTAGTCAGATATTTTTTTTTCTTTAATTCAATTTCCAGGTTTGAAAGTAAATTACCCTTCATTATTATAAACATATTAACTTTAACTACTAATATTTTATTTATAGCAATACCCATTTAATAATAAACTATTCATTTGTGAAAATAAACATTTCAATTTAAAAATTAAAAAATAATTTTTTTGAAAAAAAAAAAAAGTTTCAATTGAGATATTAAAAGAAATATATTATATTAAATATAACTATTAACATTAGTAATAAAAACTGGAATGGTCATCCACAACTTCTTTTGAGATATTTATAATATATATTCAAAAGATATAGTTAAACTCAAAGGCAATATAACAAAAATGTTTAACCCTTATACTATAGAAATGTACAAATAGCTAACTTTGTCAACGCTAAGTATTCCGCTCAATTAGACCATAATGGTCATAAAAAAAATTAGTTGCTCTCATCATTTCTGCATTCAATTATTGCTTATACCTCCTGCCATCGAAATATATAAGTAACTGAATTTGCGAATCGTTTTTAAGGAACGAAAATCGACACTGTTTCGTCTTTAATAAGTATTCTGCTCATTTAGACCATAATAGTTTCCTAAAAAAATTAGTTGCTCACATCTTTTTGTCATTGAAATATTGTTTATACCTTCTGCTATCGAAATATATAAGTAACTGAATTTGTTGCTCGTTTTTAAGGAACGAAAATCGACACTTTTTCGTTTTTGATAAGTATTCCGCTCATTTAGACCATAATAGTTTTCTAAAAAAATTAGTTGCTCAAATCTTTTTGGCATTGAACTATTGTTTATACATTCTGCTATTGAATTATATAGGTAACTGAATTTGTTGCTCGTTTTTAAGGAACGAAAATCGACACTTTTTCGTTTTTGATAAGTATTACGCTCAATTAGACCATAATAGTTTCCTAAAAAAATTAGTTGCTCACATCTTCTTGGCATTGAACTATTGTTTTTACATTCTGCTATTGAATTATATAGGTAACTGAATTTGTTGCTCGTTTTTAAGGAACGAAAATCGACACTTTTTCGTTTTTGATAAGTATTACGCTCAATTAGACCATAATAGTTTCCTAAAAAAATTAGTTGCTCACATCTTTTTGGCATTGAACTATTGTTTATACATTCTGCTATTGAAATATATAGGTAACTGAATTTGTTGCTCGTTTTTAAGGACCGAAAATCGACACTTTTTCGTTTTTGATAAGTATTACCCTCAATTAGACCATAATAGTTTCCTAAAAAAATTAGTTGCTCACATCTTTTTGGCATTGAACTATTGATTATACATTCTGCTATTGAATTATATAGGTAACTGAATTTGTTGCTCGTTTTTAAGGAACGAAAATCGACACTTTTTCGTTTTTGATAAGTATTACGCTCAATTAGACCATAATAGTTTCCTAAAAAAATTAGTTGCTCACATCTTTTTGGCATTGAACTATTGTTTATACATTCTGCTATTGAAATATATAGGTAACTGAATTTGTTGCTCGTTTTAGGAACGAAAATCGACACTTTTTCGTTTTTTATAAGTATTACGCTCAATTAGACCATAATAGTTTCCTAAAAAAATTAGTTGCTCACATCTTCTTGGCATTGAACTATTGTTTTTACATTCTGCTATTGAATTATATAGGTAACTGAATTTGTTGCTCGTTTTTAAGGAACGAAAATCGACACTTTTTCGTTTTTGATAAGTATTACGCTCAATTAGACCATAATAAGTTCCTAAAAAAATTAGTTGCTCACATCTTTTTGGCATTGAACTATTGTTTATACATTCTGCTATTGAAATATATAGGTAACTGAATTTGTTGCTCGTTTTAGGAACGAAAATCGACACTTTTTCGTTTTTTATAAGTATTACGCTCAATTAGACCATAATAGTTTCCTAAAAAAATTAGTTGCTCACATCTTTTTGGCATTAAACTATTGTTTATACATTCTGCTATTGAATTATATAGGTAACTGAATTTTTTGCTCGTTTTTAAGGAACGAAAATCGACACTTTTTCGTTTTTGATAAGTATTACGCTCAATTAGACCATAATAGTTTCCTAAAAAAATTAGTTGCTCACATCTTTTTGGCATTGAACTATTGTTTATACATTCTGCTATTGAAATATATAGGTAACTGAATTTGTTGCTCGTTTTTAAGGAACGAAAATCGACACTTTTTCGTTTTTGATAAGTATTACGCTCAATTAGACCATAATAGTTTCCTAAAAAAATTAGTTGCTCACATCTTCTTGGCATTGAACTATTGTTTTTACATTCTGCTATTGAATTATATAGGTAACTGAATTTGTTGCTCGTTTTTAAGGAACGAAAATCGACACTTTTTTTCGTTTTTGATAAGTATTACGCTCAATTAGACCATAATAGTTTCCTAAAAAAATTAGTTGCTCACATCTTTTTGGCATTGAACTATTGTATATACATTCTGCTATTGAAATATATAGGTAACTGAATTTGTTGCTCGTTTTTAAGGAACGAAAATCGACACTTTTTCGTTTTTGATAAGTATTACGCTCAATTAGACCATAATAGTTTCCTAAAAAAATTAGTTGCTCACATCTTTTTGGCATTGAACTATTGTTTATACATTCTGCTATTGAAATATATAGGTAACTGAATTTGTTGCTCGTTTTTAAGGAACGAAAATCGACACTTTTTCGTTTTTGATAAGTATTACGCTCAATTAGACCATAATAGTTTCCTAAAAAAATTAGTTGCTCACATCTTTTTGGCATTGAACTATTGTTTATACATTCTGCTATTGAAATATATAGGTAACTGAATTTGTTGCTCGTTTTAGGAACGAAAATCGACACTTTTTCGTTTTTTATAAGTATTACGCTCAATTAGACCATAATAGTTTCCTAAAAAAAATTAGTTGCTCACATCTTTTTTGCATTGAACTATTGTTTATACATTCTGCTATTGAATTATATGGGTAACTGAATTTGTTGCTCGTTTTTAAGGAACGAAAATCGACACTATGTCTTCGCGGTCATGTTAAGTCACGCAGTGGAACTGGTTCTTCTTAATAATAGAATATAGTTATTTTTTTCTGTTTAAGAATTTAATTTATAATGTTTAAATTCATTATATATGTGTACTAGATTTTGTTACATTGTTGTTGCTTTAAGATAGCGTGAAATGTTTTGAAGAAATTTCATTTACGGGTAAGCGGTAAACACTCGTATGTGACATAATTTTTTTTTTTTTTAAATTGTTGATTTTTTTGAAATGTTTTTATGCCATCTTAGAGCAACAAAATAGCAACAAATTCCGACATAAGCAGTTTTTTGAAATTCCATTTCTTTCTTATAGTGGGGGGGGCTAGCTTAATATTAAGCTAGCCCCCCACCTTTGATCGTTAATACCTGCCAAACGGTGCGAGCAACAAAATCCGTACTACGGCAACAAATTAGCACATAAATAGCACAAAATTATGCAATAGGTTTTAATTCGTTTGGCGATGGTGGGGGGGCCAGCTTAATAGGGGTGCCTGCTGGATATTGTTCACCACCCTTAGCTCTAAAAGTGGTAAAAAGTCTTCCTCGAAATAGTGTAATATTTTGTCTAAATTTGTAAAACGTCACATTAAACATAATTTACTGCTGGAAAAAAGTTTAGGTTTTAAATGTGATTAGACATCCAAAGAAGTTTTCGATTAGAGAAGGGGTGGGAGGAGGGGGTGAAAATTCATATTTTTTGCAAAAGACGTGGAAGCCGTTCTCTTAGAAGATTTAATGTTATGTTCTTCATGTAAAAAATAATTTTGTGACAAATTGTTCCTATGTATGCATTTATTTGTTCTGACTAATAGTTTCTAAAAAGTGGGAAAGAGAAAAATGTGGGATTGTATTAAATCTGTAAAACGTCACATTAAACTTTAATGTACTTAGCAAACAACTACCTACGTTATAGCGGTGCAGGTCAACGTAAATTAGGAAAAAATGGAGGAAAGTTTTGTTGTTGTAATCTCTACGTTCATATATATTTTTCGGTTCGTTAAACACGAATCTACGAAGGTTTATTAAAATTTTTGCCCGTAACCTTGATAAAAACCTCAAACTTTTGGTACTGTTGAGTACCGACAAACGTGTTTTCGCGAAGTGCGAATTACGCAACTTAGCTAATATTTGAACGCGTGTTGTGGCCAAACCGCTGAACCGATTTTAATGTTATACGTAGTCGATTGACGTATAATTTATTATTGCTTATTAAAAAAGGAGTGTGTAAAATTAAAATCTTTACGGGGCTTCGTTTTCGAGATATAAGCAAGAAACAGGAACATTTTGGGTGTCTTGCATTTTAACAATGTTTCAGGGAAAAAGTTTTGTTGGTTAATCTCAAATTCGTGTTTGTTTTTTTTTAATCTGAATTCTACAACCCGCGCACTGCGTCTCTGCCGTGTGCTACCTCCATCCAGTCCCTGACACCGAGGGATCCTGCATCGCCAGCCCCGCAGTCCAGTCCGTTCATCGCAGTCTCGGCCTTCCAATTCTTCTCTTTCCATGTTTTTGTACGGTTAGTACACTCTTGGGAATGTCTCCTTCGGATATACGTGCCACTGTGGTCTTCCAACCTTAATGACCGAGATCACATAAACATCATCATAGAGTGTGTACACTTCCGCATTTGTGCGTCGTTTCATCCCCGACACATACTGCTCCAAGGATTCGCCGAAGAACTTTCCTTTCAAAAATTCTTAGTGTCTCATTATCAGACTTAGTTGTTGTACATGTCTCAGAGGCATATGTGAGGACAGGTCTGATCAAGGTCTTATATAGTGTGAACTTCGTTTTCCTGGACACCAGACTACTGGCCAGCTACTTTCTGACGGCAAAGTAGCCCCTACTAGTTGCCAAGATCCTCCTAACTTCAGCACCTATTCTTCCCTCTTCATCAAATCTGCTGGTGTTTTTTAGAGTACTATCCTGGGTCCTATCCTCTGCACTGTGTATGCAGCAGACATCTCGACTCATCCCACCGTTCTCAGTGCTGATACGCATGTGTGTTATCAGTAAATAATGATCCTTTCATTACAGAACTACTCCATTTTCATATTACAAACCTTAATGAATGTTGTCGAAAATGGAGAATTAAAGTAAATCAAACAAATCTTATGAAATAAACTTTAACTTTCGTCGTAAAGCTGTCCTACAGTAACCTTTGACACTAGTCCACTGATTCCCGTTCAACAGATCCGCTACCTAGGACCAGTAGCATAGCGTTTTTCGACTGCCCCCCCCCCCCCCCGCAAAAAAAAAAACCTGGATTAATCGAAAACCAACTACCATTAGCTCTGGAATTTATTTTTCTAACTCATTTACATCAAAAAAATGTTTACCAATAACCTGCAGACCCTGATGATCTTGAGCCCTCCCGGGGCTCCCACGCACCACGTGATCTGCGGGGATGTACGTTACGCAACTGCTACCTAGACAAACGACTTACTTGGAAACCACATTCGAGACTTTACAGACAAGTAACTGTTTGCTGTTTATGATTTCTTCAACATTTAATATACAAGCAATCTAAGCTCTCAATAAATTATAAAATACTTATTTACATGACAGTAGTCAGATCTATTTGGATATACGGAGATGAGCTTTAGGGCTGTGTCGTAGGGACGGCGCACGGTGGAGGGAGTATTTACCATTTAATCATGACCAAAAGTCCAAAAAATAAATTGTACTTCAGAACATTACAATACGTATTTCCTGGTAGCTTAGGATTGTTTACATCGAAATATATTTATCTCGTTCATTGTTATCCACTTGCTGCCCGAGAAAACTAGCCTAATTCCAGGAGTTGGGTACGCTGCATGTACACAGTTGCTTTTTCTGAGTTGTAAGATGCTCAAAGATGTAGTGGTTTCAAGCACTGATTTAGCAAGTGATCCGACTTTTCTCTACACAGCTTGGAAAGGTATGTATTTCTCTGTGATAACTAGTTTTTAGCAAGTTTTAATATCATCACGGTTAACTTGTGGTTCTTTTTATTACGATGTTTAAACGAAAAAAAATTGACTTTTTTACAAGAATAAAAAAGATTATGTTGTACTGTCGGGCTTTGTCGGGCAGATATTTTTGCATTAATGTAAATTGCAATCCTTCTACTTGTTATACCGAAAACAAAATCTCCCCCCCCCCCCCCCATGTTTTCAATGAATGTCTAAAAATACCTTTTAAACTGAATTTTTTGATAACCAAGTCTGTGTGATCCACTTTCTGTGAAATCCATTGAACAAGTGATCTGAAATTTCTCTACTAAGTTTCGAAAGGTATGTATTTCTCTGTGATAACTAGTTTTATAGGAAGTTTTATTATCATAACGGTTAGCGTGTAGTACTTTTGATTACGATGTTTAAACGAAAAAAATAGACTTGTTTACAAGAATAAAAAAGATTATGTTGTACAGTCGGACTTTGTCCAGAAGATATTTTTGCATTAATGTAAAGTTGAATCCTTCTACTTGTTATACCGCAAAAAAAAATCTCACCCCCCCCCCCTGTTATTAATAAATTTATGTATATAAATGTATCTCTTAAAGTGAATTTTGTGATAACCATGTCGGTGTTTAGCGTGCAATAAGTAATTTCAACTCTTTCAAGACGTGTAATGAAAATAATATAATCGTAATTGGTTAAAGAAACATTTTAGATTATGTTTTTTTTTTTTTAATTTTTATTTTATTGAAATAAGTGTACAATCTGCCTCAGTAAAGGGCAATAGGTACAGATATAAATGTATTCATTCATACCGTATTTACAAATGCACACACACACACACACACACACACAACTAATAATAATAAAAAATAAAATAAAATAAATAAATATCTTCATAAAATAAAAATAATAATTATTTATAATAATCAAAAATAAAATAAAATTGAATTAAAATTAAAATACACAAATTATTATTCATTCATTCTTTATACACAATACAAACACACTCAGCCCGGGGAACCCCGAATCGAACCTATTCCCCACTTATTGGGAGTCAAGGCTAGACGCGTAGAGATCCCAGCGCTGCTCTCTCGGCTGCATCACTGGTAATATCCAGTGGAGGCTGAGTGGGAGCGCTATGGCCACAGATACTCAGGACTTGAGTGGAGAAGCTGGTCATTACCAGAACTCCAACATAACTTTATACATTACAAAAGGTCTCGGGGCCATTGCCGTTTTAACCTTCTCGGAGGGTTATAAGGATGGTTATGACTGGATAGGGATTGAGCCAGAGGATTGGGATGATTGTATTGGTTTTGATGAAATTTCGAGAATTTTGAAGGAATGAGATCAAGGACAAAAGGTATTTTTAGGTCATTATGTAGGGTTTTATTAGTAACATAATAAGGTGCATTGACTATTGTTCGGAGGACTTTGGATTGGAAGGATTGAATACGTTTAATATTCGATTGTCTTGCTGTTCCCCACAGTTCAAGTCCGTAGGTCCAAATAGGTTTTAATAATGTTTTATATATGAGGAGTTTGTTATCTACTGAGAGATGAGAATTCCTGCATAGTAGTCTGTAAAGTTGGCTTTACAGCTATAGCTCCTGTTTAGTTCTTGTCTTTTTAGTCTAGTGTGAGGGTTCCAAGTCAGTCTTTTGTCAAGATGAAAGCCAAGGTAGCGTACTGAGTCGGATATAGGTATAGGGATATTATTGAAGCGGATGGGAGGACAGGATTTGCGGCGAAGGCTAAAAGTTATATGATTGCATTTGGCTTCATTAACTTTTATTCTCCACTTGTTGCACCAAGCTTCAATCTGTAAAAGATGTGTTTGGAGGTTGAGGGAAGCAAGTTTAGGATCTGGATGGGATGATAGGATAGCAGTATCATCTGCAAATGTGGCTAAATAGGTATTAGGGTTTGTTGGTATATCTGCAGTGAAGAGATTATAGAGGACAGGACCTAGGACACTACCTTGTGGCACACCGGCATCAATAGGATAACAGTTGGAGAACTCTGAGCCACAGCGGACTCGAAAGGAGCGATTTGAGAGATAGGATCGTAGGACTAGGTATAGGGATTGGGGTAAGTGCGTCTTGAGCTTGAAGAGCAAGCCCTGGTGCCACACCCGGTCGAAAGCTTGCGCTACGTCCAGAAATGCACCAGTGCTATACTGCTTGTTTTCAAGGGCAGAGGATATATGATCAACAACACGAAGACCTTGTTGAACAGTGGAGTGACCAGTCCGGAATCCAAATTGGTGGGAAGGGATGCTTTGGGATTCGAGTATAGGTAGGATTCGTTTCAAAAGGATTTTTTCAAAGATTTTTGAAAGGATGGGAAGAAGACTTATAGGTCTATATGATGAGGTTTTGTTGGGAGGTTTGCCTGGTTTTAGGAACAGAACGATGATGGAGTGTTTCCATATCAGAGGAAAGTGGGTTGTGGGAAGGATACAATTAAAAATATAGGTGAGGAATATGATCGCTTTTTGAGGAAGTTGCCGGAGGATCTGGGTGGTGAGAAGATCGTATCCAGGTGATTTGCGGAGTTCAACTTTTTTAAAAGGAATTTGACCTCAGAGGGGTTAACAGCTTTAGGAGGTAAGGAGAGGGGAATTAGTGAAGTGAGGAATTGATGAACTTTAGCAGTGTGGGAGGGGATTTGTTCGGAATGGGGAATAAATGTGCTGAAGAGGTGCTTGGCAAACTCTTCTGCTCTGTTCTCATCTGAGGCAGCCCAGGTTCCATCTTCACGTCGGAGAGGATGGGAAATATTGTGATATTTGAGGATTTTTTTTTTGTTGCATTCCAGAGAGAATTGTCTGAGGTAGAGAGGGAGGAGAGATATGAGTTGTAGGATTGAGATCTAAAGGAAACCAGTTTCTTTTTAACTAATTTGGTATAGTGGTTATATGTTCTCCGATCGTCAGGATGCCTGGTAGTTTGCTATAGGGATCTGGAATGACGTTTGGATAAGATCTATTAGCTCTTGTGGTAGAGGATTTTTTATACGGTTTTTATAGGAAGGTTGGGGGAAAGATGAATTGGGGTGTTTTCAGGGACACTCTGAGGTCTATGGAATCGGTTAGTTTTCTACGAAAGAGGTTCCAGTTTATTGGGCCTCTAATAAATGATGGGGGAGGAAGTTTGTTTATCGGTGATCGGGATAGGGTGAAGCTGTGAAGAAAAGGACTGTGATCAGAGGAGAGGTTGTCTAGGCGTTTTATGGAGTGATTGATAGCACCTAGACCTGTGCAAATGAAAAAATGAAGGAGGTCAGGATTACGAGTAGGATCTGTTGGCCAGTAGGTAGGAGAGCAGGGAGAAATGTAGTGGCAATGGTTGGAATGGAGTGCCGACAGTAGCATTCGGCCACGGGAGTTGGTGGTTCTGGCACTCTACTGTTGGTGTTTTGCGTTGAGGTCAGCACCTAGAAGGAAGTGGTTTCCCAGTGAATCGAGGAAGGAACTGAATTGGGTAAAGGAAACAGTTTTTCCAGGAGGACAATAAGCTGCAGCTATTGTAATAGGGAAAGGGAAGGTTTTGATAACAACTGCAGTTGTTTGTAGGAAGTTATGAGTCGGTAAAGGTAGTAAATAATGGGAGAGGGAATGATGGATGATGACGGCAGTGCTACCTTTTCCGTGCGGGTGGTCCGTCCGATAGGTCTCGTATTGTGCTATTTTGAATGTTCTCTTACTAGTTAGTCGAGTTTCAGTAATCAGGGCTATATCAATGTTACTGTCGTGTAGTAGTGCTGTCAGCTCGTCAGTATGATTCCGAATACCATTCGCATTCCATAGGAGAATAGATAGGGAAGGTTTCATTTAGGGATTTCTTTGGGCGGGGATGATGATGTTGGATAATGCACTGGTTAAGAGTGATATGAGAGGTGTGATCATGGATCGGAATTCTGAGAGGAAAGAGTTTAGTATTGAAGAGATATCAGTAGCATTGGGAGGAGGCGGGATATATGGAACTGTGGGTGTGTTGTTTTTAATGGGCTGGATTATAGGATTTTCAGGGGGTTGGGTTTAAGGCTGATGGATTTGGTTATGGATTGGATGTTGGGGTTCGTGATAAATGTTTTGAGGCTGGGGTTGTGGCATGGCCCCTGTTCCAGTAGGTAGCTCTCTGCCACCCATCATACTAGCATAGGAGATGGCTTCATTAACTGGTCTAGATGGCTGTCTTCTTGCTTGCCTCACTTCTTCATTTCTTCCTTGAGCTGGTTGGAAGCGAGCCTTGAGCTTCTTATAGGTTTCACACCCTTCTTTATAGTTCGCCGGATGGCCCTGGTGGCATAGAGCGCATACAGCTGGATTATCACGAGGTTTGTTGCAATCTTCAGTTTTGTGTGGATCGCCGCACCTCACACATCTAGGCATATGATGACAATAGCGCTTAGTGTGTCCATACGCTTGGTATTTATGACATTGAACAATGTCCCTTTTTGGATACGGCTTTTCTATTATTACATTTGTGTAATAGAGCCGCTTAACCTCATAAATTTTTTCTACTCCTGGAGTTGGCTCCAGGTCAACAAAAAATAATGGCAAGGGTATTTTGTTACCCGTTCCAGGATTCATTTTGTTATCCTTGACCACGTTTATAATTTGGCGAACTTTAAAGCCCGTAGAAGTAAGTTCTTCTTCTATGTCTGCTGGAGTAGTGTGGTGGAGGCGCCGAATTACAACTCTAATTGATTTTTCGCTCTTGAGCTGATAAGTGTGGAAATCGGCCTTGGTATCGCTCAAGTATTTGACTACTGAACGGTAGGCCCCAGGTGTATCGGGTTGTAACTTAGTGTCATTAGTTCTATTTACACATGAGTAGGCTCCTGGGCCTATAATTTTATTTATTTGATCGCTGAAGAGTTGTATGCTTCTAATATTTCTGATGTAGATTGGTAGGGGGGGGGGCGTGGTATTTTGTTGGTAACTGCTGTTTCCATTTCTTCAGTTTCTGAGTTTTTAAGTGGTTCGAATGGGTTTGGAGTAAAAAATGGGGATTCATCTTCTACTGCGTGAGAAGAAGTTCCTGATTGTTAGGAGTAGAAGGAGACGTGGCTCTCTTTTGTTTTCTAGATCTGGGTTTTGTCGGGCTTGGTTTGGACTCCAAGGACCGACTTCTCTTATTTTTACTAGACATTACCATATGGTAATACCTCATACTGGCATTTCAGGAGGAATAAATAAAAAATAATAAGAAAAAAAAAAAATAACAATATTACGTTCCGCGTCTTTTGAACTTGACCCTGAATTCAGTGAAGAGACGCAACAATACCTACGGCTGTCAGGTAGGTACTGAAGACCGTAGGCAGGGTGGGGGGCCGCGCTTATCACCACTCAGCTGGTTAGCCGTTAATACAATATGTTCGTAGGTTATGATACACACTGTTTTATTCACTTGCTAGTAAATATGAAATTACTCACAGTAATAATAAGTCCGATGCTTCGTGCTTCTTATCTACTGTCTATCTATAACAATTTACACTGCAAAGATGCTGTAAATCACAATAAAAAAGTGATAAATGAAGGAGACGATATGAAAACTACATTGACTATCTAGCGCAGGCGCAGAACTCATTTTTAGATTATTAAAATTTAAATCCTTATAATTTTTATCATAGAATAATTATCTAAAAAACGATTTTCTGTGTATTTTAGCTATGCACGTATTTAGTGTCTTACCAAAGTTATACACAGTTATTGAGAGACTAATGTTCTATTGTCGTGGCAATTCCTAATAGTTTAACCTTTTAAGTAACTTATTTGATCTATTACATAATTATATTTCTTACTATTTGTTTGTGACGTCACACTGCGGCATTAATAAAAAAAGATCAGGCTTTCGTCAGAAGATCAGTAAACCATATAACATTGTATTTTTTTCTGTTTCACAAAGATTATTTCATTTTTTAGTATCTTTTGTTATCTGGTTTCATTTTTACATGTGGTGAGAGATGTTGTATGCAATTAAAATAGTATATATAAAATGGTATATCCATTTTCCCATTACATTATTTACATTCAGGTTTTCACAATTAAAATTTATTACGAAAATAATGTATTT
Organism: Euschistus heros; assembly: GCA_003667255.2. Classification (NCBI taxonomy): domain Eukaryota; kingdom Metazoa; phylum Arthropoda; class Insecta; order Hemiptera; family Pentatomidae; genus Euschistus; species Euschistus heros. The sequence continues at coordinate 423,466 of RCWM02000324.1, read as the reverse complement.
AGTATTTGCAAAAGCTAGATATGAAATTGCCATATAACTTTCAAATGTCTTGAACATTTTCCCGACGTTTTTCAAATTCCCTGATTTTTCCAGAGATTCCCCTATTTTTTGTCAAAACTTGAAATTTTTTAAATTTTATTGGTCTGATATATTTCTAGATTGTTGATAAAATTTTTTAAGTATTCCACAGTCACAAAAAAATAGGTAAATAGTTTTGGCCAGGATTTCATGGCCAATACTCCACTGTGCAGCGTCGTCGATGGAAGGCCATGTTCTCGGATCGGTAAAATGTAAGAGAATGACGATGTGTTCAAGTTTACATGGTGGTATTACTGGAGACAAAAAGAACAAACAATACCTCGAATATCATTTTGCAGCCTTTATATCCCAACAATTCCGAACCTAAATGGCCTAAACATCCTAACTGGTTTCTTTGAAGTTAATATGAATTTGAAGTTAACAATAGACGGTTAAGGGAATTACCAATTTCTGCGTAGTTTAAGTGGCTACCCAGAATAAAAAAAATGTTACAAAAAAAAATTAAGTGGGTGTGCTTAGGACCACACGCTGAAAGTGTAAACTTCTTTGACCGATCTACGTTCACTAATAAATCTAAAGATATAAGGTGAAGTGAATAAGGTGAAATATGTTTTAAAAATGAATATACCATTTAAGTGAATTTCATTTTTTGATGAAATAGGTATTTATTTGAAAAATATGCATTTCAGATGCGTCCATGTAACAGTCCTATTTTAATTAGGATTGATGAATTAAATGCCACTTCTATTGAGATTATTTTATTTGAAAACTAGTTTCGAATGCTAAACATTCATCTTCAGTTCTAAAACATACAATAAAATTTTCAACACGTCAGTACTATGTTACATAGATTAAATATACTAAGGTTTTTAAAAAGATAAGACAAGAAATCAAGCATAGGCACTCACCTTCGAGGTAACTAAAACACTGAATTTGTGAGAAGTAAAAGGGGGGGGGGGCAGGTAGGTTAAGTTTTAGATTTACAACGGGGTTTCCCTTATGACTCATTGGGTTTTTTTTTCGTTCCTATGGGAAATAAATTTAAAATGGGGCTATTGGATATGTTAATCTGATCATTTAAACAAAAAAAATCTGGATCGGTTTTAAACGATTTTATTATTTCTAGTGATTCAAAAGTATTTAATTTTAGGCTATTTTCTACTTGATGTAATATTTTTACTCCCGAGTCTTTATTAAATTTGTGGTTATTTTCATTTAGATGGATAGCGAAATTGGAATTTTGGGTCTTATTAGTGTATGCTCTTATATGTTCATTTACTCTTTGATTTACTGATCGTCCGGTTTTTCCCGTGTATTTTGCTTCACAGTCATTACATTTTAATTCGTATACGCCGCTTTTTTGGAAAGGGTCTATTTTGTCCTTCGGTGAAGGGAAGTATGATGACAATGGCTTATCTATTTTAAATGCAGGGTTTAAACCTAATTTTTTTTTAATTCTTTCCCGACTTTAGTGGATATTGGGCCATAGTATGGTATCAAAATATATTTTTTAGGGGTAGCTTTATCCTCTGGGGGTGTTTTGTATATATTATTCATAGTTTTTTTATGTATTTGTTTTCTTAAAATATTATCGATTGTGGTTTTACTGTATCCGTTGTTGTTAGCTATTGTGTGAATCGTTTGTATTTCTTTGTTAAAATTTCGTTCATTTAGCGGTATATTTAAAAGCCGGTATATCATGCTATGAAATGCTGCGAGTTTGTGTGTTAGTGGTCTCCTGGCATTGTTGTCTATAACTACATCTGTGTGTGTGGGTTTCCTGTATATATTAAATTCGTGTTGTTTATTGTTTATGGAGATTTCTATGTCTAAAAAATTTAAAGTTTTATTGTTCTCTAACTCTAGTGTGAATTTAATTGAAGGGTGGATTTCGTTTATTTCGTTTAAGAAACTATTGATTTGTCTGGTCGTCCCAGACCATAGGCAAATTATGTCATCAACATACCGATACCAGTATATGATGTGTTGAGCTAATTTTGAATGAAGAATTTTCCGTTCTAATTTATCCATAAAAAGATCTGCCAGAAGGGGTGAAAGAGGGGACCCCATTGGTAATCCTTCTTCCTGTTTATAGAATGTATTGTTAAATTGAAAATAATTATGTTTTATGCAGACTGACATTAAATTGTAAAAGTCTAATTTTTCTAGTGGTTGAAGATTAGACCGGAAGATTAGTTTTTCTAAAATTTCTATTGTTTCTGAAGGTGGGATACTGGTAAACAGATTTGTGACATCGAATGATATTAACTTTGCATTGTCTGGAACATTTACGTTTTTAATTTTGTTGACTAATTCTATTGAGTTTTTTATTGTATTTCGTGGGGAAAAGAAATTTTCGTTTTGAACTTGTTGTTTAAATAATGAGCAAGTTTGTATATGGAGCTATTAATGTAGGTAACTACTGGTCTTATTGGAATGTCTGCTTTATGTATTTTGGGTAGGCCGTAGAGACGGGGCGGCAAGGGATTCATTTCAATCAAGTTGTATTTTATATTATCAGGTATTAAAATACTATTATTTATTAACTCCCGAACTTGACTGTTAAATTTTTTAGCGGGGTTTTTTATGGTGGGGAAGCTGTTTTTTTGGATGAAGTCATAGATTTTATTTTTGTATAACTCTTTTTCTATAATTACTGCGGTGTTCCCTTTGTCCGCTTTTATGATTGTAAGGTCGTTTTTTAATATTTTAGTTGATAAAGCGCGTGCTATCTTGTATTCGGATGATGTCTTTATCTTATAGTTCTGGGCTTTTTCTATTTCTGTTTTTAGTATGTTTGCGCATATTGATTTCGAAAGTGGGTTTTTGTCGTATTTTTCTAAACCGGATTCAATGTGGACAGCAAGGTTTTCGAATGTTTGTATAGTCACCGGTGAATTTATAGAATGTTTTAAACCTTTGTTGAGCAAATAATTTTCATTTTTAGTTAATGTTATGTTGCTGAGGTTGAGGATACGTGGGGAAAATTGGTTATCGGATATGGGGTTTTTTGGACTGTTAGATGGGCGATTAACGGGGTTATTCTTGCTAGACAGCAAGTTATTAATTTTATTTTCTAATGTTTTTTGTTTTTTTGTTACGAGATATTCAACTCGCGTCCGGATTTGATTGTCTAATGAGTCAAACTCAAGTGGGTGGAGTACAGAAGTGAGTTTATTGTGGAGGATATAAATATATAATTTTAAATTATCTCTCACTGAGTACCAATGGTTAATTTCAAATCTTACCCATTGACGTCTAGCATGGGTATATGGTATATATGTAGTGGATACATTATGTTTATATGAAACAAAAGGACAAGGAATAAAACATGCAATTTAAGACAAAAAAAAAATTATCAAACCAAAAAATATACTTTTATTGATTTAATGATAAAAAAATAAAACCTCTAAACTTTATTAGAATATTTAAGAAACACACAACTCATGGCCTTCAATATCGAGTGTTTCCTCCTCTTGCTTGAATAATAGCCTGCATCCTTGCAGGCATGCTACTTATAACATTGGCCACTCGATCTTGAGGAATCTGCTCCCATTGTTGTTCTACGGTAGTTCTCAGCTCCTGAAGGGTTATGTTGCTGTCGGATGGCCTTCTTAAGATGGTCCCACAGATGCTCTATAGGATTGAGATCCGAGCAGCGAGCTGGCCACCCCAAGATACCGACATCATCAAGGAAGTCCCTAACATTGGCGACGTGAGGCCGTGCATTACCATCCATAAACATAAAATTAGGGCCTATGCACGGCGCAAAAGGGACTACATTCTCTTCAAGGATGTCTCTTATGTAAGTTTGTGCATTGAGGGATGGCCTTCGGAACACATGGAGGGCTGTCTTCGCTTCTAAGCAAATCCCTCCCCACACCATCACCTTCCCTTCTCCAAACTGTACTGTACCCACAACATTGCACTGAGCGTAGCGTTCTCCTCTTGTTCGCCAGACTCTAGCTTGACCATCTGAAGCATATAGGCCAATTCTAGATTCATCTGAAAAGGGAACAGAGGCCCAATCAGCTTCCGTCCAGGCAACATGTTCTCGAGAAAAACGGAGTCGAGCTGCTCTGTGAGCTACAGTGAGGAAAGGGGCGGTAGCAGGAACATGATAATGTAGATTCATTCCAGCCAGGCGTCTACGTATTGTATGCACGGAGACATGCACACCTCGAGCAACACGAAGCCGCTGGCAAGTCATTACAGATGTCTGAAAGCGGTTCCTTAGGGTCTCCATTTCAATAAATCGATTGTCAGCTTGGTTTGTTACTCTCGGCCGTCCTGATCCCGACCTCCTCGAGTAGATGCTCGTCTCCCAGTACCTCTGGATCGCCCGCCGAACCGTCGTTTCCGGTACCCCGAGAGTCCTGGCAGCGTATCGCTGACTTCTACGATTTGAGCGACTACCGTGGCATCCTACACCATATTGGGTATAATTGGATTAACGTGGTACAAAGAAAAACAAAATTTTCTTTTGAATACGGCCCAACTGCAGTCTTATTTCCGAGAAGGGTTATTGATTCCCTGATTTTTTGTTTGGAGCTGTGAGGAGTTTAACTGGGTATCACCGTATATATTTCCTATTATTAATTTTTAGGTGTAGGTTTAACATGAAGCAGTGGGGTAGAAGGGTATTAAACATTGCTAAATTAAATTTTAATTTTAATAAATGGCATTAAATGTTTAGAACATTTCTGAACATGGTTTTGATTTGATATTAAAAATCTATTTCATGATTATTGTATTTCGTCTTAATTGTTTACTTGTATTTATTCATTTATGGTTTCATTAATATAATATTTTTATGACTATTTTAATCATTTTATTTTCAGATGAAGAATAAAGAACTTAATCAGGAGACTCTATTCCTTATCTATTTCTCTATTATTACTATAACTTTAATTTCCGACTGTAATTTTGTTTAATAATTGAAGTTAATGTTCAACCATCTGCATATGTATAATATAGTAAACTTAATCCTAACCTAATTTTGTAAACATAGCCAAACACCATACATGTAGCATTACAGAGTCAATAAAGTCAGTCATTATTCAGTTTACTTGCCTGTTGTTTGTCACCCCGTTTCAACTTCTTTCTTTTAGGTTTTTCATACCAGAAGCTAACTGGTGCCGAAACCCGGTAGGACAAGGGTGCGAGAGGTTGAGGTAAGGAAGGTCTTTTTCGTTTTATCTCTTGTGGTAAAGTAAAAGGAAACCGGTGACTAAAGGCGTGCTTAGCAGGTACACATCGAATTCCCACCGCTAGCAAGGAATATGATATTGGTAGCACATGCCGACACTCTGACCTGGCTAAAGGCTAGGACAGCCATTGCACAAGATCTGAGGAAATTATTTTAGAGTTGAGAGATTCACAGGAGAAGCGGGCGAGCTCAACCATTTTATTAAAGGTGGTGGCATGATTGTGACCAGGATTGAAGCGAAATGTTTTGCTTAAGGGTTTCGTTAGGATTAGTAAGCAGGTAAGCATACTAAAAGTTATCGCCCCTGGGTGCTAAGCATACGGTAGGGGGAAGTATTACAGGAAAATTAGCACTGAATCATGAACTCCAAAATTAAAAAGGTAGTCCAGGCTACAAAGGATTTTTAGAGGAGTTAATTCATGTAGAAGCCAATTTTGGCACAGTTGTAGAGGGAGGTGTCCTTAACAACATACTAAAAGTACTGGGGGTTGCGGGTGGAGCTAAGGATGGGGGGAGGCTCTAAAGGTCGTTTTTTTTTTTTTTAGTTTTTCGTTGATAACTGGAACTCTTGCCTCTATCGAAAATAAGTTTATGTACTAAAATTGTTTACAAAAAAGGTTCTATACATTTTTTTCTGGGATCAATGCTTAAGAAGATATAGTTGGGGAATGTGAAAGATGTAAAAAAAGCACGTTTTTATAGTTAAATTTATATATTTATTGTTAAAATTGCAATTTTTATTGTTACAAATGAATAGTTTATTATTATTAATTGAATGTTTATTGCTAAAAATAAAATTATTGTCGTTAAGCCTAATATGCTTATTATAGTACAGGGAAATTAGCATTCGAACCTTGAAATCAAACCAAAAATAAAAAGGTCTGACCTGGGGCCCACACGTAAAACAAAAACGTCTCAGTCTAACCAAGAGATTAAAACTTCTGTATCCAATGCTTCATAAAAGGTCGACATTAAAACTCCGACAACGACTGAATACATACACTTACTTACATAAACCCATATGGACATACGCCTCACAAATATACGGGACTGCAAAAAATACTGCTATGTCCGTCTCTGTTTGAGTCCGGATCAGCATTAATCTAATTATCGGGATGCCAGCCAGGAATTATTTCCTGACAAATGATAGATAAGTATTATTTAAATAATTAATTAATTTAATAATGTCTTCTCCGGAAGGTGGTCGTGGGGCCAGATAATTGAGATATGTTAATTGTGAATAAATAAACCATGCAAATGGTGAATAAATGACGGTTGAACTAAAACAATATATATTCCATTATGGGTTGACATATAAAAATGACAGTTAGGAAAAGGAATCATTCTTAAGTTTAAACTTATATTGTAACAAATAACTTAATCTAGACTTATCTTCTTAGTGATGCTATGACGGGTGATGCTATGTGTTGGTTCATAGTGGTAAGCCGGGAGCTCCCAAGCTCCGAAGGATCCAGGAACTAGCTCAGAAGGGACCAGACCAGACATCTCCTAGACTCTCTCAAATACTCTCCTCGACTGCTCGACTCATCGACCCAAACTGATTTTGAAATTATTTTTCCTGTAAGGGATAGGCAGTTAGAGAAATATGTCTAACAACAACAAAGAACCCCCCTTTCTGGACCACCCGCGAGGGGCCACCCCTTTGGCAAGACGCGACTATTATTATGTTAAATAAAAACCTATAGGTTTGATACATAGCATTACCCACCTCTTACACGAAAAGAAAAATTAATAAGCGGGCAAAACTTATTGATTTTTCTTTAAAATAATCTACAATTATTTACAGAAATAATATATAGCTAGCTAGCCTTGAGGTAAATTCAAAATTTAGTTTATAACAAAATTGAATATCACACTATTGAATTACAAAAAAATAAACGCCATTTTACCCTCATGATATCAACAAAATATTGCAGTAAGACTATTTTTAAATTCTATGAATAACATGACTATTAGGACTTATCTGCTAAACCAGTGATTTAAAATATAATATAAACTTGTTTACAAATTTGAGTTTAAAAAATAAATTTTATGACTACCTAAAATTTATCAGTATCATTTCTTCAGAGAAGTCTATATTGACAACAAATAGCCATACATAATTTACATAAAGTTAGGATAATATAAAAAATAAGCCTTATCAATATTACAAATTTAAATCCAGAAAAATAACTCTAGAACCATTTCTAACTAGAATAATGAAATAAACAAAATATACCACCTATAATCATACTTTCTTGAACAATTTAATAATAAGAAACATTATAGTTAAGACAATTTTTACGAATACTGATATTAACAAATGATAGTAAATATAAAAATGAAATTAACGTTTAAATTATTTATGAAATATATGAAAAATATTACACGTTGTATGTAAAAATTGTAAGTTGAACAAAACATTTAAACAACCATATTTCTAACGTAGGTGTACTTTAAGATTTTCTAATGTTACAATATATAAAATCACCTTTTTACAAAACATAAATTATAACTACAACTTAACGATATTTACATCTCCTTGTTCAATGAATAAACACTCATATTGAACAAATATAAATAAAATGAATTATATTGAACAAATAGTTTGAGAGCTTGTGGCTTGCCGGCACTAGCACTATATAGCAAGGCTCTGGTGGTTTTGACCACCTTTTAATAGATGTCCAGAAATTTTGTCATCACACAAAACTATTATTCTTCGTAACTATCTTCTTTTAGTCGGCAAGAGGCAATTCCGACAAATCATTATGAGTAGATTCAATCATTAACATCTGTTTCTAATTCCTGTTAAACCATTTAGAGAATAGTTTCTCATTGCGTCTGCTGAACGGAAATATTCTGATTGATGTGTTATAATGATAGGGATAGTCCGCCTCATAGTTCTTTTACCTGTTGACCTGTTTTTCCAAGCCTAAGTGATTCTTACCACATATGATTTTTTATGTGACTTATTTGGAACTATTATGATTGAGTGATAGCCCCAGACGTCCTTCACTTCTTCACACCAGATGTTATTGATCCTGTGAACCCTATTTAAAAAAGGGTTTGCTACCTAAGGTGGTCCTTTACACCGTTTGCAAGCTATTGTCGCGGTACGGAGGTATACCTGATACTGCAGGTAGTCGCATATCCTTCTTCCTAAATGAAGGTATATAAAGCAAAATATAAAATAATGATTCTATTTCTATTTTCTATATGTAAACCAGTAATTTTAAAATGACTCTACTTTAAAAGAAATTAAAAATGATATATAACCCGTGCGACTTTTTACTTTATGAAACATGATACTAATAAACTGTCTGAGTCTGGTTAGAGACCGTGCCTAGTTAACATCGTGTACCGCTGTTCGTCATTACTGTATTCTTATCCATTTTCACCGGTTTTTTTTTGTGTTGCCCGTTTCTTAAATATCAATAGTTAATTAAACTCAGTTATGTTCAACATTTTAATTGTTTATCAAGTTTTTTTATTTTTCATCTATTGAAAAGAGAAAAATACCCGAAGGCAAGAAGCTTAATCCTGAAGGTATTAGCGCTGCTGGCTGGTTATATTTATTTACATATACAGTGAGTTCTATTGTAAATATTATTTATTATGGCTGTTTGCTCTATTTGTCAAGGGGTAATAACCCGGGAAGACAAATATAATATAAGTTGCCATAAATGCAAAATAATTTATCATGGAAAATGTTTTAGTCTTAAGGAAAGGGAGATAGATGATATAAAATCATTAAAAAAAAATTGGTTGTGCTCTAAATGTGAAAAGGAAAAAAAAACATCTTCGTCTACTAGCAAACCAACAAGTCCGGCTAAATCTCATCCAGACCTGAACATTGAGCCATCAGCGTCAGAAATACTCGCAGCGGTAAATAGAGCGGAAGCCAATACCAAAGAAGAAATCAACAGCCTCAAAACGGCCCTCGAGAAGTACGGCGAGCTGACTTTCGATCTTAGTGAAAGACTTAATAAGATTGAAAAACATCTTGAAAGTCAAGCAAAACGTCTAGAAGAGGTCACAACAGAAAATAAAACCCTTAAATTAAAGGTGGAGGGTTTAGAGGTCAGGGTGAATAGGGCTGAGCAGGGGCTGCTTAACAGGTGTCTCGAGATCCGTGGTATCCCAGTTCGCCCGGGTGAGACTCCGGCGGGTCACCAGCGTGGGAGCAGGTCTTGGCCTGAAGATTAATATAGAGGACCTAGACTCTGTAGAGCGTAAGAGACCTCGAAAAGAAGATCCCAGGCCGCCTCCCGTTATCGTACGCTTTGTGAGGCAAACAGTACGGGATGATCTGGTGCAAAGAAGGAAAGTGAAAAGAGATTTCACCACACGGGAAATTGGCTGGCAAGAAAATGACTCTCACAGGATTTATCTCGGAGAAGAGATGACACCGACCAATAGGCACCTCTACTGGCTGGCTCGTCAGAATAAATCCACAGGAAAAGTAAAATACGTCTGGTTCGCGGGCGGTAGAGTACGTTGCAGGAAAGACGATGGCCACCTTGTCACTATTATCGACCGGCCCCAGGATCTTGAAGTTTTCATCTGACTTTCCGTTATAGCTCGAATGAAACTGTTATTCCTTAACATCACTGAAACTAATTGCATGGTATCGTTGACACCTAAATTTGATATCCCCAATATATATATCTCACTAATTTATGCCTACGCTATTATTTTTATTTCATTCTGTAAATTTTTTTATTTCATTTTATTTTACTGATTTCCAATTTTACATTGCTACATTGCTAATCCGCTTTCTGTCACCTTTTCGCGCTATATTGGCTTATTTCGTGGTATCGCCTATGCTTACTTTTGAATTTTGCTTCTCTCATACATTCGACTTTCAAATTTTTTCCAACATCAATAGTTGCACATCTTTTTTTTCATTTTATTTTCATAACTTTTCATATTTAGTGGTTACAAAGTTTAAATCTAAATTTTTCATTTATTTAATCAATTTTCAATATACAATGTTCTTTTCTGCTCATTACTCATATAAAAGTTTTTTTTTTATTTTTTTCTCCCAAAACATAAGTGTCTTTTCCTTAACCTTTCTCCAGTATGTCTAGTATCCTAACTACCTGTCACGTCAACTCCCAATCCTTGCCTGCCCATTTTGAAGAATTTTATCAATATTTTTCACATAACTTTTACCATATTGCTGACTCTAACGATAAGCGTTACTTAGATAACTTGTTCTATTCCCTCCGTCTTTTCATTGTACCTTTCGCTCCTACTCACCATTCCCGCTGGTCCGATACATGGTTAGACCTATATATCATAGATTCTCAAAAAAAACCTCCTTTCCTCCTCCCAATGTCCTGTGTCCTTCTTATCCTGCCATGACCTAATCCAAATATCCTATGATTTCCAAACCCATCAGCTTCCTACTAAAACCATAACATACCGCAACCTTGACGCCCTTGACCGCGATAGTATCCTACCTCTCCTCGAAACCTTAGATTGGTGTGGAGTCTACTCAACCTCTTCCATTGACACCATGGTGGAAATCCTCACAACCAATCTCCGCACTATCCTCGATACCTACGCTCCGCTTAAAACCTCCACCTTTCGCCGACGGCCTGCACCATGGATGTCTAAAGAAATTAAAGATCTGCAGAGAAAGCGTGAAGCTGCACGAAGACGATTTAGACGAACGAGACTCACGGACGACTATCAAGCATTTAAAGTACTCCGTAACGTGGTGCAAGTAAGAATCCGACGGGCGAAATCTTCCTATTTCCATGAAGCCCTATTGTCCTCTTCCGACTCCAAGTCAAAATGGCAACTCCTTCGAAAACTCTCCCTCTATAACCCCTCCGGATCCTCAACCTCATCCAACTTCCCAATTTTACCTAATGACCTAAACACCTATTTCGTTTCATCTGCTCTCCCCTCTCCTTCCCCTTATACCAGTTTCTCCTCTGAAGTACCTTTCAATGACAATGAATTTTATTTTTCCAACATTACTCCTACAGAAATTATCTCCTCTATCTTAAAATCTCATACCAATTCCATAGGCCCAGATGGTATCCCCGTTAAACTAATAAAATTATGCCTCCCAGATATTTTACCGGTCCTTGTCCACATCTATAACTATTCCCTTCAAAACGCCATATTTCCTACTCCCTGGAAAAAAGCTATTGTTCACCCCATCAACAAAATTCCTAATCCCACCGAACCTTCAGATTATCGCCCGATCTCCATCCTTTCAAACCTTTCAAAACCCTTAGAACGACTGGTTCAATCCCAAATTTCCTATTTCCTTGAAGGTTCCCATTTGCTCGACCCTTTCCAATCTGGTTTCCGTCCTGGTTATTCCACACAGTCTGCACTAACCAAAATCATAAGCGATATCCATGCCGCCATAGATGAAAAAAAACTGACCGTCCTGATACTCCTAGATTTCTCCAAAGCTTTTGATTCCATTGATCATTGTATCCTTTTTTCCAAATTAAAAGCTTTAAAATTTTCCAATAGCACAATCCATTGGTTCCAGTCTTTCCTCTCCGACCGCACTCAAGCAGTATCCATCCCTAATCAACCCTTATCCGATTTCCTAGCCCTCTCTTCCGGAGTAGCCCAAGGTTCCAGCATTTCGCCTCTCCTCTTCAACTCCTACATTAATGATCTCCCCCAGTCAATTTTTCATTGTTCCCACCACCTTTATGCAGACGACTCCCAGATATATTTATCCTTTCCTCCTACTGAATTATATGAAGCTTTTTCTAAGATTCAGGAAGACCTCAATAGAATCAGTGCTTGGGCCAACCTGCATCATTTAAAGTTAAATGCTGGAAAAACTCAAGCTATTATAATCGGCTCAAATCCCCTTCTCAGATCCATCTCCGATTTTCCTACCCTAATCCTGAATAATCAACCTATCACCTTCTGTTCCTCCGCTAAAAACCTAGGAATCATTATTGACCAAAACCTTTCCTGGAAGCCTCAAATCGCCCAAATAGCCCGTAAATCAATAGGAATCCTCAAATTATTTCATCGTTCCCGCCATTCTCTTCCTCAATCCACACGAAAACTCCTAGTTTCCTCATTCATTTTTCCTCAGTTTGACTACGGGTGTGTGGTGTATGGGGGCCTCTCGATGGGGCTCCGGGACAGATTACAACGTATCATGAACAGTTTTATCAGATTTGTATTCGGAGCCCCGAGACGTTCCCATGTATCTCACCTCTACACTGCCCTGGAGTGGCTCAATCCACTCTCCCGTAGACAATATTTCCTGGGCACCTTCCTGTACCATGCCATTAATAACCATTGCCCACCCTACATCTGTAACCTATTGATATTCAAGTCTTCCGTCCATTCCCAACTCACAACAAGATCACGTTCCTCTGACCTATATACTCCTTTCCATCGAACAGCATTATACCAACACTCCTTCCAAGCTCGATCCTCTACCCTCTGGAACTCGATCCCTCCTGAAATTAGACATGCTTCTTCCTTAAATTCATTCAAAACTCTTCTATTCCGATATCTCCTTAAATCCCAGTTACAGCCCGCCAATATGAGTGATAATTGAAAGTCAGTTAATCAAATTAAGCATATCCGATGCCGATGAGTTTGCTTCAATGAGTATATCATTATATAAATTTAAACTCGTTTCTCCAACAATTGTTTCTGTTTTGTTTTTTTTCTCTTATAAATTATTGTTATTATTTCTTTCCTTTTTCTTCTAACTGATAAAGTGCTATTATCAATTGTATATATATTACCTTTTAGATATTTGTATATATTTTGTTATATTATCATTCAAATAGGTCTTATTATTTTTCTTTTCTATATATGTTTTCCTTTCTTTTCACTATATTTATTTCATTTATTTACTTTTTTTTTTATATATTTTTTTTTTATATTTCTTTTTATTTCTGAACGCATTGTAATTATTCTATTAGCATATTGCTATTATTATTATTATTTTTTTTTTTTTTGTCCTACTTTTTTTTTTCTCTCTCTCTTCTTTTCTCATGTATATATTTATCACAAAGTTCTATTTTCAATTGTATATTCATATATTACCTTTTATACTTATTATTGTCCATTTGAAATTAAGATAGCCAGACTATTGTACAACTTATTATACATGTCTGTTATTCTTAGGGGACAATTTGTCCCAGAATAAAGATTTTTTTTTTTCATTTTTTTCATTTCATTTCATTATTATATCTATTTCCGAAACGTGGCTTAAGCCCCACATTCCTTCCTCTTCCGTCTCCCTTCCTGATTACTCTCTTACCCGCCATGAACGGGCTGGCCGGACTGGTGGTGTTGTTGGCATATATGTCCACGATAGCTTAAAAACAAAAATCCTCGATTTCTCTCCCTCATCCATATACCCACACATTGAATACCTTATCCTAGAAATTTCATCTGGCAATCATCACCTACTATACGCTGTGATATATCGCCCTCCTCTTGTTCCGTTCGGTCCTTCCTTCGAATCTTCCTTATTTAACCTTGTTCCTCTCTATTCCAATATTATTATCTCCGGAGACCTCAACACAAATTTCCTTGCTGACTCTAACGATAAGCGTTACTTAGATAACTTGTTCTATTCCCTCTTTCTTTTCATTGTACCTTTCGCTCCTACTCACCATTCCCGCGGGTCCGATACATGGTTAGACCTATATATCATAGATTCTCAAAAAAACCTCCTTTCCTCCTCCCAATGTCCTGTGTCCTTCCTATCCTGCCATGACCTAATCCAAATATCCTATGATTTCCAAACCCATCAGCTTCCTACTAAAACCATAACATACCGCAACCTTGACGCCCTTGATCGCGATAGTATCCTACCTCTCCTCGAAACCTTAAATTGGTGTGGAGTCTACTCAACCTCTTCCATTGACACCATGGTGGAAATCCTCACAACCAATCTCCTCACTATCCTCGATACCTACGCTCCGCTTAAAACCTCCACCTTTCGCCGTCGGCCTGCACCATGGATGTCTAAAGAAATTAAAGATCTGCAGAGAAAGCGTGAAGCTGCACGAAGACGATTTAGACGAACGAGAATCACGGACGACTATCAAGCATTTATTAAAGTACTCCGTAACCTGGTGCAAGTAAGAATCTGACGGGCGAAATCTTCCTATTTCCATGAAGCCCTATTGTCCTCTTCCGACTCCAAGTCAAAATGGCAACTCCTTCGAAAACTCTCCCTCTATAACCCCTCCGGATCCTCAACCTCATCCAACTTCCCAATTTTACCTAATGACCTAAACACCTATTTCGTTTCATCTGCTCTCACCTCTCCTTCCCCTTATACCAGTTTCTCCTCTGAAGTACCTTTCAATGACAATGAATTTTATTTTTCCAACATTACTCCTACAGAAATTATCTCTTCTATCTTAAAATCTCATACCAATTCCATAGGCCCAGATGGTATCCCCGTCAAACTAATAAAATTATGCCTCCCAGAAATTTTACCGGTCCTTGTCCACATCTATAACTATTCCCTTCAAAACGCCATATTTCCTACTCCCTGGAAAAAAGCTATTGTCCACCCCATCAACAAAATTCCTAATCCCACCGAACCTTCAGATTATCGCCCGATCTCCATCCTTTCAAACCTTTCAAAACCCTTAGAACGACTGGTTCAATCCCAAATTTCCTATTTCCTTGAAGGTTCCCATTTGCTCGACCCTTTCCAATCTGGTTTCTGTCCTGGTTATACCACACAGTCTGCACTAACCAAAATCATAAGCGATATCCATGCCGCCATAGATGAAAAAAAACTGACCGTCCTGATACTCCTAGATTTCTCCAAAGCTTTTGATTCCATTGATCATTGTATCCTTTTTTCCAAATTAAAAGCTTTAAAATTTTCCAATAGCACAATCCATTGGTTCCAGTCTTTCCTCTCCGACCGCACTCAAGCAGTATCCATCCCTAATCAACCCTTATCCGATTTCCTAGCCCTCTCTTCCGGAGTAGCCCAAGGTTCCAGCATTTCGCCTCTCCTCTTCAACTCCTACATTAATGATCTCCCCCAGTCAATTTTTCATTGTTCCCACCACCTTTATGCAGACGACTCCCAGATATATTTATCCTTTCCTCCTACTGAATTATATGAAGCTTTTTCTAAGATTCAGGAAGACCTCAATAGAATCAGTGCTTGGGCCAACCTGCATCATTTAAAGTTAAATGCTGGAAAAACTCAAGCTATTATAATCGGCTCAAATCCCCTTCTCAGATCCATCTCCGATTTTCCTACCCTAATCCTGAATAATCAACCTATCACCTTCTGTTCCTCCGCTAAAAACCTAGGAATCATTATTGACCAAAACCTTTCCTGGAAGCCTCAAATCGCCCAAATAGCCCGTAAATCAATAGGAATCCTCAAATTATTTCATCGTTCCCGCCATTCTCTTCCTCAATCCACACGAAAACTCCTAGTTTCCTCATTCATTTTTCCTCAGTTTGACTACGGGTGTGTGGTGTATGGGGGCCTCTCGATGGGGCTCCGGGACAGATTACAACGTATCATGAACAGTTTTATCAGATTTGTATTCGGAGCCCCGAGACGTTCCCATGTATCTCACCTCTACACTGCCCTGGAGTGGCTCAATCCACTCTCCCGTAGACAATATTTCCTGGGCACCTTCCTGTACCATGCCATTAATAACCATTGCCCACCCTACATCTGTAACCTATTGATATTCAAGTCTTCCGTCCATTCCCAACTCACAACAAGATCACGTTCCTCTGACCTATATACTCCTTTCCATCGAACAGCATTATACCAACACTCCTTCCAAGCTCGATCCTCTACCCTCTGGAACTCGATCCCTCCTGAAATTAGACATGCTTCTTCCTTAAATTCATTCAAAACTCTTCTATTCCGATATCTCCTTAAATCCCAGTTACAGCCCGCCAATATGAGTGATAATTGAAAGTCAGTTAATCAAATTAAGCATATCCGATGCCGATGAGTTTGCTTCAATGAGTATATCATTATATAAATTTAAACTCGTTTCTCCAACATTGTTTCTGTTTTGTTTTTTTCTCTTATAAATTATTGTTATTATTTCTTTCCTTTTTCTTCTAACTGATAAAGTGCTATTATCAATTGTATATATATTACCTTTTAGATATTTGTATATATTTTGTTATATTATCATTCAAATAGGTCTTATTATTTTTCTTTTCTATATATGTTTTCCTTTCTTTTCACTATATTTATTTTAGTTATTTTTACTTTTTTTTTTTTTTTTTTTTTTTATATATTTCTTTTTATTTCTGAACGCATTGTAATTATTCTATTAGCATATTGTTATTATTATTATTTTTTTTTTTTGTTGTCCTACTTTTTTTTTTTCTCTCTCTCTTCTTTTCTCATGTACATATTTATCACAAAGTTCTATTTTCAATTGTATATTCATATATTACCTTTTATACTTATTATTGTCCACTTGAAATTAAGATAGCCAGACTATTGTACAACTTATTATACATGTCTGTTATTCTTAGGGGACAATTTGTCCCAGAATAAAGATTTTTTTTTCATTTTCATTTTCATTTTCATAAACCGACAAACAGTCTGTAATATAATTGACTTCAGAATGACTAATTATTTATTTAGTTACCTTTCGCTAGTGAATTTTAACTTATACATTCTAAAAATTACGTTACAATTTTTTTTTTTTAAACAACACTAATTACGTGCTAATTTACCTCTATCGTAAATTAATTAAAATCTTTAGAAATATCAAAATAATGATCTAATTTCCAAAACCTAATCTTAAAATTGACCTCAACCATTTATAACAAAACAATAAAACCAATTTTCTTACTAAACGGATATTTAATACAAGTGATGAATGTATATTCTACTTCAAAATTTTCTATTATTTTAAATATGACCATTTATAAAATTAAATAAGCCTACCAAGGTGTCACTTGCACAGTAAGTAAATAATAATTGGGCCCCATTAACTTAATAAAATATTTTAATTCTTTATCAGTTTGGATCCTTACAAATTATTTTTCCCATCGCTCTGGGTATCAACAGGAGTTCCTTTTGGCTTCTTTAACTTTAGGATTCTTTCCTTATAACAGGATAACAGGGTCTACTCCAAAAATTTCGAGTAATGTTCCTAGTTACTTCGACAAAATATACAATAAAATAAATCAATTTATTTATGATCCAAACTTTATGATATTTCTATTGGGATGCTTCATTTTTGTTCTAAGTGATCATTCCTGGCAACCTTAGGCTATTTATTACTGTTAGCTATTTTTTCTATAAAACTTTGGCCATTACAAATTTTCTTTTGACTAAAAATCTTTTAATTTTAATCTACACTTATTCATTCTATAACTTGTTTTCAAAGTATTTATAAACTGATAAAAATTTGTAATTACATATTTCAAAATTGATTAAAAATTCGTTGAGGTCTCTTGATGCAATAAAATATATAATAAACCCTAATAATCTACTATTTACATTATGTATGACAAATATATTTTCAGCCTGAAAAATAGTTATTTTCCATAAACATTATCCGGATCGGTACCAAAGTTGCAATAGGCATTGTCAAAAATTATAATTTTTTCTTAACCTTCCCCCGCAGATAGTTGCGTACATCAACGGGATTTTGGGTATTTACACTACTGAAATACCTCCTCCTAACAATTTCTACCCTTAGTAATGCAAATACTTTTTTCCGTTTCATTTCTGTAATTTTCCATGGATTATTTTTGTCATCATCTTCACTATAGTTTTCTTTTCCATAAGGTATCGTTTCTTTTGTTTCAAACCTGTTTTCACCTTTCTTATGGTTCTTATTTACCTTTAATTTAAACTTACTATTCTTTTTAACTATTACCGATTTTAGTCTTTTCACAAATTTAACTCTTGTAACTGTTCTAAGCATTTTTGGTCTTGTCCCCTTCCTATTTCTACAACCTGGTCTTCTTTCTTTATGAATTAAATTTTTCTTTAGTAATTGTTTTCTTTTCCTTTTCTTCTTGTTTTTCTTTTTCTTAATTTTTTCTTCTTTATGCGTCGGGAGGTCTGCTTCATGAGATTTTATCACTTCTTTAACAGTGGTATGAGGGCTGGTTTTATCAACTTCAGTTTCCTCTTTTAATTTTTCTTCCTCAGCTATTTCTTCTATTTCTAGCTCTGGGAGGTTTTCTTCAAAATTTCGTTCCACTTTGACAATAGTGGAAAAATCGTTAGGTAACTCACATTTAGCCTCTTCCTTTGTTTGATTCACAATTACTTCGCTTACAGTTGGGAGCGAGCAGGTTAATTCAACTTCTGGATCCTCTTTATCAAATTGGAAAGTTTTGTTGCAATCCTCCAAATCCACCTTCAAATCATCTACTTTTGTTAATATTTCGGTTTGTGTATCTCTATACTCCTTTCTTAAACTTTCAAACATCATCATGATCGTTCTCAGATCATCTTCATTAAGTTTCTGTGCCATGGTGCTTGCTTATAAGGAAAAACAATTAAAACCCTCAAAAATATTCTAATAGCACTTATAACAATAACCTTTACGGTAATAAAAACTCACAATTAAGAAAATCATATAATAAATCGTTAATGATAAATTGGTTCAAAACACCCTTATCCTGTTTGAATTAAATTGAAAAAAAATTATGTCACTCATTAATTAATTACTAATTAAAATAATTAATACTAATTAACAACATTAATTATCTGACAAATCGGTTCCACGCAAGGGGTGCCATTCTTAATGCTATGTCCGTCTCTGTTTGAGTCCGGATCAGCATTAATCTAATTATAGGGATGCCAGTCAGGAATTATTTCCTGACAAATGATAGATAAGTATTATTTAAATAATTAATTAATTTAATAAGGTCTTCTCCAGAAGGTGATCGTGGGGCCAGATTGAGATATGTTAATTATAAATAAGGGTAAACAAATATATTAATTAATGAGTGGCATGCAAATGGTGAATAAATGACGGTTGAACTAAAACAATATATATTCCATTATGGGTTGACATATAAAAATAACAGTTAGGAAAAGGAATCATTCTTAAGTTTAAACTTATATTGTAACAAATAACTTAATCTAGACTTATCTTCTTAATGATGCTATGATGGGTGATGCTATGTGTGGGTTCATAGTGGTAAGCCGGGAGCTCCCAAGCTCCGAAGGATCCAGGAACTAGCTCAGAAGGGACCAGACCAGACATCTCCTAGACTCTCTCAAATACTCTCCTCGACTGCTCGACTCATCGACCCAAACTGATTTTTTTTTTTTTTTTTTTTTTTTTTACATAATAACTTTATTCACAACTGTACACAATGGACAACCAGTGAATGTGAATTACATTGAAACAACAGACATGATCAGGCATGAGGGAGTCAGCACCCAGTGGTACAATCTCCAGGCGTGAAACTAAATTATTAACGATTAGACTAGGAGATCCCTCATCCACTTCCTTTTCAGCCTCCGTTGAGTTATGTCAGGTATCTGTACTGTTGCCATATTATGTATCTGGTTGTTAGAGTGTCCACGTAGTTTCTCATGAAATTGTCGATAAAGTTTATGAATATAGCTCTTAACTGTCGGAATACGTAAGTCTGTATGTAGTATATCGTTTGACACATAAGGAGGGGAGTCTGTTATCAGTCTTAGGAATTTAGATTGAAATGTCTGTATTTTCTGAATATGTGTTCTTTTGGCCGGTCCATAAATTTGCGATGCATACGTCCAGATGGGTTTAATCAAGTAAATGTTAAGTTTCTGTTTTAAAGGTAGTTTTGAGCGTCTGTGAAGTACTGAGTATAGAAGTCGCAGTCTTAACTGTAACGTCTGTTTTTTTGTCTTGACGTGTGGGCTCCATGTCAGTCTTCTATCCAGCGTAAGTCCTAAGTATGTCACTTTTTCAGTTTGATGTAAAGATTGGTTGTCAATGTAAACAGGCGGGCAGGTCTTGCGTCGTAGTGTAAATGTAATATGAAGGGTTTTGTTATAATTAAGTTTTATTTTCCATTTATTACACTAAGTTTGAATATCGTTGAGGTTGTGTTGAAGTGTTAAGGTGGCTTGTGTAGGGTCCGCGTCTCTAGTCATTAGAGATGGTCTAAACCGATATTTTTCAGTAACAGGGACAACCGATACTGGTCAAAAAAATACCTGTTACAAGTACCTGTTACAAAATACCTGTTACTTGTCTCAAGGTCAGCGTCTCTCCATACTCGTACTGGTTTACCCTGTTACACTGATATTCTAGCATACCTATTACTCGCCTATCTGTTACCTATTCAATATCGGCTGTAATCAAAAGTTTACATTTTCAACTACCTGTTTAATAATATATATATAAATATAAATATATAGCCAAATAATTTAACAAAGTATTTGGGGCAGTCACCAAACTTATTTTTATTTATTTTTTTGCTGAAAAAATAAATTACACAAGTACTTGAAGATGATAATCTTAGAAATAAAATAGCTGCAAAGATAAGATTTTTGAAAAAAAAATTGCTAATTTTTATTTTTTTGTATAGTTCATTGATACTTTATCACCTCTAAAACTAAAGGTTTTCGTGGTATCTTTTATTAAAAGGGTAATTGAAATTTTTATATGCACTTCATTAACCAGTGGAAAAATCAAAGCTATGTGGATAAGCTATCTCGTATACTTTAGCAGTATTGGTTTAACACTTCTAGAATGCATTAAAGCGTCCGATAGGATGATACTATGCTTATATTGTTTCTATGTATGTTATATTTTAAATTTGTCCCATCCTTTAAAAATAATAAAGATGTGAAGTAAAAAAAGCAAAAAAACTAATTTGATTTTCAGACATGAAACAACAGTATTGCTAATTCATGGTAAACGTAATAGTTATTACCTAAATGTTAAAAAAAAAAAAAAAAAAAATGCAATCACTACTGCATATTATTTTACCACTGGTAGAACTAGTATTAAAATTAATTGTTTAATTGTATAAAGAAGGATTGATTGAATTAACATTAAACATAACAATTTAAAACGTTAAACATAAAAAACATGATTTAATACATACAATAACACGTGGAAAGAATTTAAATATGAATGATTATACATGAGCAATAGAGTTATTAATAAGACTAAAGTAAATATTCCAATTAATATATTAAACATTTTATCATTAGGGTCTAATGTTTGCTTAAATATTAATATCAACAAATACAAACTTAACAAAGAAATAATTAGACTAATTGCAGATTTAGAAACCATCATAGACTATGATAATACCACAAATAACCACAAAAACTGTTTAAGGAATAACACTAAAGTATCACTCAACAGTTATATAGATAAATATAAAAATAGAAATGATTTTTCGGCATTGGATTTCATTATTAATAAAGAGATTAATCATTTAAATCTACTTATGAAATGTTTGAGAATCCAAACATTATATTCGTAAGATCTGATAAAACTAAACAATTAGCCATAATGTAAAAAGAAGAATATTATAACAAAATTATTAACTTACTTAATGATAAAAAAAAAAATATTTATAGAACAATAAGAACAGATCCGGGAAATAATTTAGCCAAAAATATCATTAAATACCTAAATAATTTAGAAAAATCTGGATTCATGACAAAAAAAGAAAAGAATAATATAGCACCCTAACACTTTCACCACACTGGTAGCTCATGGACCAATAAAATTACACAAAGCTAACCATAATTTAAGACTGGTAATAAATGGAAAATATGGCCCTATAGAAAAACTATCTATTTTAATAAAACATTATCACATCTCAACAATAATAATAACTATGATGTAAAAAATTCAATAGATTGAAGGAACCATTTATCTATATTAAAACCAAATGATTCAATCAATCTTATTAGCCTTGGTATAAAAAATTTATTCACCAATATACTGATAGATACTTGTTTAAAAGTCATCAATGAAAAATGGAATGATATTGAATCATATACCACAATAAAAAACAAAAAACTATACATGGAAGGACTAAAATTATATTTACATAATAATTATTATTTCATGTACAATGAACAATTTTACAGGCAATTAGATGGAGTACCAATGGGCTCTTACCTTAGTGCGAATTTCAGTGGAATATGGTTGGACTATCTAATCGATGAATGTTTAAATAAACTAAATAATAAATCATTAGAATTACATAAATACATTGATGATTTATTCATTATAATTAAAAATGATCAAATCAATAATCTATTACATACATATAATGAATTCAATAATAAAATAGAGTTTACCATAGAAAAATCTATAAAGAACATAATAAACTTTTTAGATATGACTATTATTTTGGATAATAACCAAATCAAAACAAAATGATTCAAAAAGACAACAAAAACCAATAGATAACTAAATTACTACAGCAAACATCCTAAACACCATAAATACTGTAATATTCAAAGCAATAGCCATAACAGACAGAATATATCAAAGAAATAAAAAAAAAATATATATATACAAAATACTGGAAGAAAATTTCATCCCAAAACATAATTAACAAATATTGGTATTAGAACTTAAATACAAAAAAAATAAAAAAGAGGATAAAATAAATATAAACCATTTAGCCACACCATCCAGAAATAATTTAAAAGACAATAAACAAACAAAAGGTAGAAACATTCAAAAGAAAATAACTGATTTCTAAATCAATAAAAATAGCAAATATACAATAGAACATTTAAGGAATAATATAGATTCAATAGACAATACAAATAATACACCAACATTAAATAATAATAGAAATAATCCGAATTTTTTCGATATTATATTCTTTGACCAAATCAAAATGATTGTACATGACTCAGAATTGTATATTGAATAAATAGCAGGTTAAATATTGTCATAACTAATTTTCATATTTATTATCCATATATGTTTTCATGTTTTTAGGGCTTGAAAATGTGGCATAGGCCAAAATGTGAAATTTTGCCCAAATAAAAGGAATTATGCAACATGGTTATTTAAATATAATTGTGATAGCAGATAATATTGCTAATTAATATTCCTTATACACTTAAATCTCCTTAGGTTATATAAAATATATAATTATTTAAGATGTTAGATGTTTTATAACAGCATTCATATTTTTTATTTGATTTACGACCCATAAAAATAATATAATTGCTTATGTATAGATTTCATATTTGAGTGTATTTTAATGATTATTAAAATTAACAATAATAAAATACAAAATAATGTAAGAGTGTCAAAATACAATGAAGACCGGCTGACATTTTACTAGAAAATACCCGTATAAGAGTGGAAGTAAAAATACTGGTTTAGGTAAACGAGTATCTGGTAACAGGTAGAGTTGACAAGAAAAAAATACTAGCCTAGGACAGTACGCAGTACGAAGGTGACAGGTATGAATGTTGTTCCCAGTACTGAAGTGAGTACGCAAGTATCTCGTCCCTGTTACTTCTGAACATCGGTAACAGGGACGCGGTTCAGTGAGCCCATACCTGTTACAAAATAACAGGTCCAGTATTTCTGAACCACCACTACTAGTCATGATTGCAGTGTCATCTGCGTAAGTAGCAGTTAATACGTTATTGTTCGTCGGTATGTCATAGGTATATACTAAGTATAGAAAAGGTGCTAAAATTGAGCCTTGAGGGACTCCTGCTAAAATAGGTTTGATGGAGGAGATATCTGAGCCCTGGCGAACAGAGAAAAAGCGGTCTGAAAGAAAAGATTGTAAGATAAGGTAGTAAGTGTGTGGTAGTAACGGTTTCAATTTTACTAGTAACCCCTGGTGCCATACTCTATCAAAAGCCTGAGAAACGTCCAAAAACGCCCCAGAAACGTAAAATTTTAGTTCTAAAGCAGCGGATATGTAATCTGTGACTCGATGTAACTGTTGTGTTGTTGAATGATATGAGCGGAATCCAAATTGGTGATTAGGTATTGTATTTAATTCAGTCAGTAATTTAGTAATACGGTCCAGTAGTAATTTTTCAAGTATTTTTGAACAGAGCGGTAAAAGACTAATAGGTCTGTAGGAAGAAGGTGTGTATTTGTCTTTGTTCGGCTTATTAATCATTAATATCAAGGAATGTTTCCATTGTAAGGGAAATTTTGTTGTTCTGAGAATAGCGTTATAAAGGGTTGTAAGAAAAACTAATGATTTTTTGGGTAGTTTTTGGAGTACCTCAGCTGTGATGAGATCATAACCAGGAGCTTTATTTTTTGGTAATTGCTTGATATGGTTTTGCACTTCAGTAGGAGTGAAAGGTTTGGGAGGAAGTGACATTGGTAGGGGTGAGTCTAAGATTGTCTCTAAATGTTCCTCATGGAGTGCGTCAGTTAAGTCATCATGTGGTCTAAGTACAGTTGAAAGATAATCGGCAAAAATTTCTGACTTTTCTCTGTCCGAAACAGCCCAGGAACCATCATATTTTCTCAGTGGGACCGATGGTTCACGGTGCTTCAAGAGGCGTTTGGTATGATTCCATAGACTGTTATCATCGGCTGTCAAGTTTGAAAAATAATTGTCATAGTTATTTTGTTTAAATTTTCGTATTTGGTGTTAAGGTCATTATTGAGTTTATTATACGTCTTTCTGTCAGAAGGGAATCGGTCTTTTTGCCATTTTTTGCGCGCTTGTCTCTTGGCTCTAATAAGACCCCTAATATGTTGAGGGTAGGTAAACGGATAGTTTCTTTATACCTAGGTGTTTGCGAAGACCATGCAGCTTCTTGTACTGATGTTGTAAAGAGTTCAACTGCCTCTTCCAATTCTTTTTCTGTTTTGAAAGCAATTGGGATGGACATTTTAGAATTTAGTTGCTCTCTAAATAGGTCCCAATCCATAATACCGCCTGTTAATGGAGGCCTCTTTTCCTTAAGAAATGTTTCGACGCCCATTATCAGGTTTACAGGGGAATGATCAGAGCCAAGATCCACTTCGGTTTTCACTGAACAGGGTACGGTCCTTAATCCTTTCGTCACAAATATGTCTAATATGTCAGGCTTCTTGTGTCTAGAATTTGGTAAGTAAGTTGGTTGGCTGGGAGCAAGTACGTCTAATGACAATCGATGAATAACAGATCTAAGGCTCCTACCTCTTGGAGTGCACAGTCGCGAACTCCAGTACTGATGTTTTGCATTATAGTCCCCTCCAGCTAAAAACGAACTACCAAGAGCTTCAAAGATTTTTGTAAACATTTGCTCTGTAATTATGTACTTTGGGGGGCAATAAATGGCAGCTATTGTGTTTGGTCTGTAAGTGTATTCCTGTGATTTGTATCTGAGGAGTAGAGTCAAGATGAATGGAAAAATGTTTCAGTGTCGATTTGATTGCAATGGCAGTACCTCCGTGTGCAGTGTTGTCAGGATGGTCTGTTCTGTATAAAGTATATCCAGAGATGTTAAGTTTATTTCGAGGTGTCAGATATGTTTCCGTCAGTAAGGCTATTTCTGTGCGTTTGTGATGGAGGTGTATTTCTAATTCAGTCTTTCGTTTTATAAGTCCGTTTACATTCCATAGTAGGATTGATAAGGAGCCCACAGTCAGAGAATTAGGGGCCATATTGGGGGCATACTGTCTGTGTTATTTGGTTTAATTTAGTAATGAGGCTGATAAGAGGTCGGACAAGGTTGTTAAGGTTATTTAGGGCAGAAATAAGTTCTGATGGATCAAAATTAGTAGGCGGTGCTTGAACTGAACTTACATGATTCATGCCTGACCAAGTCTGTTGTGGCTGTACCATAATATTTGAATGAACATGGTCTTGATAGTTCGGTTCTGGAACACTGGGCTGCTGTTGTAGAGGACGATTTTGCAAAGGTGGAAACTGCCTTGGCTCAGGAGGCTCTACAACCACCGGCTGAGGACGATTTCTGTTGCTGCGTTGAGCTCGTAATTCTCTGAAGGTCTGACATCCTCTGTAGTTAGCAGGATGAGCTCCTTCGCAATATGCACGTTTCGCGGGTGTTTCTCTGGTTTTTTGGCATACTGATGTCTCATGGGTTTGGCCACATCGCACGCACCGAGCCTGATGGTTACAATAACTTTTCGTGTGACCAAAGCCCTGTCATCTTGTACATTGTGGAATATCTCGTTTTTTTCTTGGTTCTTCTATCTTTACATGAGTATAATATAGAAATTCAATTTCATAAATGTTTTCATGGTATGAATTTTTTGATATATCAACGAAAAACATTTGTAGTGGGGTTTTTGTTCTTGTTGAAATAGCATTTGTAATATTTATTGCTTCGTATCCATTTCTCAACAACTCATCTTTTATAATGGAAGGAGGAGTAGAGTGGTGTAAACCTTTTATAACTATTCGGGCATTCTTTTCTTCAGCCAGCTGAAATGTGTGAAAGTCTGCGTTCACTTGTCTTAGGCTTCTGACTGCACTCCTGTAGCTGTCAGCTGTTTTCGGAAGTAATGTTACTACGGCCTTATTTGTTGTTTTTAAAGTTAAATTATTAATGCCTACCTTTTTTTCTAGAAATGAGACAAAGGCTGGATAGTTTTCAATACCACGTACATATATTGGAGGTGGCTTCTTACAAACAGTAGTTATATTAGTTTGCTGTACTAGAGTATTTTGTTTTTCTGATGAGGACGAAACTTCGAACTGATTTGATAATTTTATATCACTGACCTTTTTAGCCTGTTTTCTGGGGTCTGCTGTAGCTGCTGGTCTTTTTTTTCCGATGACAACTTCCCATGAATCATGGTTAAGGGCACCAGTAGGCGTATCATCAATTGGCATCTCCATACCTCGGGATGCTTCAGCCATAGCCGAAATTTTAACTAACTTCTTCGCTACGGTACACTACAGTTTTAAATTAACACTTTTTACCTAAAAATTACCTGTTTTTACCACTGAAAACTGTTATATTAGGCGGACACAATTTAAAAACAATCACCTTTCACTAATTCGATCAGCTGATCCCAATAGCTATGTATTGGGCAAAGCAATAGGTTTGATAGGCAAAGCAAACCTATAGGTTTGATACATAGCATTACACACCTTAAAAAAATACATATATTCCAATCAAAATTACTCAGACTAATCACGAAATCACCTTGGTACGTTTCAAACCACACAATTCACACTGATTTAGAAATACCCACAGTAAAGGAACATATACATGACCTTTATAGACGATTTCATGACAGACTTCATGGACATAACAACATCTTCATTAATTACATGGCCACGACTGACATACCTGGAAATACTCTCAGAAGGCTTAAAAGAAGCTGGATGAGAGATTTGCTCAAATAAATCTCTTTACCCTATGCCAGGAGGAGGTACTGTTAAGTGCTAGTCTCCCACACGCATACAAGGCCTGTAATATTACAATTTCATCACATTCACTGATTGTTATCCTAATAACAGGTGTGAATTAAAATCTGAAAGAGAAAAAAAAAAAAAAAAAAAAACTTTTAATACAAGATCATTATATATTAAAATAGTTAAATTGCAATGCTTGTAGGTAGAACAAATTCAATTATTCTGTCAATATAATTTGCTCATATTGATCTAGAGAAAAACTATTTGGAAAACAAATAAAAAAAAGAAATCGTCTTCAATTATATTCTATTCTGGTCATTACAGAAAAATATTAAACTTACCTAATAATTTATATATTTATTAAATTTAAATTGGTCAATACAAGCAGTTGTAGAGTCCTTTTCGCGTTCTCTTGGTGTATTTATAATAAATTCATCCGATTTTATTTCCAAGAACCGAGGCCAAATTTCGTGACCTATTTGAAGAAAACATTTAATGATTCACCCATTAAATATCCACTCTCAGCAATCAATTTGCACTTATCCGCCAGCTCAAAGCGGGGGCGTTTAAAAATGGTGACCACCGAAAGGGGTTAGAAAATATCCAAAAATGTTATTATTTGAAGGCGATTTATTTCAAGCACATTCACTGTCATGAAATTTTCCATTCAAGTTTCGCGAATTGCTAAATAATCAGATCGCTTGATGATTATATCGGTAGAGATGTCTTCTGAGTGCGCGGCCTAGGTTTGTGCATTAATGGCGGTAATAGAGAGATATATGCTTTATTGATATAAAAAAGGCGTGTGTCTGTGCCATGGTCACGGTCGTGTGTTGTACGTGGATGCATTTATGTACCGGATTATATTTTTATTTATGTATTTAGTATAAAAGCAAGGAAACAAATAATTATTGTGTTACAATATAACTTTATTAATTATAGGTCTGTGATACGAAAAGTACGACACAAATGGCGTACAAGATACATCGAGATTTCTTGTAAACGTTAAATCAATACAGGTATTACCTAATGTTGAAGAAGTTTCAATATAAGACAAATTGAGCTCGCTGAGCATGAAGTCGGGCCATGAGCGGTTTTGTGAGACATCAACATTAAAGTCTCCAGCTATCATAACTGTTATAGTCAGATCAGGCTCGTAATCGGGTATAATTTTAGCGATGTTTTTAGAATATTTTAACAACGATCGTAACGCTTTGCTCGGTTGGATATACACACACCCGAGTACGAATTTTAAAGATGCCATTGGGCTTTACGTTTTTTCAAGACAGACATCACCAGGTTTTGCGTGTTTCATTTCCAAATTAATTTCCGAAATGTCAATGTTAATTCTATTACAATCAGTTAAGCTATTGATGTAGCGCTATATGGCGATTCCACCGGCTTTGCGATTTGGTGATGATGATACCGCTACCGATGTTGTTGAATCATGATGTAGTTGCATTACATGGTTGAATTACTCACCACCAATTTCCTATCTATCCTTGATACCCATGCTCCTCTTAAAACCTCAACATTTCGCCGGCGTCGCCCTGCTCCTTGGATGAACCATGATATCAAAGATTTACAAAAAAGACGCGAGGCTGCCCGAAGACGCTTCAGACGCACCAGGCTTGCAGTTAAACGCCTCAACACAAACCCTAACCCTAACCCTCCAATCCACTAGTCTCCCAACTTGCTTCCTCCTCCATCCCCGATAATCCTCCGAGGCGTCTGAAAAGAAGATGGCCTAAAGACCGTTTAGTGTAGATTTTATTGAAGTGCTACTAGTGAGTAGTTCTTCACAAGTTATTTACATGCCATTGTATTCACTGTCAACACATTTACTTTTTGTATATTATTTTGTACAGTTGTAAATATCAATAAATGGAAAAAAAAAAAAAAAAATTTTAACAGAGGAATGGAAAGTTATTGGATGACCATCAAGCGTTGAGTTTCTTAGAAATTTAACACAATCCACGATCCGGCGAACTAAATCCAATTACTTCCACGAAGCCCTCTCATCTGCACCCGATCCTAAATCCAAATGGCTGCTCCTCCGCAACCTTTCCTTGTGTGATCCTCCTAGTTCCTCTCCCTCGGAAGTCTTTCCTGTCACTCCGGATGAGTTAAACTCCTATTTCGTTTCTTCAATAATTTTTCTTTTTCCTGTATCACTCCCTCTGATCTCATTACCTTCTTTATGAAGTCTCAATCCAACTCATCTGGTTTAGACGGCATTCCTGTTAAATTATTGAAATTATGCCTTCCTAAAATCCTACCGGTTTTCCTCTTCATATATAATTTTCCCCCCCAAAACTCTGTATTTCCCACTTTCTGGAAAATGACCGTAATTCATCCCATTAACAAAAACCCAAACCCTATATCCCAAAAGGACTAACGCCCTATATCCATACTTTTCAACCTTTCTAAGCCTCTAGAAAGATTGGTGCAATCCCAAATTTCCGATTTCCTAGATGATTCCACTCCATTCTTTCCAATCTGGTTTCCGTCCCGGCTTTTCAACACAATCCGCCCTCATCAAAATTATCACTGACATCCAAGCAGCGATGGACAAAAAAGAACTGACCATCCTGATCCTCCTTGATATCTATAAAGCACTCGATTCCTTAGACCATAATATTTATATATTTTTTCCAAATTGAAATCATTGAACGTTTCCTACAGCGCCCTCCTTTGGTTTCAATCTTTCTTTTCCCACC
Source organism: Euschistus heros (assembly GCA_003667255.2). Taxonomy (NCBI): domain Eukaryota; kingdom Metazoa; phylum Arthropoda; class Insecta; order Hemiptera; family Pentatomidae; genus Euschistus; species Euschistus heros. The sequence continues at coordinate 393,208 of RCWM02000324.1, read as the reverse complement.
GCATCCAAACAGTTGCCACCCCTAACCAAGGTCTATCCTTTTTCCTCACTCTACAGTCAGGAGTAGCTCAAGGTTCGAGCATTTCCCCTCTACTGTTTAATTCTTACATCAATGATCTTCCCCATTCAATTCACCATTGTTCCCATCATCTTTCCGCCAATGACTTCCAAATTTACTTCTCCTTTCCTCCATCCGAATTGTTAGCTGCGTTTTCCAAAATTCAGGAAGACCTAGACGAAATCTGTGCCTGGGCAAATCGGAACAAATTAACGTTAAACGCAGCTAAAACTCAAGCAATTGCCATAGGATCACATTCCCTTTTTCATTCAAATGCTAACTTTCCCACATTATTCCTTAATGGTCATCCAATAACTTTCCATTCCTCTGTTAAAATTTTTTTTTTTTTTTTTTTTTTTCCATTTATTGATATTTACAACTGTACAAAATAATATACAAAAAGTAAATGTGTTGACAGTGAATACAATGGCATGTAAATAACTTGTGAAGAACTACTCACTAGTAGCACTTCAATAAAATCTACACTAAACGGTCTTTAGGCCATCTTCTTTTCAGACGCCTCGGAGGATTATCGGGGATGGAGGAGGAAGCAAGTTGGGAGACTAGTGGATTGGAGGGTTAGGGTTAGGGTTTGTGTTGAGGCGTTTAACTGCAAGGTTTTTTACGCCATTTCGTTATTGTTTGTTATTCAGATAGTTTTTGTTCAATGTATTTTGTTCCTGTTGTGTTTGTCTATGTATTGGTATATATTGGATGCAATGATCTATAGATTTGTACATAACAATTATTTAGCTTAAATTGTTCGTAATTTTTTTTTTTTTTTTTTTTTTTTTTTTTTTTTTTTTTTTTTTTTTTTTTTTTTTTTTTTTTTTTTTTTTCCTTTTTTCAATTTATTTATTTCTCTTTTCTCTCTCTCTCTCTCTCTCTTTTTTTTTTTTTCAATTTATTTATTTCTCTTTTCTCTCTCTCTCTCTCTGTTTTTTTTTTTTTTTTTTTTTTTCTCTTTTCTCTCTCTCTCTCTTTTTTTTTTTTTTTTTTTTTTTTTTTTTTTTTTTTTTTTTTTTTTAAATATTTATAGTGAAATAAATATTTCCTCCTAATTAGTTATAAATATGTACATCGATACGTAAAATATAAACTTAAATTATTTACATTGGTATATATTAATTATAACTAATAAATTCGTATTCGGTTATCTGAAGTCAACATTTTCTTTGGTTATGTTGTAGAGATATTGTTATAATGTTTTCAGTAGATTGGATTCCTTCAGGAACTTGAATAGTCTGCTTATTGTATCTTCGCAGTCATTTAGCGTTTCTTTAAGAGATCTTTTGAGGTTGTATTTCAACATAAGCTTATCATAGTCCGAGCATTCTTCTATAATGTGTTTTATTGTGATGGTTGTTTGGCATCTATTGCATATAGGTTCTGGGTCTTTTGTAATTAGATGGATGTGAGTCAGCCGTGAATGGCCAATCCTTACTCTTGTAAGAGCCGTTTCTTCTCTTCGAGTTGGTCTAACTGAGGTCTTCCAGATGTTTGTATTCGGTTTTATTTCTTTTAGTTTGTTATTGTTAACATTGCTCCACATACTTTGCCATGCAGCTTTGGTATCAGTGTGTAGCAATTTTTTAATATCAGTTTTAATGCAAATGGAAACAATGTCTTGATTACTGAGTGCGGCTTCCTTTGCAAGTTTATCAGCTGCTTCATTGTATTTGATGCCAACATGCGATGGTGTCCAGAGGAATTTAACATCTTTTTGTAATGATTTTAGCATAGCTAAGTATTCATGAATCTTTATTACTAATGGGTGATCGCTGTATAACTCTAATAGACTTTGTAGTGCAGAGAGTGAATCACTGCATATTATGTGCTTGTTTCCCTCTTTTGTCATTATATTGTGGAGGGCATATTGTATGGCGGCGAGTTCTGCTGTGAATATACTGCAATGAAGTGGTAGTTTATATTTGAATGCTTCTTCAGGTGTGACCACAGCTGACCCTATATTATCATTCATTTTGGAGCCGTCTGTGTAGATGAATGATGCATTCTGATTTTTATTTAATATTTCTTGAAATTTATGGTTTATTTCATACGGTGGTGTGGTTTTCTTTCTGAACTTTTGTAGTGCTAAGTTAATACAGGGAACTGCGTATGTCCATGGTGGGGTAAGGGTATCTTGGCTTTGTATACTTTTTTGTTCTATTTCTTCTATAGGTCTTCTGTATCTTATTGTTAGAGGGGCTGGTTTTGTTGGGTTATTGCTGTAAATTTGTTGATATTTCGGTCTAAATATGTATTTAAATGCTGGGTTTGTTGGTTGTGTTGCTATGGTTGCTATGTAGTTCATTGCTAGTTGATGTCTCCGGAATGTGAGTGGTGGCATATTAGATTCAGCGCATAAGCTAAGAATTGGGCTCGTCCTGAAGGCTCCCGTTGCTATCCTTATTCCACCATGGTGCACAGAGTCAAGCTGTGTTAGTAGGCTGAATCTGGCTGAGGCATATATATGGCTAGCATAATCTAATTTTGGTCGTATTAGGCATTGGTATATTTGGAGTAGCCTCGATCTGTCCGCTCCCCAGCTAGTACCTGCCAACACTTTCATAACATTTAAACGTTGTAGGCAGCTATCTTTTAGGTTCCTGATGTGGTGTTTCCATGTGAGCCTTGAGTCAACTATTAATCCTAAGAAGGTGCAGTGGTCATGAAAGCTTAACTCTTTATTGTATAATGTAATTTTCGGAGGAGTACTTGGTTGTTTTTTCCGGGAAAAGAGAATACATTTAGTCTTTTCTATTGAGAAATTGAGACCGGTATTTTGTGACCAGGTTTGTAGTTTGTTCAGAATTGACTGTATGGTGGCTTTTGTTCTGTTCGTGTCTCTATATTGAATGAGGATGGCAAGATCATCTACAAAAAGACTTGGTTTGAGGGATCGATGAGTGAGTGCGTTTTGTATAGAATTAATGGCAATTAGAAACAGTGTTCCGCTTAGGACACTACCTTGTGGAATCCCCCATTCTCTACAAGTGTTTTTTTAGAAAGATAATCTGCGATTCGCACTTGTATATATCTTTTCCTCAGAAAATTTTGGATGAAACGTGGTAGGGCTCCTCTGAACCCCCAGTCATATAATTGTTTTAATATGGTTGGTCGCCAGACTGTATCAAAGGCTTTTTCAATGTCAAAGAAAATGCCTAGACATTCGCGTTTACTGATGAAGGTGTTCAGTATCTCGGCTTCTAGTGATACGAGATGGTCAACAGTCGATCTTCCTTTTCTTTGCCCACATTGAAAGTCAGTCAGTAGCCTGTTCTTCTCAAGATACCATAGAAGGCGTTTATTAATGATTTTTTCTATTAACTTGCATAAGCAACTCGTTAAAGATACAGGTCGGTAATATTCTTCTTTCAATTTGTTTTTTCCTGGTTTTAAGATGGGTATTACCATGGATTCTTGCCATTTTTCTGGGAGTTCACCTTCCAACCATATTTTGTTGTAAAATTTTAGGAGGTGTTTTCTTTGGTCTGTTGGGATATTTTTTAGCATGGAATTATGGATGCTGTCTGGTCCAACAGCGGACATTCTTAGTTAAGTTCCCATTCGGTTATTGGTAAGTTATATGTTTGATTGTTGTTATTTGAATTGATTTCAAAATGGATTGGTTGTTGTTCGCTGATTTTTTGTCGGAACTGCAGATTATAATGGGTTGAAGATGATGTCTCTGCGTAGTGTTCTGCGAATCTTTCGGCTAATACTGAAGGTTTATATACGATGTTCCCTTCTATTTCAAGGGTCGGTTGCTCGTTTGAGTATTTCCCTCTAATGGCATTTATCTTCCTCCATACTGTACGAATTGGTGTGCTTGTGTTAATATTATTTACAAAGTTGTTCCATGATTGTTTTTTCTTGTTTCTGATAAGGTTTCTTGACTGGGCTTTTAATTTTTTAAAGTTTATAAAATTTACTGTGGACGGTGATTTTCGGAATTTATTTAATGCACGGTTTCTTTTTTTAATGATTTCTTTACAATCATTATCAAACCATGCTGGCTTTGGATTAGAGGAAGATGGATTTGATTTTGGTATTGAGGCTTGTGCTGCTTCTATTATTTTTCTTGAGTGATGTAGCTGTTGATTTGATTAATATTTCCACTAGCATGATCTAGTTTTATTTTGTTTTGAAAGAGGTCCCATTGTGCTCTATTGACGTCCCATAGCCAATGTCTTTTCCCGGTGGTGTGTCTTCCAATCATTTTCACGAGGATTGGGAAGTGGTCAGAATTGTGGGGGTCATTTATTACTTTCCATTCGAGTAAACTGAATAAGGTCGGTGTACATAGGGTTATATCTATTGCTGTGAATGATCCATTTTTAGGGCATAGGTGTGTCATCGATCCTGTGTTAAGCAGCAACAAGTCGAAATTATCTTGGATTCGTTTAATTATGTTTCCTCGTGAGTTGTTCGCTCTATTTCCCCAGTTTTTGTGAAGTGCGTTTACGTCACCAAGGATAATAAAAGGCTGTGGGAGCTTATTGATAAGTTTTGTTAAATCATATTCATTAATAGATTCGGTGGGTGGTAGATAGATGTTGCAGATATTTATTTTTATGTTCGTATTAACTGTTGTGGTAATTGCTTGAATGGGAGTATCTAATTTTATTTCCTTTGCGATTAAATTGTTGTGTATTGCCGTTAAGACTCCGCCACAGGCTCGGTTATCTGTTATTTTATCGGTTCTAAATATTTGGTAATTCTTGATTTTAAATTTACTGTGCGGTTTTAGATGTGTTTCTTGAAGGCAAATTATTCCAGGTTGATGTTCTGTTATGAGTAGCTTCAATTCTTCATATTGTGAGGTTGTCCCGTTAAGGTTCCATTGGATAACATTTGTGTAGTTATTCATGAGATTTGGATAAGATAATTGTAAAACATTATATATTTTTTTCTACTACCCATGTAGTTATATATGTTTAGGAATTTAGTGTATCTTGGCATACAATGATAAATAAAAATAAAAAACAGAAAAACAAAAAATAAAATTAAAAAATAAAAAATAATAGGTTATACATTCTAGAACATATTACATCATTAATCCTTATGCATTTATTATTCTGTTTCAATTTATTTAATATCCATATCATTGTTTGTTTTAGCACTGTTATATTAAAATTTATTATTTTCTGTCTTGTAAATTTCCTATATGGACTAATAATTCTTATTACGATAATTTTATGAGTTTTTAGAGATAAATGCATTTGGACTATAATTAATTATCATAATATGATTATATATATCATTATTTGTTTTTATGACATAGAATAATATATTTTTAGATCTATTGCGTTGATGAATGAATCTATTATATAGGTGTTTATATATTGTGTATTTAATAAGTTGGAGTGGGTTATAAAATGAATTAGAGGGTTGTTTATTTTCGTTATGATAGCTAGCGGGCTTGTTATTGTTTGTGGTTAGAAGGGAACTACTCGGACTAGGATGTTTGTAGTTAGAAAATTTTATGATTTTAATTAGAATCTTTAACTTAATTTTATTTAATTTGTTTATCTTTATTTTCCTCAGATCATTATTCTTATTTTCTCTACTTGGCAGTAATTTTCTATCTTGGGTGTAGATGGCTTTCGGCTGATATTTGTTAGTTATTATTTTTAGTCCTTTTTGTTTTCTGAGTAAACTATTACTGATTCGTGGCATGATATTTGAAAATGTCATTTTATAAAGTGAGGGTAAAATGTAAAAGAAAAAGTCATACAAGAATAAATTGATAAAGGATAATTTAATAAATAAAAGGATTAAATAGATTAGGATATATTTATAGTATTGTAGTTTTGAGATAATGATAATATTAATTTTTAATCATGTGACTTAATGTAAATTTCAATTATTAATAGATATTAGTTTTAATACTAATTGCTATCCATTTTTTCTATACTCGGATTTCGAATCGTAGGTTTGGTTCGAGACTTACTTCTCGATTTTCTTTCTCTAACTATAGTCCACCCGCCCTGTGGGTCATCTTGGCGACCGAAGGGGGGAGGGGGGGAGGCCATTTCGTTAGAGTTTCGTTTTTCCGAAGGTGAAACCTTCGGTTTAATGGGGGTTTCCGGAATTTTTGCAGAATTTTGCCCGGAAGGGTTAAAGGGAGTTAAGGGGGGGAGTGGGTTGGTTACCCGGGATGTGGAAGGGGACGGGTGGGGGATGGGTTGAGGGAGTGGAGTGGGAGGTGGGAGTGTGGAGGGGGAATCTCGGATATCATTCATATTCGAGTGTCCAATAGGTAAAGGTTTGTCGTTAGTAACTGGCTCTAACGTTTTTTTTAAAAATAGAGCGATCATCTCTTAAATCGTCTGTTTGTACACTAACTGATACTTTGTTTTTTACAATATTGGAAAAACTTACATGCATTGTTATTGGATGTAGTACTTCATATTTTTTTTTGCGGCTAGATAAGTAATTTTTTCACCATCTTGGATGCTTTTAATTTCTTTTTCTTTTAAAAAAATAGGACAATTTTTCGAAAAAGAGTCGTGTTGACCCTGGCAATTTACACATTTTATGGGACTATTACATTCAACCCCTTCATGTTTAAGTTTACCACAGTACCTGCACAGTGGCTCTTTTTTGCAGAATGTTTTTGTATGACCAAACTTAAGACATACATAACAACGCGTTGGGTTTGAAATAAATTGCTTAACAGTGATATTGTAGAAGCCTATTTTTATTTCTGTGGGGACAGTAGGATTATTGAAAGTAATGAGGTAATTATGACTGTTATGTTTTTCGTTATTTTTGAAATATGTCAGTCTTTTTACATCTTCTACGTTTTGTGATTTTAATTCTCCCTTTATTTCGTCAATGGAACAACAATTTAGATCTGGGCACCATATAATTCCTTTACTTTGATTTAGTTTGCCATGCGGTTCTACTTTGACAGGAAAGTTCTTGATTAGGTTTTCACATTTTAGTAATTTATTCCATTGAATTTCTGAAATAACTTCAACTAGAAGAGTACCGTCTCTTAACTTTTTTCCAGCTTTTACATCACCTACTAAATTTTTTAGGCTTTTATATATTAAAAATGGTGATACTTTTTGGAAATCGAATGGATTTCCATCATTATCACAACCGATTCTTTTTATAATTAAGAATCGTTTGTAATTATGTTGTTTGTTTTCATTATTTAATGGGAAAAGTTCCTTAAATTTAGCTTTTTTCCGCTTAGCGGGCGGGGATTCCGCCATGGTTTTTACTTACTTTTATAGTAAGTAAGAAAAAAAAACAAAAAAAAAAAAAAAAAAAAAAAAGTATTTAAAATAGAGAAAGAAAAAGAAAGCCTCCTAAAAAAATATTTAAATATATTAAATAAAAGGAAAATGCTACTTATCGCTAGTTGTAGATACTTAATCCCCAGGAGCTCACTAAATATACGTCCTCACAGCACCAAGTATCAACACTAACTCCTAGTGGATTGGAGTGGTTATGGAGCTTACTATGGAAGGATAGATATCTGGTTTGGGCTAAATCAGAAACATATGGAAAATTAAGATCTTTATGGATAAGTTTATTGGTCACATAGTGAGGAGCGTTAAGAATTTTTCGAAGGATTTTGGATTGTAAAGATTGGATACGAGATGAATTGGAGTGTTTGACAGGCAATAAAGGAATCATTGTTTACTGATAACACACATGTGTCATCAGCGTAAGTGGTGAGGATAGTGGTAGGATGAGTTGGGATGTCAGCTGTGTACACTGTGTACAGGATAGGACCTAGGATACTACCTTGAGGAACTCCGGCAGATTGGGTAAAGAGGGGAGAATAGGAAAATTTATGGTTTACTTTGAAGGTTCGGTCACTGAGATAGGATCTAATAATAAGAAAATATGTAGAAGGTAGGAACTGACGGAGTTTATACAGCAGTCCTGGGTGCCAGACTCGGTCAAACGCTTGTTCTACATCAAGAAAGGCTCCCGTGCAGTACATTCTGCACTCCAATGCAGAGGAGACAACGTCCACCACACGATGACATTGCTGGATTGTTGAGTGTGATGTTCGGAATCTAAACTGGTGATCTGGGATTACATGATGGGATTCTAGGATAGGATATAAACGTTTTAAAATCTGTTTTAAAAATTTAGGCTTAACCATTGATTAAACCCTCTCCTGGAAATCCCATATTGCACAAATCTCCCGAAGGTCAATCGGCATCCTAAAACTATTTCACCGCTCCCGTCACCTCCTTCCCCTACCCACACGCAAACTTCTAGTATCCTCCCTTATCTTTCCCCAATTTGACTATGGTTGCGTGATATATGGCGGGCTCTCGACGGTTCTTGGGGACAGATTAAAACGCATCATGAATTGCTTCATTAGGTTTGTCTTCGGAACCTCGAGACGTTCCCATGTTTCGTATCTCTACACTGACTGAAAAGCCAATTTTTTCCCCTCCTTCCGCAGAAAATACTTCCTAGGCACCTACCTATTCCAATTTATCAATACCCGTCACCCTCCCTTAATTTACAGTAACCTGAAATTCAAGTCTGCTATTAAATCACTGCATACAAGATCTCGGCTTTCCGATCTCTATACTCCATCTCACAGAAGTACTGCATTCCAACGTTCCTTCCTTGTCCGATCCTCTACTATTTGAAATCCCCCCCCCCCCCCCGTATTCGCATTGCTTCTTCCCTTGGAACATTCAAAACACTATTCTTTCACCATCTTCTTTCCCTCCAACCCGGCGCTCTCTAATTATAAGGATGTATGTACTATGTATGTAATCGTCTAATATAATTACTAAGACCGTCAGACATAAAACATTAGCATAAATTATAGTTTGATTATGATAATGTTTTAATTTCTTGTAATGATTATTTTTGATTTTCTATCTTTTATTTTTCTTTAAGTTTCTGTTTGGTTTTTTTCTCTTCTGCAATTTTGTTTACAATATTAACCTCTATTTTTTATACTTATTTTTTCATTCTCTTTTTATTTATAGTTTTTTCTTTTTCTAGTTTTCTCTGTACTTTTTTTTTCATACATATTTGTATTCAATTTTATCTATGTTATTTTATTTTTAATAGCTCTCGGCCAGTTATGATCTTACTTTTGTTATTAAAAGCTATTCTTAAGGGACTTTGTCCCAGAATAAAGTTTTCTTTCTATTCTGTTCTATTCTATGTGTAAGGCAGAGACATAACAGATACATATTCAGCCTTGGTTAGGTAAGGCTGGCAATCCCGTGTCATAGAATAAACCTGTAGTCTTTCCCAGTTGTTAAAGGCGTGTCTGACAATGTAAGCACGCACTGTACGTGCATGTGAGATCCTGCCGTACATTGCGTAAGATAGGGCAGAGAAGAGACAAGCACCATCTCCGGGAAATTTGTAGACTTGGTGGGGAACTTGGGAGCCATCTACCTCTAACATTTCTACTTCAGCCATCGTGAAAACAATCAATGAACAGCAAATACAAAAAAAATAAAAATAAAAATAAGAACCTCTCTTAAGTAATAAAATAAATTAAAGCCAAAAAACTATGTTCTATGTAGAGAAAAGAAAAATAATCAACTTGAGATGCAATAAATTGCTAACTTAACTAGTATTAAATCTAGAAAACAGCAACTCTCGTAACTTCTTTAGATTCTTGAATCGTTCGTATTTGTATAAAAAAAAAGTAAATAAAACTTTATCACGCATATATCACGTCACATGTCACCATTGTCCTTTTAGTTTAAATTAGCAAAAAGAAATTTATCTCCTTATTGAGGAAATAGATACACTGCAAGTAGAAAGTAATTACACTGTAATTGTAAACCCAACTACATATATGGGTAACCTCCTCATGTGCTAATCCAATTACCATATGTTCTTCTCAAAGAAGCTTATACAGAAGTCGTTTACTCGTAAAATATAATTGATTGAGAAAAACGTGTTGTACAGAAGTTGTAGATATTTTAATTTACATATATGAAGATAATGAAATGAAGACCCAATAAAAATTGTATGAGTACTTTTATTTTACCGTTTTGTAGAACCGATACAGGACAAACTACTTAGAAAATAATTGTCATCGTGCATCTAACATCTAATATGAAGCAATGTTCTAAGTTTCATTACGATCCGTAATGTTATTTCAAAGAATTTCCAATGCGTGAGAAGTCGCGTTTTTCGCGAATTATTCGCGATCCAAGCCGATTTTTTTAAATTCCTTTCTAAGCGAGCACCTACGACCCTAGAGGAAGCTAAATACCAAATTTAATTCCAATCCGTTCGGTGGGTTCTGAGATTTCATGACACATTACACTTTAAGTATTACAAAATACTTCGACTAAAAGTGTCCCATCTCTCAATTTTTTAATTAATTTAGCCTCACCTATTATTGCTTTTAAACTTTTATGTATCAAAAAAGGTGAAACCTTATAATGAAAAACTTGATACAGTTTTTTTTTTTTCTTCACTACTTCCTGCAGTAGTAAACGTAAATCTACCCTTTTTCCTTTTTAGCGGTAGGGATTCAGCCATTTTCGTAGCTGAAATACGTGGAAAACATGTAGTCGGAGGGGGAAAATAATTGAAATACCATTTTCAATCCTTTCCCCCCTCCGTTCTTAGCCGTTTGATCAAATAACTCGGAAACCGTTACTTTTAGTACATTTTGTGTTCAATACATTATTAAAGTAAATCAAATTTGCAACAAATTAGGTGCTATTAATTTTTTTTTCTCAGTGTCAGATCAATGGTTTTAGAACAGTTTGGCCATCAAAGATTGGCCAATACACTTTGTCGGTACTCTTCTGTTGTCCGCTATAACTCTGATACAAAATATATTTTTTTTAACTGATAGCTAACTAAATTTACTAACGGACCACATATATGAAATTTATATAAAATAACCATACCAGCACGCTAAAAGTTCGTACTGTTGTCAAGTCCAAATTTTTAGCACATTTTTCGGGATAACCCCCAAAACTGTTTGTCCGATCTAAAATTTTTTGTTTTCAACTGATACATGGATGGATTTAATATCACATATTTTCTATAAAAATTTAGTTATTAAATTCCACTGCTAGCACGCTAAATGTGTATATTTTGGCAAAATATGATAATTTTACATGTTCAGTGGGCTGGCATAGGTATTTTATGAAATTTATTCAAAATATCATATTTCAGCTTTTAGTTGAAATAAATAAATAGTTTTGTGTAAATAGTTTTGGGGCTACAGCAAAAAATGTTCCACAAAACTTGGACTTCACAAGAGTGTGGGTTTTTAGCGTTGGCATGGGTATTTTACATGACTTTATATAAATTTCATATATGGGGTCTGATAGTAAATTTAGTCAGCTATTAGTTAAATAAATAAATTTAGGATCAGAGTTATAGCAGACAACGGAAGAGTATTGACAACGTGTGTTCTCGGAGAAGTGGGACTTACCACAAGTTAGCCAATCATTAATGGCCAACCGCTCTAAAACTATTGATCTGAGCAAAAAAATGAATAGCACCTAATTTGTTGCAAATTTGATTTACTTTAATAATGTATTGAACACAAAATGTACTAAAAGTAATGGTCTCCGAGTTATTCGATCAAACGGTTAAGAAGATATGATTATCAACCTTTTCTCCCCTCCACCTACATGTTTTCCACGTATTTTGTTTCAGTGTAGTGTATATTTCATAACTTTATAAGCTGAAATATTTTACTTTATTTAATTATGAGGACGATATTTATATTAATACTGTTCATGTATATCAATTGGTGTTTTTAACATTTAAGTTTTAAAACATTAAAATTACATTAAAATATATTTTGCTCAAATTAGTCTGGAGAAAAACTACTTGGAACTAAAATAAAAAAGAAAATCATCTTCAAGAAGTTCACTGTTGGACGAAAAGGATGTGAGTTTCGGAGAATGTGTGCCGGTGTTACGGCCTCAAGTGGATTTTGAATTTTGTCTGCCGGTGCGACGCCCCAAAGTGGTGAAAACAGCCAATCTAGGTGGACGTTAAGAACAATTTTCATGTCAACAGAGCTTTGAATGGACATTGTAATGCTATCAAGGGGTGACTGACGGGATATAAACAACAATGAGAAGACGATATTATGGATTAACACTTGTGTAAGCAAATATTCTTTCCACAAAAAATGGCACTTCTCAGATCTGTATCTGGTTCCAGTGTCTCTCTTACTTTTTTTTGGGCCTACATAAATGATCTAACAAATTCCATTCACCACTGTTCCTACCATCTATACGCGGATGATTTCTAGATTTATCTATCCTTCCATCCCTCTGATTTAATAAAATCATTCTACCTTATCCAAGAGGACCTTAATAGCATTTGCAAGTGGGCCTCTGATAACAAACTAAAATTAAATGTAGAAAAAACGCAGGCTATTATCATAGGTTCATCATTTGAGATCCCTTCCCCACCTCCCGATCCTGTCTATGAACTCCCAACCTATTCAATTCTACTCCACAGTCAAAAACCTTGGTATTACCCTCGACCAAACCCTTTAATGGAAACATCTCTCCCAAATTTCTCTGCTGGCATATGGTGGGTTGGTGGCGGAACTCGAAAGTAATCTTTATTATTATTTTTTATTATTATTATTATTTTATTGAAATATATGTTCAATCTGCCTCAGTTAAGGGCAATAAGTAACAGTGCTAACGATGTAGTTCATTCGTACCATATATACAAGTTCTCATCCATACACAATTGATAATAATAAGAGATAAAATACAACAGTCATAATACAAAATATAAATCAAATAGTCATTATACAAAGAAATTAAATAAATAAAAAAAAAAATTTTTTTTTTTTTTTTTGATACATTCATACTCTATGTACAATGCAGACACACTCAGCCTAGGGGACCTATTCCCCCACTTATTGGGAGTCAAGGCCAGACGCGTAGAGATCCCAGCGCTGCCCTCTCAGCTGCATCACCAGTAATATCCAGTGGAGGCTGAGTGGGAGCGCTATAGCCACATATGCTCAGAACTTGAGTGGAGAAGCTGGTCATTACCAGGACTCCAACATAACATTATATTACAAAAGTTCTCGGGGCCATTGCCGTTTCAATCTTCGGGGGGGGGGGGGGGGGGGGGGTTATAGAGATGGTTAGAGCTGGACAAGGATTGAGCCAGAGGATTAGGATGATTGGATAGATTTTGAAGAAATTTCAAGAATTTTGAAGGAATGAGGTCAAGCGTTGTGGCCTGGTAAACTACGCACATCCCTTTTCACACGGCGTCAGCGCCCTGGAGCCTATAAGAACCCCTGTCAGGAGCAAGATGGCGTCACTCCCAGTCTGTAGTCATTAGATGCATTATTTACTTGCTATTTTAGTACAGTTTGTAACTTTTTAAATAAATTCCTTTTTTAAAAAAGCGACCCCTGTATCAGTCTTCATAACTGGCGCCCGAACAGGGACTGCGAAGGTTCCAGTTGAAGTTTGTGACCTATTGTCCCAAACTCAACAAGCATTTTGCGTGACCATTTGTCCCGCAAGGAACTGGAGTTTCAACTCCTCATTCGCAGTACAGAAGAAAAGAAGCAGTAGACTGCCAGGTCCAGCGACCAGAAGACAACAGCATCATAGTGAGTACTCACATACCTCAATTAATTATCAGGGAAAATATTTAATTTTGCTAATTATAATATTGTAAACAATAGAATAGTTAAGATGCCTAACGAAGTTTCAAAAATATTAACTCCAGAATATTGCAAACTCATTCCCAAATATGAAGGTACTTCCTTCAAATTGTACCATTTTGTTAAAACGTGTGAAGAACTATATGCCCTATATTGTAACGAAAACGTTAGAGAGAGGGACACAAACCATTGGTTGTTATTTAAATCTGCTATGAGACATTTAGACGGGCCAGCAGAAGCTGTAGCCCTCAATAATAACTGTAATCACATAATAACTTTGTTGAATAAATTAAAGAAAAATTTTGCAGACAACAGGACCGCGCCAGATTTAATAGCAGAATTGGCCCTATTAAAATCACACCCGAAGGAACACCCTGTTGAATTCCTTAACCGTTTAGATGAAAAACGGACTGTAATTATAACTAGATACAACTTGGACGGAATTAATGGGGATATATTAATCAATATGACGCACCAACTTGACGCGACATTAGTAAGAACTTTCGTACACGGGGTACATCCACTACTCGGGGCACACTTACAGTTATTCCAAATACAAAACTTAGATGACGCAAGGAATAAATTAATTAACGATTGTAGCATAGTTCTAGAACAATTAAGATATAATACCTCACTTGATGCGATTTATAAAATAGATTCCAAAAAATATTCACACCCTTATCAAGTTCCAAATTACGACCCCAAAACGAATCAAGTAAAACCATACAATCCTTTTCCAAACTACAACCCGTTTAAGCAAAACAATCCGTTCCAAAATAAACCAACATTTAATCATCAACCTCAAAATTTTAATTACCAACAGAAACCTAATTTCCAAAATTTTCAGTATCATCAAAAACCATTTTTTCAACAACATAACCAATTTAATAATAATAATAACAATAACAGACAATACCCTCCTACAGTATCTATGAGAACCCAAAGATCAAATAAACCAACCTCGTCAAAACGTTGGATTTCCCCATACGAAATCACTCACATTAAAGAGAAAACAGAACCAAAACAAAAAGAAAGCCGTGTGGATAAGATGCAAGAAGAATTGAGTAATCTACGCGAAAATTTCAATAAACTATCCGAACATTTTTTAGGGTTAAGCCCGTCACCCCAAGAGAACCCCCCAGGACATTCGAATTAAATATTTTAAACAAATCCCTACCTCACTTTATTGACTATAAAAACAGGAAATGGTTAGTTGACACCGGATCGTTAAAAAATTACATTAACCCCTCAATAGTAGGTACAGACATACCAAGGTACCAGAAAGATTTTGTAGTAAGGACGCCTACAGGAGAAGAGTCAGGTAAAGAATTTATTTATTTTAATTTAGAAAATGTCTTTGGTCAGAATAAGTTGATAAAATTATATATTTTTAATTTTTCAAAAAAATATGACATATTACTAGGAGATGAAACGTTGCATGACATTAAGGCAATAGTTGATTATAATGACGAATTATTGAAATATTGTAATGGAACACAAAAGTTATTAAGATTAATTGATACAAAAGAAGTAATATTAAAACCGGGATACAATGTAATAGAATTACCAGTCAAGTCAAAAGATAATATTAATTTTGGTTTAATAAAAGAAATTGATAATGATAAATATAGAATTGAAGAAGGAATTGTAGATATAAAAAATAACAAATGTAAATGTATTGTCTATTCTCATGAGCTTATGACCATCTGTCCCGAGCCCATGGAAATAGACGAGATAGTTGAAATTATTGGACCAGGTGGAATTGTGACCAATTGTCCCAAGGAAACCAGTTCAATAAAAAAGGATATTCATAATTTAATTAGAACTGACCACATGAACAAAGAAGAAAAAGATAAAATTATTAATTTAATAAAACAATATTCTGAAATAATAAAAAAGGAAAATGATAAATTAAGTTCTACTAACATTTTAAAACATAAAATTAACACTAAGGATGACGTACCAGTATACACAAAAAGTTACAGGTACCCTTTAGCTTTTAGAAAAAATGTAGAAATAGAAATAGATAAGTTATTAAAAAATTAGATAATCCAACCATCAAATTCTCCTTATAATTCGCCTATATGGGTGGTCCCTAAAAAATTGGACGCTTCAGGAAAACGAAAAGTAAGACTTGTAATTGACTATAGAAAGCTAAACGAAAAAAAAAAAATAGAGGACAAACACCCACTTCCTAACATTGAGGACCTTTTTGGTAAAATAGGACGTGCCATGTATTTTTCAACGATTGATCTAGCATCCGGCTTTCATCAAATAGAAATGGAAAAAGAATCAATACCAAAAACTGCATTTTCCACAGAGAATGGGCATTACGAGTTCTTACGTATGCCCTTTGGTTTAAAAAACGCACCCCCAACATTTCAGAGAGCGATGAATATAATATTTTCAAAAATGCCTAATGTTCTTGTTTATATGGATGATATAATAATTTTTTCGGATAATTTAGAGGAACACCTAAAACATTTAAAGGCGGTTTTCGATAAACTAAAAGAGCACAATTTGAAAATTCCCAACGGAATTCTTCAAAAAGGAACTTTTGTATTTAGGCCATATTATCTCGGAAAACGGAATAAGACCTAACCCTGCAAAAATAGAAGTCATCAAAAATTTCCCCATTCCAAAAACGCATAAAGAAATAAAACAGTTTCTGGGTCTAACCGGTTACTATCGGAAAATGATTAAAAATTATGCCCACATAGCGAAACCTTTAACTAATGCTCTAAGAAAAGATGCTAAAATAGATAATAAAAACAAAGAATTCGTAGATGCATTCGAGATATTAAAGACATTATTACTTAACGAACCAATTTTAGAACTACCAGACCTCGAGAAACAATTTATTTTAACGACCGATGCCTCTAATTACGCATTAGGAGCCGTTCTTTCACAAAATTTCGATAACAAAGATTTACCTATAGCATATGCATCGCGAACGTTGAATAAGCAGGAAGAAAATTTATCGACCATAGAAAAAGAACTACTCGCCATCGTTTGGGCCTGTAAACACTTTCGACCTTATCTATTCGGAAATAAATTTCTAATTCAAACCGATCATAAACCATTACAATGGCTACATAATATTAAGCAACCAAATTCTAAATTAATACGTTGGAAATGTTTACTTGCATATTTTGATTTCGAAGTTAAATATGTTAAAGGAAAAACAAAGGCAGTAGCGGACACACTATCTAGAATGCAGCCGGTGCATGCGATAACGGAGAGTAATGATCCCGGGGAGATTGACCCTGACCAAGTACTTAACGATCTATTACGAGAATATCCCCCTCAAAACGAAGATAGCGATAATGACTCTGTGGTTACTATTCATTCTCAGGAAAGCTCAAATGAGCAAGAAACTATTGCAGACGACGACAAAATACTAAATATTGAACAAAATCAAATCATTCTAGAACGCGGAACTAAAGCCCCAATAGTAAAAAAAATTATTCAATAAAAATCGCTTTACCTTTTACATTCCAAATTCTGCGGACATTCAGAAAATAAAAACCTTATGTATTAATTATCTAAGACCAAAAACAACCTACGGAATTTATTGTAATCGGGAAGGAGTATTAAATACCGAATATGAGCCAATATATAATAACTTTAAGAAAGTAATAACCACTAACTTTCCAACAATCAAAATTAAAAGATATAAAAAAATAAATTTGGATATACCTACTCCAGAAGAACAAACAGAAGTGATATCAAATTATCACGTAGGGAAAACGTACCACCGCGGAATAAACGAAAGCTATCAAAAGCATTCGTAAAAGATATTATTGGTCCTCAATGTTAAGGGATATAACTGACTACATAAACAAGTGCCCAATCTGTTTAAAAGTAAAATATGAAAGAAAACCAATACATGCTGATTATAAATTACACCAACACCCGAAAAACCTTTTGAAAAATTACAAATAGATATATTCCATTTTGGCAGAGACAAATTTCTAACAATAATAGATTGTTTTTCCAAAAGACTTATGGCATACCCAATTAATACTCTAAATCAAATTGAAATTCAAAATTGTCTTTACGACTATTTTTCATTATTTCCAATACCAAGAACAATCCAAATGGATAGTGGAAAAGAGTTCGATAACAACGGATTAAAAAATTTCTTAAGACTATACAGTATTGAACCATATTACATAACACCGGGACACCCAGACTCTCAAGGCTTATTAGAACGCGCACATTTAACACTAATAGAACTCTTAAATATAATACAACTCGAACAGAAACATTTAAAGACTAACGAACACATGAAATTAGCACTAATCGCTTTCAACAACACTCTCAATTCAAACCTGAAATTTACCCCTATGGAAATGACTTACGGCATAAGTAAAAACCCCTACTTAGATGAAATAACGGAGACATTAGTCACGGAAGAAAAAACAGACGAATACTTAGAAAGATTAAAAACTTTACACAAATTAATTAAAAATACAATAGATAAAGAAAAAGAAAAACGTACACAAAAACTAAACATTACTAGAGAAAAAGAAATTGAAATTCCCGACGAACCGTATCTAAAAACTACTTTTAACAAAAGGACAGACCAAAATACTTTCCCGTCAAGTACGATCGTAAAAGAAAACTTGCCAGTGGCAAATACAGCGGAAAATCTTTTAAGGTCCACTCGAATCGAATTAAACGTCCAAGGAAAGAAATTCCAAAATAAAATTTTGTTTCAGGAAAATGCTTCTTCTCCTACTTCCCGGTCACCCCATACAAACTAACGGACATAAGCAAATCAGCCGGAATTCTACCCATCAAGATCCAAGACTCATATGTAACTAACAAGACATATACATACATGCATAACATTAATATCAAATTACTACAAACTGAATTAAACAATATAAAGACAGCTCTCAAAATCCTTAGCACCAAACATAATGACATCTCTCAAATTAACCCAATCAGAACTCATCTAAGATACACTCAAGCGAAATTAGATCACCTACATCCTAATAATTATAGAGTAAAAAGAGGACTTTTCAATGGCCTCGGGACGGCTATATCTTGGGTTACAGGGAACATGGACGCTAACGACAAAGCTAAGTATGACGAAATACTACAAAAAGTACAGACAAACGAATATCATTTAGAACACAATGTAGAAAATCAATTATCTATTAATAAACGACTAATGGAGGAATTCAATAAGGACATCAAAATTATTCATTCCAATAATTTAAAAATTAGTAATTATTTTGAAACCTTATCCAATGAAACATCAGATTTAGAATTTAACCAACAATATTTTTTTTATTTGATACTCTTCTGCTATTATATAACAAAATCAGCGATATAGACACCAGCCTGGAGTTCTGCAAATTAAATATATTACATTCAAGTATATTGACGTACAAGGAGATAGAATATATAATTAGACAATCGAAGGTACTCCTAATCTCTAACAACACTAATATATTATGGCAACTGGCATCTTTACATTGTTCTTTACATGATAATTTCCTATCTTATTTTATACAATTTCCTTTAAAATCTGTATTGTATGAAACAATTTTTCTCCTTTCCTTTCCTATACGGAAAAATAATGAAATATTAACTATTCATGAACATCCATCCCTGATACTGAGGTATGATGAGACCTTTACTGGACAATGTTTATTATTAAACAATAATTATTATTGTAAAAATGTCACAAAAATTGTAAATAAATGTATTAATCAAATATTAGATGATAAGGATTTACTTGATTGTAAAAGCTTAGTTTTAAGAAATGCCACCTCTTTTGTAAAATATATTCCAATTATTAATATGTATTTAATATATGATACTAACCAGTTAGTTATTACCAATATTCACTATAATGTCTCTATTCATCCTAAATTGACTCAACTATTATATTTACACGAAAACGAAACATTGTTAAATTATCCAAAACCTCTTAAATATCTAGAAAGCTATGTATCTGTATTGCTGAGGACAGCAAAGATCTTCAGGAGGGAGCCGTTGTGGCCTGGTAAACTACGCACATCCCTTTTCACACGGCGTCAGCGCTCTGGAGCCTATAAGAACCCCTGTCAGGAGCAAGATGGCGTCACTCCCAGTCTGTAGTCATTAGATGCATCATTTACTTGCTATTTTAGTACAGTTTGTAACTTTTTAAATAAATTACTTTTTTAAAAAAACGACCCCTGTATCAGTCTTCATAACTAAGGACAAATGGGATTTTTAGGTCGTTATGTAGGGTTTTATTGGTAACATAATATGGTGCATTGACAATTGTTCGGAGAACTTTGGATTGGAAGGATTGAATGCGTTTGATATTGGATTGTCTTGCTGTCCCCCACAGTTCAAGTCCGTAGGTCCACATTGGTTTTTAAGATTGTTTTGTATATGAGGAGTTTTTTATCAATTGAAAGATGAGAATTCCTGCCTAGTAGTCTGTAGAGTTGGCTGAATCTCCTGTTTAGTTCTTGTCTTTTGAGTCTAGTATGAGGGTTCCAGGTCAGTCTTTTGTCAAGATGAAAGCCAAGGTAACGTATTGTGTCGGATATAGGAATAGGGTTATTATTGAAGTGGATGGGAGGACAAGATTTGCGGCGAAGTGTAAATGTTATATAACTGCATTTGGCTTCATTAACTTTTATTCTCCACTGATTGCACCAAGCTTCGATCTGTAGAAGATGTCTTTGGAGATTGAGGGAAGCAAGTTTGGGAACTGAATGGGATGATAGGATGGCAGTATCATCTGCAAACGTAGCTAAAAAGGTATTAGGATTGGTTGGTATATCAGCAGTGAAGAGATTATAGAGGACGGGACCTAGGGCGCTACCTTGTGGTACTCTGGCATCGATAGGATAACAGTTGGAGAACTCTGAGCCACAGCGGACTCGAAAGGAACTTGAGAGATAGGATCGTAGGACTAGGTATAGGGATTGGGGTAAGTGGGTCTTGAGCTTGAAGAGCAAGCCCTGGTGCCACACCCGGTCGAAAGCTTACGCTACATCCAGAAATGCACCAGAGCTATACTGCTTGTTTTCAAGGGCAGAGGATATGTGATCAACAACACGAAGGCCTTGTTGAACAGTTGAGTGACCAGTTCGGAATCCAAATTGGTGGGACGGGATGCTTTGGGATTCAAGTATAGGTAGGATACGTTTTAGAAGGATTTTTTCAAAGATTTTTGAAAGGATGGGAAGGAGACTTATAGATCTATATGATGAGGTTTTGTTGGGAGGTTTGCCAGGTTTTAGAAAAAGAATGATGATGGAGTGTTTCCATATCAGAGGAAAGTGGGTTGTGCGAAGGATACAATTATAAATATAGGTGAGGAATATGACGGCTTTTTGTGGGAGTTGTCGGAGGATCTGGGTGGTGAGCAGGTCATATCCAGGTGATTTGCGGTTCTTCAACTTTTTTAGGAGGAATTTGACCTCAGAGGGGTTAACTGCTTTAGGAGGTAAGGAGAGGGGAATCGGTGAATCAAGGAATTGGTGAACTTTTGCAGTGTGGGAGGGGATTTGTTCGGGATGGGGAATAAATGTGCTGGAAAGGTGCTTGGCAAATTCTTCTGCTCTGATCTCATCTGAGGCAGCCCAGGATCCATCTTCGCGTCGGAGAGGTTGGGATATATGCTGGTATTTAAGGATTTTTTTGGTTAGGTTCCAGAGGGAGTTGTCAGAGGTAGAGAGAGAGGAAAGATAGGAGTTGTAAGATTGGGATCTAAAGGAGGACAATTTCTTTTTAAATATTTTGGTATAGTGATTATATAATCTCCGATCGTCAGGATGCCTGGATCTTTGCCATAGGGATCTAAAATGACGTTTAGTTTGGATAAGGTCTATTAGTTCTTGTGGCAAAGGATTTTTTATACGGTTGATATAGGAAGGTTGAGGAAAAGATGCATTCCAAGCTGCTTGTTGAATTGAATTAGTAAAGGAGTTGGCTGCTTCATCAAGTTCTTGGGGTGTTTACAGGGATACTCTGAGGTCAATCGAATCAGCTAGTTTTTGACGGAAGAGGTTCCAGTTAATTGGGCCTCTAATAAATGATGGGGGAGGAAGTTTGGAGGAAGTTGGGATCGGTGCTAAGGATAGGGTTAGGGTTAGAGGACTGTCTAGGACAGAGGAGAGGTTGTCTAGGCGTTTAATGGAATGATTAATTGTGTTTTGGCCTTTGTGGATGAAAAAATCAAGGAGGTCAGGATTACGGCTGGGATCTGTTGGCCAGTAGGTAGGAGTGCTGGGAGAAATGTAGTGACTATTGCTGGAATTTAGTGCCGACAGTAGTGTTCGGCCACGGGAGTTGGTGATTCTAGCACCCCACTGTTGGTGTTTGGCATTCAGGTCTAGACCTAGAAGGAAGTGGTTTCCAAGGGAATCAAGGAAGGAACTGAATTGGGTGATGGAGACTGTTTTTCCAGGAGGTCAATAAGCTGCAGCTATTGTAAGAGGGAAAGGGAAGGTTTTGATAACAACTGCAGTTGTTTGTAGGAAGCTATGATTCGGTAAAGGTAGTAAGTAATGAGAGAGGGAATGATGGATGATGACGGCAGTGCCACCATGAGCTTTCCCGTCCGGGTGATCCGTCCGATGGGTTTCGTATTGTGCTATATTGAGTGTTCTGTTACTAGTTAGTCAAGTTTCAGTAATCAAGGCTATATCAATGTTACTGTCGTGTAGTAGTGCTGTCAACTCGTCAGAATGATTCCGAATACCATTCGCATTCCAGAGGAGATAGGAGATAGGGATTTCTTTGGGCTGGGATGATAATGTGGGATAATGCATTTGTAAGGAGTGATATAAGAGGTGTAATCATGGATCGAAATTCCGAGAGGAAAGAGTTAAGGATAGAAGAGATATCAGTGGCATTAGGAGGAGGCGGAATATGAGGAATTGTAGGTATGTTATTTTTATTGGGTTGGATTATGGGATTTTGTGGGAGCTGGGTTTGAGACTGAGGGGTTTGGTTAAAGGTAGGATATTGGGATTCATGATATATTTTATGAGGCTGGGGTTGTGGCATGGCCCCTGTTTCAGTAGCTAGCTCCCTGCCACCCATCATATTAGCATAGGAGATGGTTTCATTTACCAGTCTAAAGGGCTGTCTTCTTGGCCTTGTTTCTTCGTTGCTAGTATGGGCTGGTTGAAATCGTGCCTTCAGCTTTTTCTAAGTTTCGCACCCTTTATAGTTTGCCGGATGGCCCTTGTGGCATAGAGCGCATAAGGCTGGACTATCACGCGACTTGTTACAGTCTTCAGTTTTGTGTGAATCACCACACCTCACACATCTTGGGATATGATGGCAGTAGCGCTTAGTGTGTCCGTAGGATTGGCAATTGTGGCATTGAAAAATGTCCCTTTTTGGAGAAGGTTTCTCTACTACAACATTTGTGTAGTAGAGCCTCTTAACCTCGAAGATTTTTTCCACTCCAGGAGTCGGCTCAAGGTCAACAAAAGATAATGTTAATGGTGTTTTGTTACCTGTTCCAGGATTGTTTTTGTTATCTTTGACGACATTTATAATTTGCCGTACTTTGAACTCCATGGAAGTGAGTTCTTCTTCTATAATATCAGCAGGTGTGTTGTGGTGGAGATGCCGAATTACGATTCTTACTGATTTTTCATTCTTGAGCTGATATGTATGAAAATCAGCTTTTGTTTCGCTCAAATATTTGATAATCGTGCGGTAGGTTTCAGGTGTATTAGGGATTGACTTGGTAGCATTAGCCCTGCTTGTGCATGAATAACTTTCTGGGCTTGTAATTTTATTTATTTGTTCACAGAGGAGTTTAAAGCTCCTTATGTTTCTAATGAAGATAGGTGGGGGGCGTGGTATCTTATTTTTAACAATAGTTTCCATTTCTTCTGGTTCTGTGTTTTTAAGTAGATCAAAACGATTTGGAGAAAAACTGGCGATTCATCTTGAACTCCTTGTGAAGAAGTCCCAGGTTGCGGTTCTTGAGTATTTACTGTAGTAGTATTTTCAGAGCTGGCTGTAGAAGGCGGGGTTACTCTCTTGGCTTTTCTCGACTCGGGTTTTGTCGGACTTGGTTTAGACTCCAGAGACCGACTTCTTTTATTTTTACTTGACATTACCATGTGATAATATCTCATACTGGCATTTTAGGGGGGACAAAAAAATAAAAAAATTAATAATAATAATAATAATAAGTTCCGCGTCTTTGTGAACTTGACCCTGACGTCTGCAGAGCGACGCGACAACCCCCACGGTTGTCCAATGGGTACTGAAGCACTGGGTACTGGTAGAGTGGGGGGAACTGATAACGACTAACGGCAGCCGTTAATCCGACATATTGCTCGTAATGTTTCACGTTATTATATTCACTGGCTAGTAAATAAGAAAGTACTCACGATGATAATTAGTCCAATTCTTCGTGATTCCTATTTACTGCTGATTCATAACAATTTACACCGTAAACTGCAATTAAATCACAATAAAATAATGAGATAACAAAGAGACGATGTAGACACAACTATAGCTATCTGGCGCAGGCACAGAACTCCCAAAAGTAATCTAAGAAGACTAATGAACTGTTTCGTTAGGTTTATCTTTAGAGTTCCAAAAGCCTCCCACACATCACATCTATATACAGAGTTAAAATGGCTTTATCCTTCATCCCGCAGAAATTACTTCCTCGCCTCCTTCCTCTACCAAACCATTAATTCTCGTAATCCCTCCTACATCTATAACATCTTCCAGTTCAGATCCTGGGTCTCCTCCCGCACTACAAGATCTCGCTCCTCAGACCTGTATACTTCTTCCCATAGGAGTATATCATTTGACCATTCCTTCATTTCCCGTGCTACTTCCTTATGGAATTCACTACCCTGTAATATCCGTAATACTCCATCTCTGTCCACATTTAAATCCCTTCTCTTTCAATACCTCCTTTCCCTCCAGAATTATACTGACTAGCAAAACCTCACTAAAAAAAAAAAAAAAAAAAAAAAAAAAAAAAAAAAAAAAAAAAAAAAAAAAAAAAAAAAAAAAAAAAAAAAAAAAAAAAAAAAAAAAGCGTTCAGTAGATGTACATATGTGTAAGAGGAAGGAAAGGGAAGAAATGTACAAGGATAGAGGAGAAAGAAAAAAAGATATATACATATTGAATGATTATTCTGGTTGTTATAACGTTTTATATTTATTTTGTATAGTTATATTTTAGAAAGTTAATTTTGTATTGTTGTATATAAGATGATATGTTGCCTTTTTAAATATTTTAACTTTTTTTTTTAACTGTAATTCTATAATTTGCATGGTATTGATAATTTTAGCATGTAGACTTTTATATTGTATTTAAAAAAAAATGACTATTGCGAGGTTTTTTTTTTTTTTTTTTTTTTTTTTTTTTTTTTTTGTTATATTTATTTTGTTGTTGAATGTTGAATGTCAAATTGTGATTGATAAGTATACTGTGTATGTAGTACCCATTTAAAAATGGGCAGTATCTCTTAATAAAGTGTTTCTCTCTTATTTCATCTGTGTCTGTTTTTGTTCTTTATTTGTAAAATTGTAAATAATTAACCAGAGTGTTGATTTATCAACCGACTTCAAAAAAGAGGAGGTTCTCAACTCGTCTGTATTTTTTTTTTTTTTTTTGTGTGTGTATGTTACGCGATTACTCCGTCAATTCTTAATCAATTTTGATGATTCTTTTAAAGAAAGAAAAATAAAAAAAACAGTTAATAAAATCACTTATTAACAGTTTTTTTGATTTATCTTAAAAAGTACTGCGTTGATTTCAAAATATTTTTTATGAGACCATTTCTAAAGTATGCCCTACCGATCTAAAAAATAATCATTAGAATTGATTCAGAATTGACGAAGTAATCGCGTAACATAAAATTTTTTTTTTTTTTTTTAAATACAGATGAGTTGAGAACCTCCGTCAATTCTTGATCAATTTTGATGATTCTTTTTTAGATCGTTAGGGAATGCTTCAGAGGTGGTCCCATAAAAAATATTCTGAAATCAACTTAGCACTTTTTAAGAGAAATAAAAAAAAACAGTTAATAAAATCACTTATTAACTCGTTTTTTTTTATTTATCTTAAAAAGTACTGCGTTGATTTCAAAATATTTTTTATGAGACCATCTCTAAAGTATGCCCTACCGATCTAAAAAATAATCATCAAAATTGATTTAGAATTGACGGAGTAATCGCGTAACATACAAAAAAAAATTTTTTTTAAATACAGATGAGTTGAGAACCTCCGTCAATTCTTAATCAATTTTGATGATTCTTTTTTTGGCCGGTGGGGCATACTTCAGAGGTAGTCCCATAAAAAATATTTTGAAATCAACGCAGCACTTTTTAAGAAAAATAAAAAAAAAACAGTTAATAAAAATCACTGTTATATAACTTTACGTATAAACATATTTATGATTATGATTATCTAAAATCTCCATGGTAACTAAATCTAAATTATTAACAAAAATAATTTACACATACAGTCAACTCTCGATGTGTTGTACTTCGATAAGCTAAATTCTTAAAGTCAAACAAAATCTGCGGCCTCACCTCAATGAAACGATTTCAGACAAAGAACGTGAAAATCGTGTTGAATATAAGTAGAACTGAAAATAGGGTTCTAAAGAGAGAACTTCTAGGACCACCTCTATGAAACGAACTATTAGAAGTCATCGCCTCTATAACTCGAACTCAAATTAAAAGAATTTCATGTGTAATTTATATTCCGGTTTCCCGTCTTTGTTTATCTTTCCAGTTCATAGTTACATCAGTCACTTATTATTAGTTATTCACTCGAGTGAATAATTTTACAGCGGCTATTGTAAATTCTTTCAATTAACGAAAAGTTAAAATTGATTTGCAAAGTGGGGAAATGAGAAAGAAGTTGGGCGTTTGTTGCTTCTGAATTCCAAATTCCGCGTTTTTCTCTTTCAACCATCTTAAAGAATAAAAAAAAGATCGCCACTGGTGGAAGGCGGTAAGTCTACTTATAGGCACCCTCAGAAAAAAGCGCAGTTCAGTTGAAAGTTATATGATAAATTGGTACCGGGTATTTAATTTTCTGATTTTATATGTATGTACAAACAACATTCCCATTAATGAAAATTTACGCAATGATTTCAACTACAATTTTGTGTTACATTTTCCCATTTACATGCAGATAAGTGGAATGATAAACTCAATAATTCTTTGTTCAGTAAGTCGAACTATTTTTCAGTGTAGTTTGAAGATCGAGAATTGACTGTATAAACAAAAATACACTCACCACTAAAAAGTAAAAAATAAAAATAATTTTTAGGAAAAAAACAAAACCGACTTCAAGATTAAACCTATATAATCAAACTTGAACTAAAAAAATAAAAATAATATTTTAATTGCTTCGAAACAAAAACCATTAAATGACAATCAACGAAATTATCGATACTTATATACCTATTCACAATTTATGATCAGTTATTTTTGGAGTCGGTGACAACCAAAAAAAAAACAAAAACAGAATTTGAAAAGAAATGGATATTGTAAAGATGCTCCCACTGTTTCATCACCGCCACACCACTGTCTCCGGCCATTCGAAAGTTTATTGCTAAGGCAAGATTAAACTGCCCTTCTTGGCTGGCACCGACTCTAAAAATAACTGATCATAAATTGTGAATCGGTATATATGTATCGATAATTTCGTTGATTGTCATTTAATGGTTTTTGTTTCGAAGCAATTAAAATATTATTTTTTATTTTTTAGTTCAAGTTTGATTATATAGGTTTAATCTTGAAGTCGGTTTTGTTTTTTTCCTAAAAATTATTTTTTTTATTTCTTCTTATGAATGCTAGACTCATTGTATTTATTTATGTACATTATATTATTCTTAGGGGACATCGTCCCAGAATAAAGTTTATATTCTATTTCTATTCTATCAAGCGCAGAGCACTTCAGTTGTGCCCTACCATTCATAGTGTGTGGTACATATAATAACGTCTTATATAATATATCAAAGGTCCATCTATTAACGTTTCATGCTGAGTGATACATATCTTAAAATTTATCCTTATGAGTATATTTAGTTGAGTTAAGTAAACATATTTAACAAGTTAACAAATTTTCGGATTTAAAATTATGTAACTTTTTTTCTCCAAGTTCCTCCGCCTTCTGGGTGGCATGGTTTTAAAGTATAACATCTAAAGAATATATAACAATTGAAATCTGACCCATCCAGACCCATAGAGCTAAACTATTTATTGTTTTTCAGGATAATGCCCCTCCTCAAAAGTATTTGATTTGTGGGTGACCATGGCACATTCTGACGAAAAAAAAAAAAAAAAAAATTGTCTGAGGTCAAAAGGCACGTCGCGGAACAGTTAATTTTAGGTGGTTTTACTGATGAGGATATTCATGAATTAGTAATGAAAAAAAGGGATTTATTTTTAATTCATATTCGTTCTCGATGGTTCCTAAGTTGATGGAGCCGTCAAAATTTTCGGGAAAAATTCCGATTGGCTGATGGGAAATTTGGTAGATACCCAGACACTTGCCCTTGGCTCAAGTAGCAGTAAATCTCCCACCACTAGCGCATTTGGAGATCTTGAAAATGGAGATCGGGAAAACAAAATCAGCGACAAATTTAACATTTGTTTGACAATTATTCCTATGAGGAGCTATCATATACTGTACGCCTCAGCTTGTACGCAGCAGGACAGCCAGATAGTTCTGCATTGGTAAAATAAATTACAGAAAATTCCCAGGCATGAGGAAAATATTCAAGTTATAATAAAAACATTTTTAACATTTTGTTCTATGTATTAAAAAAAAAGTTTTAGTTCTTATTTTTCAACCGACTACAAAAAAAAGAGAGGTTCTCAACTCATCTATCTGTTTTTTTTTTCGATTACTCGGTCAATTCTGAAAGATTCTGTTTTAGATCAGTAGGGCATACTTCAGAGGTGGTCCCATAAAAAATATTTTGAAACCATGCAGCACTTTTTAAGAAAAAAAAAAAACAGTTTATAAAAACCATATAAAAATCTAAAATCTCCATGGTAACTAAATCTAAATTATTAACAAAAATTGATAATTTACATGTACAGTCAACTCTCGATGTATCGTACTTCGGAAAGCTGAATTATTTTTATATTCTATTTTGTTATAGTTTATTGTATTTATGGAAAAATAAAAAATACTTAACAATTTTCAAGTGATTTCGACTATTTCTTTAGAAGTTATGAGCAATGTCCGCCTAGGTTGGCCGTTTTTACCACTGTGTGCCCCCTCCAAATTTTGGCAGACAACGTTTTTGATTATCTAGGGAATATGTAGTTTCTTGTGTGCTTGAAATAAATCGTCTTCAAATGCTGTACTTTTGGAGTAAAAAAACGTAGTATTTGAATTTTGTCTGCCAGTGAGACGTCCCCTTCAAATTTTGTCTTTAAATAATAAAACCCCCTTTCGGTTGTCGCTTTTTTTAACGCCCCCGCTTTGAGTTGGCAGACAAGTGCAAATTGATTGCTGAGGGTGGATATTTTATCGCTGTATCACTAAACGTTTCTTTTAAATAGGTCACGAAATTCGGCCTCGGCTCTTGGACTATAAGAAACGTAGATTAGTATTATGTTTTAATACTCCGGTGTCAATAAGCCAGCTCTGTCCCTTGAAATCTTTAAATTGAGGTAATAGGTCAGTGAAGTTTTATGTTTTTATATGGTCCAGATGAGTCCGGAGAATTAAATATTAAAAATGTGACTAAATTTGAATGGAGGAAAATTGTTAGGGGGCAAAAAAAACAAACAAAAAAAAGCCCTGAAGTTTTGCACATATTCATGAAAAACATACAAAAATGCTTCCAATCAAAAAATGTATTATTTACAAAATTAAAGTTTATTGTTTAGTTTATTTTGCGTCTAACGGCAACCCTGATAGTTAAATTTGTTCAAGCGTCTAGTCACAATCAATTGTCACAAATCGACGATTTTTGTCAACTTTCTCAAAATGTTAGTTTTCATCATGTTTAAGTATATAACAATTAGAAAATATTATACGCTGAAAATTGTCGGTCATTAAATTATGTACTGTACATCACGGTGTCGAAAATTGAGGCTTATAATATACATAGTATTAATCGTCATGGAGAGGAGAACATGGGTGACCCGCTAAAATGGGGTTATCGTATTTTACAGAGCGTTCAACCTACTGATGCATGTTATTTTGTGGAAAAAATAACGTACTTAATTTATTTAAAATATATCTGTTGTTTGTAATTATGGGAAAGTAGAAACAGAAAAACATTAAATTTTTAAAAAATGTATACTCTAAATAAAAAATTTTAGATTTAAAATATACATAAAATACCTGAGTATTTCACATTGATGAACAGATTTTAAAAACACACGGGTTCCATAAATAATTATCTTTAAGTAAAATATTTATTTCCATAAATTATAAAATATATCTGAGGAACGTGAATTGGAACGGAATACGTTCGCTGCTGCTACATTAAAATTTTCTGGCAAAAACGGCCAGTATAAAAGTCCTTTGACTCACCTGCTCAAAAATGAATTCCGACAGAGAGGCTTTGAGTTCTTGCGCGCTTAACACGATGCAGCCTTCTTATAATTAGCAGTGCCATTGGAAAATCAAAAGGACATATCATCGTTATTATAGAAGGGAAATATCACCGGGTTAGGGCAGTTACAAAAAATCTTGTTCTTTCGTAAGCCTGGAAAAAGGGGTTGCACGGGCTTGCTGTACTTAACGCAGTCGTACAGATTCGGACCAGCCATTTTACTCACCGCTTACCATGTCAGCCATTTTATAAATGGAAAGATCAAGTTGTGTAATATCTTGGCCAGATCCGCAGAAATACAGGAAGCTGCAGCAGTTTTCATAAAAGATATTATGATATCGTATTAATATAATAATAAAACTATAGTTGACTGTTAAGATGAATAGAGAAGAAGATAATCAGGAATGCAGTCATACAGAAACACCACGTCTAAGTAGAAATACTTTAATTGTGTGCCAACGTTTTAATATATGTATAGCTTTGATGATATTGCTGAAGCTATGGAAAAGGTTTGCAGGCACATATACATGGATAATGTAACCTCGGGCAAACATCTTAATCTTCTGCGGTTTGTTGCTGCTGGAAATCACAACGTCGTTTATCAAGAACCAGTGATGCTGCTTGGTTCCATTGCCTTCGAACCTTCCATCCATCAAAAGTTCGGATGCAGGCCAGAACTAGGGCGGGGCAAGGGAGGCACTTGTCCCGGTCGGCAGATTTCAGGGGGCGGTAAAATTTCAAAAAGTTTATAACAAAAAATAAGTTATTAAAAACATTTTCAAAATAATAATATGTTGGGGCGAGGGTCTCAGCGCTCTCCCTCCCAAGCCAGTATAGGTCTTCAATGGAAGTCTTGGGCCCATAAAAAAAAAAAAAAAAATAATATCACAATCAGGCAAACTGATCTTTGCCTCCCCCCTTACAAATCTCCTAATTCCGGCCCTGTTTGGATGGGTGTAACCAGCATGATGCCAGATAACTTTGGATGAGAAAACAGCGGCTCAGGACTGATCAATAGATGCAGTCCCACTGTTTCTGCACAGTAAGCTATCATGTATCTGCAAGAAGAGCTGCAGACGGGCATTTTTCTGTGTAAAGATGGGCTTTAAATGTACAAGGTATTTTGTAGTTTTCATTTCCAAATACCTATGCTCAATACATTAACTCATACATTTATAATGAATCTTATAAGGAAGGAGGATAACATGTACTCGCTTTTTCTGGAAGAACTGGTGACTGCGAGCCTGCCTGTCCCCCCAAAAAGTGCACTAAAGATCTGCAGCTGGGCAGTGTGCGTAATGTCTCTCTCTAGTTGCAGTGGTCAATTCTCGGGAATATCGAATGACGGCGCACAGTGGTCTAGGAAGGGAAAAACCACCCATTTTCAATATGGTTTAAAAATTGAAATCGACTATATTTTTTATGAGAGGGATAAGCAACTAACATGTTTAAAGAATATAGGTTTTGAAAAGACCGATATTAATTTGTGTTATAACCATGAGATGAGTTATACAATAAACAGCCTATTCTCATGGCAATAATTCCCCACTTTGTTAGAAGTCAGGAGATGTGTTAAGTGTTTCATCAACTTCATCCGCATTGTTCTGGATTTGTTTTGTTGCAATAATATGAAATAATTTAGTTTAATAATAATAAGTTTTGAAGCAAGCGTTTCTCAGTAGTTTCTAAAATATAGCATTTTTACATGGTCAAAAGAGTGGAACTTGTTTGTGTCTACGTGCGTTTAGAAGCTATTGTTTTAGCTGGTAGTTTCTGCTAGGTCTGTTCATTTTATTCCCGCACGTCTCAAAATTAAATTAAATTACTCCCACTAAACAAACTTAATATTAGGTCATTGGTCAAGAGGTCCTCATTCTTCCTTTGTTGCTTTTTTCTTGTTTTATTAGGGACGCTTAGTGGCTGAGATTGGAAAAAAAAAAAACCGATTATCTGATTGGCTAGAGAATGCAGTGTGTTTGAGAATAATTACGAGGTGTGATCAAAAAGTTCCAGGACTTTTTATATACTATGGGAATGCAATGTCTCACAGCGATGCGGTTGGCAGCATTGTATTGCCTGACTCAACAGGAACACAGCTGTGTTTGCAGATCAATCATAACATCACTGAAAGTAACATTAGCACAGTTTGTTTGAGGTTAGTTTTATAGAGTTTGGCTATTTTATGAAAATAAATGTGAAAGAAGAGCAACGTGTTTGTGTGAAACTGAACAAAACGTTTTCTGAAACCTTTTTGATGTTGCAAGAGGCTTTTGGTGAAGAATGTCTAAGCCGATCATGCTGCCATCAGTGGTTCAAGAGGTTTAAAGATGGCCGAACATCCACAGACGACGATGCTCGTTCCGGACGCCCTTCAACGTCAATCAGTGATGACAATGTTGCTAAAGTGAACGCTCTCGTACGATCAGACCGTCGACTAACAATCCGTGAAATGGCAGAAGAGTGTAACATTTCAATTGGGTCATGTCAGGAAATTTTAACTGAAAAACTTCAAATGCGTCGTGTTGCAGCAAAGTTTGTGCCAAAACTGTTGACTGAAGACCAAAAACAACACCGAACTCATGTTTCTAAGGAACTTCTTCAAAAGGCTAATGACGACGAAAGCTTCTTGAAACATGTCATTACGGGAGACGAGACATGGGTTTTTGGTTACGATGTGGAAACAAAAGCCCAATCATCACAACGGACATCAAAAGGTTCTCCAAGACCCAAGAAAGCACGCCAAGTCAAATCAAATGTGAAGGTCATGCTTGCTGTTTTCTTTGACTGTAAAGGTGTTGTCTACTATGAATTCCTTCCACAAGGTCAAACAATTAATCGTTTTGTTCATCTTGAAACCCTCAGAAAATTGCGTAATTCTGTGAGAAGAAAGAGACCTGAGCTGTGGCAATGTGGTGATTGGGTCCTTCACCATGACAATGCTCCTGTTCACTCTGCATTAGTTATCCGTAACTTTTGTGTAAAAAACGCAATGACTGTCATTCCTCAGCCCCCCTACTCACCTGACCTGGCTCCAGCCGACTTTTTTCTTTTCCCGAAGCTCAAGTGACACCTGAAAGGATGAAGATTTCAAACAGTTGACGAAATTAAAGAAAAAACAACGGAGCTGCTAAACACCTTTACAAAAGAAGAGTTTTCTGGGGCCTTTGATCAGTGGAAACACCGGTGGGAAAAGTGTGTAGCTTCGAAGGACTCAAATTTGAATAACCTGTATGTTGTATGAATAAATGTATAAAAATTCAGTCCTGGAACTTTTTGATCACACCTCGTACATTGATCGAATTCTGTCAATGTAACAAAATTAAACGTTTGTCGAGAAAACCGTGCAAACGTCATCGAACAAAGTATAAATTAGAAAAATCAGAAGTAAATTAGAACTTCATGATAACTAAAAATAAAGTTAAAATAATTCTACTTGAGGTACGCTCGATGGTATAGAAGGATCAATACAATTAGGATTGATGAATTAATTGCCACTTTTATTAAGATTATTTTATTAGAAAACTAGTTTCGAATGCTAAACATTCATCTTCCGTTCTTGGGCTGTCTACGAGGTAACTGTTACCTAATTAACAGTTAATAATTCTACCTTCACCAGTTTTATGAGATGGTTATATTTTTATATTCGATTGTTAAAGTATTTCGTTATACGTACATAATATATATTCTTTTTCTTAGAGAGGGAGAGAGAGCTTTTTCTCGGATTGTTTATAGTTTAGGTTCTAAAACCATTGTATACCAGCATTGTAACTACTTTTAATGAAGGAAGATGTATTTGGTTAAGAATCTAAGTTACCAGTACTACGCATGCCTGGAATTATAGATCGGTTCAGTAACTGTTGCTTCAGAGAAGAGATTGGTTATGTGGCTATAGACATATTGGCTACCTGCCTTAATATAAAATCTGCATTCATGAAATCTTGTCAGACAACTTCACTATGGGCAGTGCCAGTTCAAAGTTTCGGAAATATATACAGAATGGCGATGAGTTCGCAGCGATGCAGGTCGGATTTAGATAAAATTTTATCTCATTCTTTGCAAATAATAGATTAAGTACGTATTAATAAAATGATCTAATCCAATTTGAACCAGTATATAAACTACAAATTGTTGTTTTCAACTTATGTGTGTACATATATATATATATATATATATATATATATATATATATATATATATATATACACATTATTGTGTTCCAAGCTGATGAATTATTCGAAGCGACTTATTACAAAATAAGTGAATGAGTAGTTTTAATTATAATATATCAGTAGTACAGATTCTTTTGTTTAAAATAGCAAATTGTACGTTTTATATTATATTAAATCGAGTAATAAATATTGGAAAAGGTTTGTTCGTAATTATATATATATATATATATATATATATATATATATATATATATATATATATATCATTTATTAATATACTGCTAAGACCTTTTTTTTACTCAGGTTCACAATAGGAATTGCTATTTTATTGCTTCTTTGGCAAGTACATACATCATAAAAGCTACCACAAAATTTGGTATTTTAGTTTTATAGTAGTCTGCGTTATTCATCAGCATTAGAGGTTCATAATTACAAACATTAAACTTTGTTGATCATTTTAATAACTTTTATAATATGGAATATTTTCGCAATTGTTTTGTTTTTTTATCGCTTTGATGTGATTTAGCTAGCGTAGTGTTGATTTTACAATTGCTGGTGATATACTGCTTGTTTTAGAATTGCTGCTTCCTAGCTTAGGAAATTTTATTTATTTCTAATATAGAATTTCTGAAAGGTGTTTCCTGAGGTGTGGATCTTTCTTTGGTGATTTATTCCACTTTATTTTGCGGTGTTGAAGTAAAACCTTGCAATGAACTCTCATTGACATCTTCAAAGACTATAACATTGGAAACAAAAACCATTGTGTTATGTTTAAAGATTTAATTTAGAGTTAATGTCCCTGAGTTATTTCGTACTGTCGTTTTTATCTATAGATTTGCCTAGATTGCTAAAGCCATCCGCAAAAAGTATACAAATGGCTTGTTTTTAATCACTCTTTATAATATCATTAAAAGGACTGCACTTCGAACCGTCCCTGTTAAATCCCATTTTTTCTTTCGGATAAACGTGTTTATTCATTTTCAATTTTAATTCGGAATACTCTTCTTCTCCTAATCTTATCTTAAACTTTCCATGTTTTAAATAATATTTACTACTCAACTAAAC
Source organism: Euschistus heros (assembly GCA_003667255.2). NCBI lineage: Eukaryota > Metazoa > Arthropoda > Insecta > Hemiptera > Pentatomidae > Euschistus > Euschistus heros. The sequence continues at coordinate 357,725 of RCWM02000324.1, read as the reverse complement.
TTTAAATTATAAACATAAACTTACTTGTTTTTCAGATGCTGCATTAATAAAGTGGTTTAGCGCTGAGTGATTTTTTCAAAAGTGGTTTTGATCTTCGTTTTCTATTCGATGATCGAGGATTTATATGAGTCTTTGGCGTACATATTCTTCATAATGTTGTAGGTGCAGGAATATAATTTTATAATATGGAGGACAAAGAGTATGTTTAGAGTTTATTATAGATATAATTATATTGTAACAGGAGTAATTCCTTAAATTCTCGCAGCAATGGCTTCAAGATCTGTTCTGATAGCTTTTATTGGCGTATTTCAATCGGCCACAGTGAAGGGCAATGGGTTTATAGATGTGATGACCTATCCATTCATACTTTTTTTTTTAATTTTTTTTTTTTTTAATTTTATTGAGAAAGTATTACAATCTGCCTCAATCTGGGCAATAGGTAATATGGATGACTAAATGGATCCATTCACACACTATGCAAAATAAGAAATAAATACTAAGAATAGATAAAAAAATAAAATAAAATAATAAGAAGAAAATAAAAAAATAAACAAAGTACCTCAAACTATACAATACATAAAGCTAAGAAAATAAAAAATACATAATCTATAAAATAAGTAACAAGACATAAAATAAAAACAATAATAAGAGTAAAAAATAAAAATAAAAAAAAAAATAATAATAATAAAAAAAATAAATAAAAAATTTAAATTCAATTAAAAAGTAAAATACATTTATACTTTATTTACACTATATTCAAATCTAAGGGAACCCCCAACCAGACTTTTCCCTCCACTTATGGAGGGACAAGCCAGGCCCCAAGAGATCCCAGCGCTTCTCTCTCAGCTGCTTCACTAGTATAATATAACACCAGTGGAGGCTGTGTGAGAGCGCTAAACTACAGTCACTCAGAGCATGAGCGGAGAAGTTGGCCATTGCCAGGACTCCATGTGGAAGTTTATAATAGGCCACGAGGCCACTGCCTTTTTAACCTGCGAGGAGGATTATAGGGGTGAGTGGAGCTGGATAGGGATTCTGCTAGTGGATTAGGATGATGAGAAAGTTTTTGATGAAATTCAGAAAATGGATTCTAGGACAAAAGATCGTAATGTAAGGTTTTGTTGGAGACATAATATGGGGCATTGGTTATGGTTCTTAGGAATTTGGATTGGAATGATTGGATACGTTTGATGTTCGAGTGTTTTGCTGTCCCCCAAATTTCTAGTCCATAGGTCCAGATAGGCTTTAGGATAGTCTTATAGATCAGGAGCTTATTTCCTATTGAAAGTTTTGAAGTCTTGCATAGAATGTGGTATAGTTGGCTGAATCTTCTGTTTAGTTCTTGTCTCTTAAGTCTAATATGTGGGTTCCAAGTGAGTCTTTTGTCTAAGATGAAACCAAGATATCGCACTGTATCAGATCTGGGTAACGGGATATTATTGAATAGAACAGTTGGGCAGGAACTACGGCGTAGAACAAAAGTCATGTGGGTGCATTTGGATTCATTGACTTTTATTCTTCATCTGTTGCACCATAGTTCTATCATTGAGAGGTGATTTTGTAGGTTGGAAGAGGCTATTTTAGGATGAGGATGTGATGAAAGTATAGCTGTGTCATCAGCGAAAGTTGCAAGGAACGTGTCGGGAGAGGTAGGAATGTCAGCAGTGAAGAGGATGTAGAGGACATTACCCAAAACGCTGCCTTGAGGAATTCCGGCTCGGATAGGATAGCATTCGGAAAATTCAGAGCCGCATCGAACTCGGAAGGAGCGATTTGTAAGGTAGGAATGAAGGATGAGGTAGAGGGTTTGTGGTAGTATGCTCTTAAGTTTAAAAAGCAATCAGGTGTGCCAAACCCGGTCAAAAGCCTGAGCAATGTCCAGAAAGGCACCCGAGCAATATTGCTTCCTATCCAGAGCAGAAGATACATGGTCAACAAGACGGAGTTTTTTCCTTGTTGGACTGTAGAATGCATTGGACGGAATCCAAATTGGTGGGAGGGGAAACTATGTGTGTCAGGTTTGGATAGGATACGTTTAAGGAGGATTTTTTTCGAATATTTTAGATAGAATAGGAAGTAGGCTAATTGGTCTATATGATGAAGTACTGTTAGGAGGTTTACCTGGTTTTAGGAAAGTTATTATGATGGAGTGTTTCCACAAGACAGGAAGTGGGTTGTGCCTAGGATGCAATTGTAGATATAGGTAAGGAAAATTATTGCTTTATGTGGAAGTTGGCGGAGGATTTGAGGAGTAAGGAGGTCATAGCCAGGGGATTTTCTTTTGTTTAATTTTCGAAGTAGGAATTTGACCTCAGAGGGGGTAACAGCCCTAGGAGGTAAGGAGAGTAGAATGGGAGAAGATAGAAACTCTTCAACTGTACTGGATTGATTAGGATAAAGTCCAGGATTTGGAGTAAATGTTTGGGAAAGGTGATTGGCTTGTTCCTATGCTTTTTCCATGTCAGATGCGGCCCATGAAATGGTCAGATGGGAAATGGGCTTGGATTTTAGGATCTGTTTTGTTATGTTCCAGAGGGAATTATCATGAGCGGAAAGGGACGAGAGGTATGTATTGAGTGACTGGGATCTAAAGGAAGCTAATTCGCGCTTGACTAGTTTCGTATAGTAGTTATACGTGCAACGAACAGATGGATGTCTTGTGCGTTGCCATATTGCTCTATAATAGCGGTTGGCATGGATAAGGTCTAAAAGGTTTTGTGGTAATGGGCTTTTTTTAAAGGTTTTTTTGGGGTATTATTAATGGGCTATGGTCTGATGAGAGGTAGGCAAGGCGAAAATCTGCCTTGGTATCAGACAGATACTTCACCATTTTCCTATAAATGTGTGGCGAGTCTAGGATAATCTTTGTATCATTTGTCCGACTATGGAATGTAAATTTACCGGAGCCTACTATTTGATTTAATTGCTCACATAGGAGCTGAATGTTTTTTATATTTCTCACAAAGATGGGCGGGGGCTTAATTTCTTTTGAGGTGCTATTAGTTTCTATTGTTTCTGTCCTGTTAGATAAAACTTGATATGGGTTTGGTGTGAAGAATGGTGACTCGTCGGTAAATACTTGGGTTGAAGGACCTGGTAGAGATTCCATATCTATTGAGTTCTCTGGTGTGACATGAGGAGTGATTCTATTGGAGCGTTTTGGCTGGGGAGCTCCTGGGTGTATTTCCTAAGCTTCTTGATCTCTTAGTGTTAGTCTTTTTGCTGGACATTACCATGTGGAAATATCGCATGCTAATATAACGCTCATATAAATATTTTGAAGAGAAAAAATATAATATATATATATATATATATATATATATATATATATATATATATATATATATATATATATAAGGTTTACGTATGGGAATACGTAATAATCTGAGGAAAGCGCCAGTAGCACCTCCCTCGGCAGCGACTTGCAGAGTACTGGCTCAGCCTTGTTGGGGGTACTGCTAGTAGATAAGATGGCCACAGTACACGCCAGTCTCATGCAATTCGTAAACACAGTGGTCTGTTTTATAGTTTATAAACAAGGTGTTTATTCACGTTTAGTAAGCTGTAATAATCAAAGTTTCTAATAACTTGCTCACAATGTTTTTCACATGATGTTTTAATCTAGAACACTAGTTAAAAGAACACTTTTCACCGACAGATCTAACGTGCTACCTTACAATTCTTCCATTATTTCCAAAAAAAACAGCTAATTCTTAGATCCGAATCAAGTACAAAGCACTTCAGTTGTGCCCAACCATTCATAGTGTGTAATAAATATAATTTGGTGTAGATATGTGTATATCTAACACCAAAAAGACTAACACTAAGAGATCAAGAAGCTTAGGAAATACACCCAGGAGCTCCCCAGCCAAAACGCTCCAATAGAATCACTCCTCATGTCACACCAGAGAACTCAATAGATATGGAATCTCTTCCAGGTCCTTCAACCCAAGTATTTACCGACGAGTCACCATTCTTCACACCAAACCCATATCAAGTTTTATCTATAATAAATAAATATGTGTATGTTAACGTCACATACAATATATAAACGGTCCGTCTATTAATGTTTCATGTTAAGTGATACACATATAAAATTTTATCCTTTTGGGTGCACTTAGTTGAGGTAAGTAAACATATTGAGCAAGTTAACAGATTTTTGTATTTAAAATTATTGCATTTTCTCCATCTTCTAGGTTGCACGGTTGTAACGTATAACATCTACAGAATATGTAACGATTGAAATCCGACCCATCCAGACCTATAGAGCTAACCTATTTATTGTTTTTTAAGATTAAGCCCCTCCTCACAAAGTGCTGTATTTGATGTCTGGCGAAAAAGAAAACTTTTCTGAGGTCAAATGGTACGTCGCGGAGCAGTTAATTTTAGATGGAATTACTGATGAGGATACTCAGGAAGAGGACACTTTTTTTATTCATATTCGTTCACAATCGAATATCCAAAGTCGATGGAGCCGTGAAAAAAAAAATTCCGATTGGCTGAAGGGAAATTAAGTACATACTGAGGTATTTCCTCTTGGCCCATAGGGCCTTCTGGACCATACCAGTCAACAGTTGGCTTTGAATTTGGAAAATGTTCTGAAGAGCAATGCGTTGAAGCGATTTAACATTGTTTAGCAAATGGGGCTGCGATGGTAGTTCCGATCATTCCAACTATAAGCAGCGATATTGAATGAATGAAACAATAATCTTTATTCTGGGACGTATTGTCCCCTAAGAATAACAAAATTGCATCATAAAATTGTACAATTTACAAGTACTGGCATATACAAGGTGTCCCGAATTTAAATGGCAAAACTTCAGGAACTTATAGGAGACCGAAAAACTAAGACAAAAACTCCTTTAGAGATTTGCTCGTTTTTGCTTAGTTTTAGAGAAAATCGCAAAAAAAGAAACAAAACAAGTTTTCTTTTTAATACTTATTTATTTATATTTATATTTATGATATGTTCTTTTTAATGTAAATATTGCTCAAAATGTTGTCCTCTTGCACCAATGCAAGCATTACATCTAGCACTCACTTGATAAATTGCAGCTAAACATTGTTCTGATGATATTTGGTGCACTGCATCTATGATGATTCGGTCTCTTAATTGCTTTCTTAAGTTGATTGACACAGAATAAACTTTCTGCTTCAAGGTTCTCCATACGAAGAAATCCATGGGTGTCATATCAGGTGATCTGGGTGGCCAAGGTACTACTCCTCCACGTCCAATCCATCGTTGTGGAAAATTTATATCCAGCCAAGCTCGAGCAACTCTGCTATAATGAGCTGGACATCCATCGAGTTGGAACCACATTTCAATCCGCTGCTGTAAGGGAATGCCATCTAAATAATTAGAAAAGTCCCTCTCAAAAAAATGTGTAAATGTGATACCATTCAATCTTCCAGGTAAAACATATGGTCCCACCAGTAATCCGTTCCAAATTCCAAGCCAAACGTTAATAGCAAATTCATGCTGAAACCTATTCTCTCAAATAGCCCTGGGATTTTCAAGAGCCCATACATGATAATTTCTTTGATTAACAATTACTCCTCTTGTAAAGGTAGCTTCATCGGTCCATATAACTTTTAATGGAAATAAATTATCATCACGAATTTTGTCAAGAAACCAGTTACTAAAATTCAATCTCTTGACATAATCATGAGGTAATAAATTCTGAACTTTTTGAAGATGGTATGCGTAGCGATTATCACCTTTCAAAGTTCGCCATATTGCTTGCTGCGATATTGTTAATGCAGCAGACGCTCTTCGGATGCTAGTCTCAGGATTGCTATCGTAGTGGCGTTGGACACAATTTCTTCTCCGATAATCTGCTCTTATTGCTACCTGGAATTGGTCGTCTTCATTACGTATTAAGAATGACCCAGTCACTTGTAGTCTATTAAAAGTTAACGAAAAGGCTTGTCGATTAGGCACTCTTCTATTTGGAAATCGGCGCGCATACTCCCGCACCGCTTCTAAAGCATTACTGTTACAGAAACCATACACAAAAATCATATCAGCGTATTCAACATTAGAATATGTATGCGGCATTGTGGCTGATGCTATTCACACAAAAATATCTGAATAACTGACTGAAGACTGATTGAGGAATTATAATCCTAGAAGGAAGCCAAAATGTAAACAAATAAAAGAATGCAAAGGATAACATCAAGTATTTACACATCTCACTGCCTAACCTGACGAACTTTGAAAGATGATAATCGCTAAAACTAAGCAAAAACGAGCAAATCTCTAAAGGACTTTCTGTCTTAGTTTTTCGGTCCCCTCTAAGTTCCTGAAGTTTTGCCATTTAAATTCTGGACACCCAAAAAAACAAACAAAAAAACATGAGAAAATAAGAAAAGATATATACAGAGAATGAACTATGTCTATATGTCCATTGGATGAAGAAAATATTTACAGATACCACGATATATACTTATACACGCCGCACTTATTCACTTATATACCTATACACACAACCATACACTTGTAATAAGAATTGTCAAGTTAATAGACAAAATTTCTTTGTATAGGAAAAACATTTATAGTAAAAAAAAAAATTGAATTTTTATAAAACAAATAAAAGATTTTTACTATATAAAAGAAAATTTATCAATCAATTCACCGGCATCAGATTTATTCGATTTGACCAAATTTAATGATAATTATTGATCATATTGACTGGCATCAGACTGGGATGAGAGGAGATATTGGAAAAGGAGTGTTTTAAATGAGCTTGAGGAAGGGGCATGTCTTATTTCAGGAGGAAGAGTGTTCCAGAGGGTAGTGAATCGGGCTAGGAAGGAGTGCTGGTATAATGGAAAGGAATAACGGTGCTGTTCGATGGAAAGGCAAGTATAGGTCAGAGGAACGTGATCTTGTTGTGAATCGGGAGTAGAAGGAAGACTTAAATTTCAACAGATTCTAAATGTAGGATGGGCGATGGTGATAAATGATCTGATAAAGGAATGAACCTAGGAAGTATGATTTACGGGTGGATGGGTAGAGCCACTTCAAGTCCATGTACAGGTGTGAGACATGGGAACGCCTCGGGGTTCCGAAAACAAATCGAACGAAGCAATTCATAATTCTTTTTAACCTGTCTCGGAGTCCCATAGAGAGACCACCAAATACCACGCAACCATAATCAAAGTGAGGGAAGATGAGCGAGGAAACTAGGAGTTTGCGACTGGCTTTGGGGGAGACGGGAACGATTGAATAGTTTCAGGGTTCCTATTGAATTTCTGGATATTTGGGCGATTTGAGGCTTCCAGGAAAGGTTTTGGTCGAAGATGATTCCTAGATTTTTGACGGAGGAGCAAAAGGTAATAGGTCGATTAATTAGGTTTAGAGAGGGATAATAGGAGTTTGATCTGAGAAGGTAACTTGAGCCTATTACTATCGCCTGGGTTTTATTTGCGTTTAACTTTAAGTTATTCAAATTGGCCCAGGCGCAGAATCTGTCAAGGTCTTCCTGAATCTTAGAGAAAGCATCAAGTATTTCGGCAGGTGAAAAGGATAAATATATTTGCCAGTTATCTGCATAAAGGTGGTGGGAGAGCTGCCATTTTATTTTAGGATCGGGAGCGGACAGAAAGGCTTCGTGGAAGTAGGAAGATTTTGCACGCCGGATTTTTGTTTGTACCAAGTTGCGGAGCTCTTTGAACGTTAGATAATCGTCCACAAGTCTTGTCCTTCTGAATCTTCTTCTTGCAGTCTCACGCTTTCGCTGGAGATCTTTGATTTCTTGAGACAACCATGGTGCAGGCCGGTGACGAAAAGTGGAGGTTTTAAGAGAAGCAAATGTATTTTGAGGAGATTAGTTGTTAGGATTTCAACCATTGGGGCTATGGAAAAGGTGGTGTAGATTTCACTCCAGTCTAAGGCTTCAAGGAATGGTAAGATATTATCACGGTTGAGGGCATCAAGGTCGCGGAAGGTAATGGCTCTAGAAAGGACCGGAGGGGTTCGGAAGTCATAGGATATTTGGATTAGGTCATGGCAGGATAGAAAAGACACAGGACATTGGGAAGATAACCGGAGATTTTGTTGTGAATTGATAATAGAAAGGTCTAACCATGAGTCAGACCAGCGGGAATGATGAGTGGGAGCAAATAGAACGATAAAATGGTGAAGGGAATAAATCAAGTTTTCCAGGTAATGTTTGTTGTGGGAGTCGGAAAGAAGATTTGTGTTGAAATCACCCCTAATAATGATTTTAGGATAGAGAGGAACCAAGTTAAATAAGGATGATTCAAAGGACAGATCGAAAGGTACAAGAGGGGGATGGTACACAACTCCATAAAGTAGATGCTGAGTACCAGCAGAAATTTCAATGAATAGGTTCTCAATGTGAGGTTGTACGGATGAGGAAGAGAAATCAAGAATTCTTGTTTTTAGGCTGTCATGAACATAGATTCCTACTCCACCGCCAGTCCGGTCAGCCCGGTCATGGCGGGTAAGGGAATAGTTTTGAAGAGACACGGAAGAGGACGGAATGTAGGGTTTAAGCCAGGTTTCGGAAATGGATATGATGTGGAAAAAATTTTGACTGAAGTATTGTTGGCATTCGTCAAAGTGAACAGGGAAGGATTGGGTGTTTACGTGACAGGCTGTTAGGATACTAGACATACTGTAGAGAAGTAAAGGACGATGCTATAGGATTTAGGAAAAAGACGTTGTAAATAGAGTAAATAAATAAATATATATTTAGTAATAGCTTAAGAAATTTGATGCTAAATGAGTGGAAAAAATGTTTTTCTTTTTTCTTTTTATGAAAGGTTGATGCTATGTCTGAGATGAAATAGTGGATGCCAAGAATAGAAAAAAATTAACTTTTTAGTTGTAATAAAAAAACCAAAAACAATAATGTGAGGTGGTTACATAGATATATAAATACATAAATATATATAATAATGAAACAAAAAATCATAAATATATGACCGAAGATAATAAGATGCAGTGTTACCTAAATAAGTAAAAAACACATTAGTTGTGATTAGCCAGCGAAAAAACGATAATGTGAAGTGGTTATGCACGTATATGAATGTACAAATACATATAATAGTAAGGTATAACGCAATAAAAGGTAATGAAAAAGCGACAGTAAATAAACAGAGATAATTAGATGCAATAAAACTTAAATAACTAAAAGAACATTCTAGTTGTATTAAGCAAGCTAAAAAAGATAATGTGGAGTGGTTACATATATATTAGTGAGACCTGAAAGCATAAATCGTAGTGCATAAACACCAGTAAATAAACCGAGATAGCAAGATGCAGTGAAACACAAACATATAAAAAAACATTCTAGTTGTAATAAGCATTCGAAAAACGATAATGTGCAATGGTTATAAAGATATATAAATACAAAAATATATATAATAAAGAGATATAAAAACATAAATCGTAATATATAAGCTATAGTAAATATACTCTGACAATGAGATGCAGTTAAACGTAAATTAATTAAAAAACACAGAAATGATAACCTTGCATCCAAAAATAAAAATAAAAATTATCTTCTAGAGGAGAAATGGTAGAAATGCAATAAGACAATACACAGTGTTCAATAGCAGAAAGTTTGAAAGACCGAGAGGGCGCCAGATGATAATGTATTCTGAAAAGTCAGCCGGACTCGTCCACCCGCTGGTGACGAAGGATGAAAATCTTCATCCTCTCGGTTTGGTATCCCAATTAAAATTGACTTTGAAAAAGAGAACACGCTTCAGACAAGGAGAGAAATTGAAGCTATTGAATCGCAAATAAAAGGTTTAGAGCCCATAGGTATTTATGCAGATGGGGATAAAACAACTCTTAGATTTCACTATGATTTTAAGATGAACATGGTTGACGGAAAAACAATTAGTGCTTATACCAGAAAATCAGATGAAACGTGCAGGATATGCGGTGCTACCCAGAAGGAAATGGATAACCTTCCTTCAATATTTAATCGCCTGAAAGATACAGCTCAGAACGACTTCGGAGTTTCTTAAGTTCACACCTAAATTCGCTGCTTCGAGATATTTTTGAGTATTTCCTATCGTCTACAAATTTGCAAATAGCGGATTTACAAACAAGATGCTATCGATTTGGAAATTTCTGAGAATACAAAAGCTAGAGTTCAAAAATAGTTGCGGTAAACTACCGGTTTGATTGTCGATGTGGTGAAAGAAGGGTTTGGAACAAGTAACAATGGGAACACTGCAGGTCTGTTTTTTGAACAGTATACTCTAGTCGCAATGATAATTGGACTTGACGAAGAATTGCTGAAAAGGTTCACCATCATTCTTTTGGCTGTTTCAAGTGGATTTGCGATAAATGTAGAGCTTTTTTTCAACGTACACGAGTAGGACTATGTGTCCCTTTATAACTGGCACCCAAAGCCAGCGATTGTAAATTAGCTATTAATCCACGGACATGAAATAATTGATTCGTGTTCCATAGTAAATGGGAAAAAGACTGAAGAAGAACTCGCAGTGAGTAATTAGGATTTGAAAAGATTCAAAAGAGAAAAGGGTATGTGCCCCGGGTGGCAGATTTCAGGGGGCGGCAAAATTTGAGGAGTTAAAAAAAAAAATAATAATAATTAAAAACGTTTTTTAAATAATCATGTCACCATTAATATTCTTTAGGGTATAATTTAATTTTGATTTTTTGCATAATTTATAAACCCTATTATACTGGATACCAAGTTAATTCTTACGTCTTATAAGAATTAACGGAGCTCATGGGTCTTGATTGATTGTTATGCCTACTAATTAATATGAATTAGCAGCCAGAGTGCTAGTGAGCGCTAGTAGCGGGATCGGGGGAGCGAAAACTGTGCGATGCCACCCCCTACCCCTTAAAAAGACATAGGACTATATGTTGCCATTGTTTATAGTTGTGTTGTCTGCGTTTATTGCAAACACCGACAGTTGTTTTATTTTATTTACATTTAGTTTTTAGTGTACGGAGTGTTAGTTATCAGTGTTTGGAAAATGGGTTTGTTTTGTATATTTTGAACTGCGTTTTTATAAAGTTCCGAATTATGGATGGCCGACTCAGTGGAGCCGAGTATAAAAAACCTACTAAAGAAAAAAGTAAATAAACATTTCTGGAACCCCGGCGACCGAATCGGCGAGTTCACCAGGAAACTTTCTTAGAAAACGTTATTTGGAATGAAATCGAATGTTATATATTTTTACTCCTAATCCTTTTAGATTCCTTTCGAACTTGGTCTGGTAAAGTGATAATATTTTATAATACCGATCGCGTATGAATTTATTGTTCTCAAAATGAAAAAACGAGGTGGTAAAATAAAAGGCAAGACGATAAAACTGAATGTGATAGCTGTAATATGACTTGACAAATGTGATTTTTTTGTTTTGATATTGTATTTATTAACACTTGCACAAATTATTTTAAGTTAAGCACGTAAAAAGAAAACATAACACCTATCTTTGTTGTCTCCGGTTAATTCGACTTTTCACTGTACATATTCACCTCCACGCCAGCCAGTCATATTCCAGATTAGTTCAGGAAAACAATTTCGCATGTTTTTTCCCATGTGCTGCTCACTCCCCCAATTTAGTTAGTGCTATGCGGCCAGTGCTACTCAGGCTCAGACTTTTTTCGGAAATTGAATAGTATGTAAACCATAATATGTCAACGCCTCAAACTTAGAGTGAGGCCAGATCCCTTTTGAAAAATATAGGGAAACGTAAATTCATCGTCTCGGCTTGTTTTTTGGCACGTTTTTTTTTTTTAAAAAGATCAACCGTAGCAATGAGTTTTTGCAAAGAAAGGATGTTACATTAGATTTGGCTGCCCGGAACCTTCTTTGGAAGGTCTTTTAATGTTGTTGAAGTCCTGTAGAGAGTTTGCTCCATCAGAGGCCATTACTGAGGGAAATTCTTAGCAGATATGAATGATCTACCCTCTGAGTTTTCTGAAAAAATACAGAGAAAAAAGAAAAAAAAACCTGATGAGCTGAGTGGTGATGAAGATCCGACAAGTGCTCAAAATGAATGTCAAGTAGCTGTGTTAGAGGTTACTAACCGGATGATTACGGAACTTGACAGGTTTAAGGCTTTGGACAATATAAAGAACAAGTTTGAATTTTTGAATGAAGTTCGAATCAGAGAGTTGCAAGTAAAAGATTTAAAAATGAAAGCAGATGGATTGGCAAACATCTACACTGCGGATCTCAACAATGAAGAATTTAATTTTGACAAAGAAAATTTCAAGCACCACGCTTTATCAGTTGACGAAAAATTAAAAGAAGCTACATCAAGAGAAATGTTAAATCTCATTTCTAAAATAGACTGGAGTTAGGCTACCCGAACTTCACTACTGCATTAAGAATGTTTCTAACCCTGCCAGTTACAGTGTCATCTGGAGAACGAAGTTTTAGCAAACTGAAACTCATCAAAGACTACATGAGAAGTACAATGGGAAAGGAGAGGGTCTCTAATCTAAGTATAGTATCAAATGAACGTCAAAAAGCTTCCCTTATCAACTTTGACGACACCGTCAAAACATTTGCAGCTAAGAAGGCTAGAAGAATTCAAGTTTAGGTACAATATATAACATACATGGATATGTTCTTTTATTTTCTTCTCAACTATATCTAAATCATTTTTGTTTGTTTTGTTATTGTTAGTTAATTGTAATTAACTATACGGAGGTATTGTATTCTAATGGTGAGGGAGTGAGGAGAGGGGGATAGGGGCGACAAACTTATATTTGCCCCCTGACAATTTTCCTAGTTCCGGTCCTGGTAGTGAACGTTTTTTTTAATTAAAGTAAAATGCTTATTTTTTCTAATATTTTTTTTTTAATTTCAACAGTAGGCACCTACCCAGATCAGCCCATACTGTCTTATATTATTGCTCAGATTAGAGGCGATATTGCTCATAATCTGATGGACGATTTTCAATGTTCGTCTCCTTTGTGGTATGTAACTTTAGGTATAACTTTCAAAAAGGATTCTGTTCTATGTATTTATAATTTATTTACACTTCCCTGACATCAGAAAGTTTATCAGGGGATAACATTACTGGTGATTTAGCATTATATAAATTCTGATTTAATATAATATTAATTAATTTTTTAATATTAATAAAAAAATAATTATTATTATATTATCATAGTAATATTTAATATTAATATTACTTTGAACAGGGATTTAGAGTTTCTACGTAAATGAAGGAGGATAACCTTTCCCCTCGAAAAATAGCGACTAAAACAACAAGGTAGGTCTAACAAGGTTAGAATCGATAAAAGATATTCTGGGTGCGCGATAAGGATAATATGGTGCAATAAGTATGTAATATGGTGAAATATATATTACGACAAGCTAATGAACAAGATCTCATGAGACACACTAATGTTTATTTGGTTTTATAAAACACACATACAAGTCTAAGTACATGGTTTTCTAACCTACACCACTACACCACTATTACAGACATTAGCCATAGCCACAGAATACAGAATATGATAGAAGCGGTGGGTAGGTAGGGGGAGGAGGCTCCCGGCAAGGAGCGCTGACTAGAGTCTGGGGATAGGATATTCCACGAGCCGAGGATAGCCGATTCCACCCGAACGTCCCCCACTACATTCTCTCGCAGCTCTCTTCTTACCTTGGGGATAGGATATTCCCGTCGACCTCGCTATTTCTACTGTAAGGCTAGAGTATGGGTATAGGATATTAATTAATTAGTAATATTAAAATTAACACTATACATTAATTAATACTATATATTAAAAAGTTAATTAGTCAAAAAATCTTTTTTAATTAATCATTTAAATGTAGAAAAATTAAAACGTCTACCATTTGCCTGTCATTCCACTAAAATTCCTGTTATTCATAATATTCATAATTCATAAGACGGAAAAAAAAAAAAAAAAATAGCGCAATCGGCCGAAATAAAAAAATAGGCGTTTATTTTTCAAAAATATTAGTCAAGAAATTTTTTAAACTAAAAAAATGATTCCATTTTCAGATTCCTCATCTCAAAAAACACGTAGAAACCAAATTAGGTCGAAATCAAAAATTAAAATGTTTTTACCTCCAAGAATGTGTAGGATTTTAGAAGGCAAGAGGCTGTCAACTTGCTACGAAACGTAAATAATTAGCGCTACCTCACAGATTTCGCCACCGATTAAAACCAAATTTTAATGGCATATAGAAGCCGTAAAACTGCATAGATTAGCACAAATGCGGAGGTCGCAGGATATCTCCTTACTGAGATAACTCAAGTTATATTTGATCTCGGATATTTTTAAAAAAATTACTTTATGTCCACTGAAATTTGGAATAAACCCAATGTTATACACACTAATAGAAAGCGGAACGCACGCTGATTCTAGTGATGCATCTACTTTTTTAATCGGTTGACCACAGCAAATGTTACAGCCGTTAGAAGTGGTTGCTAAAATCTCAACCGCAAAAAATGGTGAAAGGGGTTAAAAAAAAAAAAATAAATTTTCCGATTTTGATCAAATTTAACGTGTTTGGGTTTTCTTGTGCGCTGAATCCAGATCTGAGGTCAGTTTTTCATTAAAAAAATTTCCCACTAGTTCACAGGGGATTTTTATTTGAATTTGGTCATATTTTTCGAGTTTTTGAGCATCCTCAAACCAGGTCGAGTTTTAAAGATAAAGAAAGTTATTTTATTTCAAATAAAAAACGAAAATACAATTTTACCTGAAAAAAAATCATTTCTCTACCTTGACTGAGAGCTGAGAAAAAAAATAAAACGTATTACAAAATTGCCTCCTGACCGTGCGGATAGGATATTCCAGTCGCCCTCATTATTTCTACTGTAAGGCTAGAGTATGGGTATAGGATATTAATTATTTGGTAATATTAAAATTAACACTATACATTAATTAATACTATATATTAAAAAATTAATTAGTCAAAAAATCTTTTTTAATTAATCATTTAAATGTAGAATAATTAAAACGTCTACCATTTGCCTGTCATTCCACTAAAATCTATCTTGACTAAGAGCTGAGAAAAAAGATAAAACCTATTACAAAATTGCCTCCTTACCGTGCGAATAGGATATTCCAGTCGCTCTTACTATTTCATAATTCATCAGAAGAAATCTGAAAATACTGAATTCGGCCAACAAAAAAAATTATGCTTTTATTTATTTTTAAAAAATATTGGTGAGTAATTTTTTGAATTAAAATCTTATTTCCGTTTTAGATTTCTCATTTCAAAAAACTGTCGTAAAAAAATTGGTCAGGCAAAATTTGTTAGCGTTAGGAATTTTTAGTATCCTATTTGGATGAAATTTCGTATTTAGTTGGCTGTATTTTCCTTGAATTTTTACTAAAAAATACACATTTTAGTGCAAGAATCATGTCGATATCATTTATTAAACTCTAGATATATAACTCAAATTCCTGTTATTCATAATATTCATAATTCATAAGATATCATTCATATTCAATAATGTCAATAAACAAAATCTCTTTGTTAAAGTTAAATATTGATATGTTGCTATTTTCATTTCCTAACTTGAGAGATGTTACTAGAAGGTAAGACATTACTTTCAATATTCTTCTTTTTTTTTTTTATCATCATTGTTTGGTATAGATTTGTTTTATAAATGGTATATGTTGGACTGGAGCAGAGGTTGGTTTAATGTCCACCTTAATATACTTTACAACATTAATAGGAACACAATTATGTTAACTGTTAACAATTGATAAGTAGTTGAATTTTTTTTCTTGCAAATTAGGGTTAATTTTGCGCTTCACAGCCAATGAATTCAATGCTGGCATAATTGGTTTTATGAAGTTGCCAACAACTTCTAGTTCATCAAAGGAATTAGACCTGTTCACGAATTCCAGGACCCTTTCTAATTTTTTCTGTAATGCGGCCTTGTAGATGTCAATACTGCTGCTTCTGGTTTTGCTCACTTCTTTAACAATAGCTTCCTGTTCTTCTTTGTCCGAGTTTAAGTCTATGACCAAATCGGGCTCATTGTCTTCATTAGGAAGTTTAGACTCGGCAGTTTTTTTTAATGTTACTGCATAAATAATGTATGTGTTTGCACACATTCCATTTGATAGTGGAATCTGGGCAAGAACATACATATTTATGCAAGCAACAAGAACATTCGTCGCAACATAATTTGCAATTTTGACAACTATCATTGACTAATTCTACTTTGTACAGCCCGGTTCCCTTGCTGGAAGCAATAGTCCAAAATCCATCATCGTTCTTTATAATTTCATTTGACATATTGATTGCTGCTCTATGCCTTTGTTTTATTTGTTTCAGTTTTGCAGTTAACTTCCCTTTATTAGGGATGATTAGTCTGTCGAACAGTTTATCTTTTATTAGGCGCATAATGGCATGAATAGCTTTGTCCAGCCTTTTTATATTTTTCCCATGTAAATACACATATTTCAATGTTTTATGCATTCTTTCCAAATGCATATTGGTGTTTAGTCCAGCGTGTTTTCTAAAACAGTAAGCCCATTCACCAGGAGAATCTAGATACCCCCTAAAATATTCTCCAAACCTTCTTGCTTCTTCGCGTGATAGTAATTCACTATTGATTTGTTTTCGCGTTATCACGAAAGCGTTTTCGTCCCGTTCTTCCATAAGAGTCCTTATTGTTTTATAAATTTAAACTTGTATAGTTTTATCTGTGATTTTATTTAAATTTTTTCTCCAAGCTCGGTCAACGTGCCAGGGACAAAACAAACGTTTTTCTGCCGGGATTATGACATTCTTCCAGGCATTATAAAAACTTTCAGCCATATCTGACATAAAAACTTTGGGACCAATAGCCTCTCCACTAATACTTTTTATTGTTTCATAAAATATCTCCAAAGCTTTTGTATCATTTCTATTTGTTACGAAAAACGCTACTGGAAGCCCTGGCGCATGTCATCAATAACTAAACATGTAATTAATTCGAAATTATATGAGTTTAATCCGTGTGTTCCATCTATGCATATGCAATCACTGTCGAATTTTCGAAGTATTTCTAATTGAGCATCGTTAAAAAAAAATTAAACAAAAATCTTCTTCTTTCAAAAAATTGTAACTTCCCTTGGGGCTTATAATAACATACAAGAGATGACGTTACTACCATATCTTTTATCCAAGATTCAACGCTAACACAATCTTTGTTCAAATTGAATTCAGTTTCAATGTTGAATAGGTCTTTACGTGTTAGTATGTGTATTCTACTTATTTTTTCATTCGAAACAGAATCTCTAATTTCGTCTAAGATCTCCTCAAAAGGAATTTTCAGTGATATTTTATTAGCCACGGAAGTTCTTTCAACTAAAGTCAGGGTTTGACGTCTTAAGTCCATTGTATGACCGACGTGAGTCTCTGTAAATGAAACCACAACCTGTTCCGATTTCATACTAACACTAATTTCAGCGAGACAAAATCCTCCGATTTTATTGGAGCCCAATTCTTTAATGTGTTATGAATTTCGACCACGGCTATTTAAAAACCCGGATCTATGATACCGAAATTCAAATTTTAAGGTTCCATCATTAAGAGTTCTATTTCTGGAGATTTTATATATTTTTAAACAGTCTCCTGTTCCATTGGCTCTTTCCATTTATAAAGATATTGCAAATCAGGGAAAGTTTTGTCGCTTTTTTTAATTGATATTTTATGCTCCAGTTCGTAATGATTATACATTTTTTTTTTTAATCAAGTTAATACCAGAACAGACCATGGTAGAGAAGAGGTTTTATTTGAATTTCGCAATGGAATTTTATTTGAATGGAATTTTCGTTGGTGCTTATTTAAATTAAAATTAGTAGGAAAAGCTTAATTACAAAATGACGGCTTTTGAAAAATCCGGATCTATCTTCGTTTATATTGAATCCAGTTTCGATGTTGAATGAGGTCTTTACGCTTCAGTAGATGGATTTTACTTATTTTTTCATTCGAAATATAATCTCTAATTTATATTGTAGTAAATTAAAATAATTAAAGTCTATACAATTAATGTTGTATTACTTTGTTGCTGCTGTAGTTTTTTGGAGCTTAAAGTTCTTATGTGCTCAAATAATCTGCTCCAGATAAGGGCAATAAGTAACAGTATTAATTATGAATTCTCGTTGAACGTTGGCAGTTGAGCTCCAAAATAATGGAAATGATTGAGACCGAAAACTACCCCTAATTACTCAATGCGAATCTTAATCATTCTTAAAAGTAGTTACAGGCAATCTGTTTAAGCTTTCTCTCCAATGAAATCTAATAGTTGGGGTCCTTTAGAATATTCCGTTAGCTTTGATTAATTTACCATGTAAAGAAACTTTGTGTATTGTTCATGAGTAGCAAATGTGCATGGGATTGATTTGTTTTACTATTTTATAAAGGAAATGATGATGAATAATCTGGGTTTAATGATTGTAAAAACCCTATATAATATTCTTTATTTTAATATTAAATAATTACTAGTTCCATTGTGTGACAAACTTTTGACGACACAATGTAATGTATTGTTTGTCTAGATTATGTATCGAATATATTGATTGTATGTATTATGTATTGATATAATCGAATGAGAGATTAAAATAATTCTAAAAAGATAAGAAATCAAGAAATGACAAATGTTAATTTCATGATTTTTTATAAGGTAATATCGAATGGTCTTTTGAAAATACAAATTCAAAGACTGAGAATAAGTTAATATTTTATGTCTGGTAATCTTATTTAAACCATTCCGGTAAAGTAGATATGTAAATAAAAAATATAAATAATTTGGTAAAATGTAATAGAAATAAAAAATTTGATTAAATTTAAAAAAGAAATGATTGAAAAGATCTAATAGATTTTATATTATTTATGTCATCTAATTGAAAAAAAAAAAACATGGTATTAAACAAATTCTTTTTAGGGAATTTTGTTTTTCCTAAATAGATACTGGCACACACCTAATAAACATGTATCAATAGACACACCATGACATAATCACTTTTAAATAAAAAAAAATATTACTTTATACTTATATTACAATTATACTTTATTCTAAGTAAATATCCATATTATGCATAGTTATTTGTATGTACAAGAAATCTAAAGCTTATATCACATCAATAAGGGATAGTCATCTTTCACATGTAAATGTATGTATATAACAGCCTTTTGGCAACATTTGTACTAAAATATGTAATAAATGTTTAAAAAAAAAAAAAAAAGGAATGTAATTTAACAAATTTAATTTTGCTAATTTGCAATTAGAAATTGGTTTATAAAATTCCGTTCTGGATATACAACCTTAATAAACGAACCTAGGGTGGACCTCCTAACTTAGACGACAGCTTTTAAAGGCAAAATCGGAGGAAATTTTACATTAGTCAACAAGAAAGCTAGTATACATTATAAACTACTGTTAACTGCCACCAGAAGAATTAAATAAAGTCAGCATGTTAGGAGTATGGGTACATCACAATCTAAGAAAAAGGAATCAAGAACATCGCATGTCAATCGCGACAATTCTGCTCTTACGGGTAAAAACTGATCCTCTTTTAAACATGATTGTAACCGGCGATGAAAAGTAGGATATGTATATAATATAGCCCACAAAAGACAGTGCCTTGAGAAGAATCAACCACCCCTACCAGATCCGAAAGCAAACATCTATGGCTTAAAGATTTTATTATATGAATGATAGGATTGTCAAAAAAGTTGTTTTCACGATTTGTTACAATCAATTTTAACGATTACTGCGAATATATACGTTGATCAATTGCAAAGAGTGCAAAAGAAACTCCATAAAAAGCATCCTACACTCATCATTCTTTTATACGACCACATATAACAATACATATTGTTATTGTCACACAAATTCTTGAAGTTGGATGGTCTGTTTTACCACATCCACTTAACTCGCTGGTTCTTGCCCAGAGACAGACAGACTACCATCTTTTCTGTCCCTTACAAAACTTTGAGAATGGAAAAGCCTTCAAATCTGAAAAGCAAGTCAGGCGGACAGTAGAAAGCTCTTCCAGTTTAAATCAACAACATTTTATAAGGAAGGAATTAATAAACTGCCATGGAAGATAGGAGAAGGTTATAGATAATAGTGGTAAATGCATAATAAATCAATATAATTCTGTTATTCAATGTGAGCAAAATATATGTGTGATAAAAAAAAACATAAGTTACTTATGACTCGACCTAAATATATTTCTATTATGATGTCCTTACATTTTCTGTATAATATACATATATTTTTTTAAATAAAATTTAGAAATCTTGTATATAGTAAATTTGTAGGGTCAGCAAAACATGAACGGTTTAATAATCGAATAGGTTTTCCATGTAGATATAGAAGGGCGGAGAGATGATCTGGATGGACGAACCAGAGACGGAAGAGACTGGGGAGGTCGTCTAATGAAGATCTGAAAGAGGAGACCCACTAAGCCGACTCAAGAAGCACTATATATATATATATATATATATATATATATACCCGATAGTATAATAAGTATAATATTACGATTTGTGTGCTGACCCTCAAATGGAATGTGTTAAGTTCATTCGTATTTTTGTATACCTAGGATCGTAATATTAAATAAATCATGCTCAGTAATAGTAATAATTATTCTTTACCTAAATCCCACTATATATAACAGAATTGGTGGACACGAAAGTATGGTAAAATCAAATAAATCAGTTATCAATTGATTTCGGCTATATCACTAGGAGAGATAGCTGCTAATATTAATATGGTATTTGTAATTGAATATAGTAACTCAGTTGTGAGAAGCAAAAAGTAAGCTATTATGTATATTTATATAATATATATTATTATTATTCTCTTCTTTTTTTTAACATTTATTTATTTATGATGATTAAAGTATGGTTGACTGGATGATGAATGGAGAAGAAGATAGTCAGGGATGCAGTCAAAGTAACACCACGTCAACGTTCAGTCATCGTCCTTCTCACAAGTGTGGTTCGGTGGCCCTGAAGAAGACCTGCAACGTCTAAAGCAAGGTCTAAACGTTGGCACGTATTAAAGAATTCTTCTTTGACGTGGTGTTACTTTGACTGCATCCCTATCTTCTTCTCCTTTATATATATATATATATATATATATATATATATATATATATATATATATATATATATATATATATATATATATATATATATTATTCTATTTTTTGAAGAGAAAAGATTTGACCCGGTTGGGATTCGAACCCAAGTTTCCACCTCTCTAGCGTGGCGCCTTATCCAACTAGGCCACCGGGGTCGTATCCGAACCAGGCAAATCCTTTCTCTTCAGTGATCCATAACTCCATAAGAGAAAGGATTTGCCTGGTTCGGATACGACCCCGGTGGCCTAGTTGGATAAGGCGCCACGCTAGAGAGGTGGAAACTTGGGTTCGAATCCCAACCGGGTCAAATCTTTTCTCTTCAAAAAATAGAATAATATATTTAATAATATTGAGTAATATCAAGAAAAATTACATATATATATATATATATATATATATATATATATATATATATATATATATATATATATATGTATGTATGTATGTGTACAATCTGCCTCAGTTAAGAGCAATAACTAACAGTGCTAAAGAGAATTCATTCGTACCATATATACAAGTTCTCATACATACACAATTAATAATAATAAGAGATAAAAATAAAACAAATAATCATAATAAAAATAAAACTAATAGTTACTTACAATCATGAAAAATAGAATAAAATAATAAAAATTAATTGACAAAAAATAAAATACAGACAAAAAAAATTGATATACATTCATGCTATTTAAGAAAAAAATGTAGGTAACAAAACCTTATAAAAGTGGTTAATATAAGAGAAAGATTTTAATGGAACATTTCTATATTTGTGTAGGTTTGCTAGGAAATATGTTGTTACTGTTTTACTTCAGTACTATGAGTGCGAATATTTTCTAGATAACCGTGAACAATCTCACCCACATGGAATAAACAAACATGGGATAGATAAACTCATTGTCAGTTTCTCACGGATCTTGTTGGATCAAAGTACCACTAATATAATTTATTTTATATCTAGAGTTTAATAAATGATATCGACATGATTCTTGCACTAAAATGTGTATTTTTTAGTAAAAATTCAAGGAAAATACAGCCAACTAAATACGAAATTTCATCCAAATAGGATACTAAAAATTCCTAACGCTAACAAATTTTGCCTGACCAATTTTTTTTACGACAGATTTTTGAGATGAGAAATCTAAAACAGAAATAAGATTTTAATTCAAAAATTTACTCACCAATATTTTTGAAAAATAAATAAAAGCATAATTTTTTATGTAGGCCGAATTCAGTATTTTCAGATTTCTTCTGATGAATTATGAAATAGTAAGAGCGACTGGAATATCCCATCCGCCCGGTAAGGAGGCAATTTTGTAATACGTTTTATTTTTTTTCTCAGCTCTCAGTCAAGGTAGAGAAACGATTTTTTTTCAGGTAAAATTGTATCTTCGTTTTCTATTTGAAATAAAATAAACATTGGGTTTATTCCAAATTTCAGTGGACATAAAGTAATTTTTTTAAAAATATCCGAGATCAAATATAACTTGAGTTATCTCAGTAAGGAGATATCCTGCGACCTCCGCATTTGTGCTAATCTATGCAGTTTTAATATATAGTATTAATTAATGTATAGTGTTAATTTTAATATTACCAAATAATTAATATCCTATACCCATACTCTAGCCTTACAGTAGAAATAATGAGGGCGACTGGAATATCCTATCCGCACGGTCAGGAGGCAATTTTGTAATACGTTTTATTTTTTTTCTCAGCTCTCAGTCAAGGTAGAGAAATGATTTTTTTTCAGGTAAAATTGTATTTTCGTTTTTTATTTGAAATAAAATAACTTTCTTTATCTTTAAAACTCGACCTGGTTTGAGGATGCTCAAAAACTCGAAAAATATGACCAAATTCAAATAAAATCCCCTGTGAACTAGTGGGAAATTTTTTTAATGAAAAACTGACCTCAGATCTGGATTCAGCGCACAAGAAAACCCAAACACGTTAAATTTGATCAAAATCGGAAAATTTATTTTTTTTAACCCCTTTCACCATTTTTTGCGGTTGAGATTTTAGCAACCACTTCTAACGGCTGTAACATTTGCTGTGGTCAACCGATTAAAAAAGTAGATGCATCACTAGAATCAGCGTGCGTTCCGCTTTCTATTAGTGTGTATAACATTGGGTTTATTCCAAATTTCAGTGGACATAAAGTAATTTTTTTAAAAATATCCGAGATCAAATATAACTTGAGTTATCTCAGTAAGGAGATATCCTGCGACCTCCGCATTTGTGCTAATCTATGCAGTTTTACGGCTTCTATATGCCATTAAAATTTGGTTTTAATCGGTGGCGAAATCTGTGAGGTAGCGCTAATTATTTACGTTTTGAAGCAAGTTGACAGCCTCTTGCCTTCTAAAATCCTACACATTCTTGGAGGTAAAAACATTTTAATTTTTGATTTCGACCTAATTTGGTTTCTACGTGTTTTTTGAGATGAGGAATCTGAAAATGGAATCAGTTTTTAGTTTAAAAAATTTCTTGACTAATATTTTTGAAAAATAAACGCCTATTTTTTTATTTCGGCCGATTGCGCTATTTTTGTAATTTTGTAATACGTTTTATTTATTTTCTCAGCTCACAGTCAAGATAGAGAAATGATTTTTTTTTTCATGTAAAATTGTATTATCGTTTTCTATTTGAAATAAAAAAACTTTCTTTATCTTTAAAACACGACTTGGCTTGAGGATTCAATATATAGTATTAATTTTAATATTATTATTAATTAATTTCCTATCCCATAGTAAGAGCGACGGGAATATCCTACCCGCAAGGTAAGAAGGGAGCTGCGAGAATATGTAGTGGGGGGGACGTTCGGGTGGAATTGGCCATCCTCGGCTCTTGGAATATCCTATCCCAGACTCTAGTAGGAGCGCTGTCCCCACCACCTTAACCCCGGCTGTCCCTATCAGTACCACTGTTTACTCCGTCCAATAACCCTTCACCGTTACATTTTGAACGTATACAGTTTAGTTTTTTTAATAAATTGAGAAACAAATCTTCCTTCCCTTTCGCCACAGTAAAAATATGTTTATTGTGGAGCTGTTTTAACTTTATTGTTAAACTCCCCTATATTAACAATAGTAGGTATTGTAACCACAGAATACAGAATATTCTGTATATCCAATTAGGATTGATGAATTAATTGCCAATTTTATTGAAAATTATTTTTATTTGAAAACTAGTTTCGAATGTTAAACATGAACACCGTAAAACAAATGACGTTTTACAATAATAATATAGTTTTAGATTTGAATAACTCTTTAAAAGGTAAACAGTTCCAATTTTAACTTTTATTTTTTCCTCAGCTCCCTTCAGTTGAAGAGGAACGAAATAAGTGGGTCCAAGCCGTCAGGCAAGAAAAATTCAAACCAATAAAAACAAGGTTATTTGTTCAAAACATTTTAAAGGGGACGATTTTGACAGATCTTCTTCATTTCGAGTAAATCTAAAGAAAGGTGCAATTCAGTCGGTTTTTTGATTTCCCAGATCATTTGAGACAGAAGATTATTAAGGTATATATATATATATATATATATATATATATATATATATATATATATATATATATATAACTATTTACGCTTTCCCCCTGCTTTACCCACATACGCAGGTATTTAAACTTAAAAGTTTAATGTTGGATTTTTTATTTGAGGAAAGGCGGCCAATAATAAGGCTTGCGGCCTCGTTGAAAAATATTAGGTCTCCAAATAAAAATAGATTTAAAAAATGTAAACGAGTAAAAACACAAACGAGCTCAAAAAAACAACTTGATGAAAGATCTGTACAGCTTCGAAATACAGCTGATTCATTAAGCTTCACAGAAAATTCACTTTCTACCACAAAAAAACTACTGGTTGAAAAGAAAAAACAAATTTAAAACCTACGCCGAAACGTTTTGCGGTATAAGAAGAAAAACTGTGCCTACAAATACAGTCTACAAAAACTGTGAAGGAAAAAAAAATAAACTAATTAAATGGAGAGTAGAAAATTTACTTTCGTTACTTCTACAACAATACCTTTGGAGAAACTTTTGCTCTAGATTTCCACATTTTTTAGAAGATGGCTCTCGTTACTCATTATTAATTAGACCGATCGGAATGATATTTTTAAGTCCGAATCCACCATTTTTTGAAAAATATCAATGATAATATACATAAAAATAACATTAGATCGAAAAGTAATAAATTAGTAGTTTTTAAAGACCAGTAATAAAGAAATAATTTGGAAAGTAAAGTTTTCCCGTGTTTTTGTTTGTTTTCTAATTTCAATAAACAAAATTTCTTTTGGTAATATTTTGTTTTATTTTGGTTCCTAAACTACCTACCTATACATGAATGTGATAAATTTCTGAACAATTAGATGGAATCTAATAAAATTCGTAAGAGCTGAAGCCTAAATATTGGATGATAAACTTGTAAATTAGCCTGAGGTGGAGCACCGCGGGGTGAAGGTGGTGGGGGGAGAGCCGGCCGAACTGGAGCCAGGGGGACCTTACGGCATTAGTGTCTCTGCCCCTTCTACTATATTCTGTATTCTGTGGTCATAGAGCTCCAGTATCTTAGAATCGGACAATAATCGATACATTTGGTCCCACGAGATTTTCGAGGAGTTAGTTGTTGATGTAGGAATTTTTTTCAGAAGAGGTAACTGCTGTTTAAGGAAATTAGAGTGGAAAGGGTAAAAATAGTAACTCATCAACTAATGCAAATTGGGTGCAACCGGACGAAAGTACAGGATTAGCTTTATGTGTGTAGGATGCGGCCCATGAGACATCATCTCGTCGGAGATGATGCGAGATGAGTTTTGTTATTAGTTTTTGAGTTTTGTTATGTTTCAGATGTTATTATTAGAAATGGAAAGGGAACAGGGTTAATTGTTGAGTGGAATCTATAGGTGGCCGAATTGTGTTCGACTACTTTGCAGTAATAGTTGTATTAATAACGATGAGGGATCTGTTATAGTTGTTTTTTTTTAGAATATTATTAAGTAAGAATGCTGTCCAAGAGGTTTGTTGGATTGAATTAGTGAAGGATTTAAAATCATCATTTAGATTTTATGGATTTTTTAAGAAAACACAGTGGTCTATTTGACATTTTACGAGTTGGCGAAAGAGCTTCCAGTATAACAGGGACCCTGATAAATGATGGTGAAAAAGATTTCAGAATCAATTTTTTTGGAAAGGGTTGAAATTATTGTGCTATAATTTGAGGACAAGTCATCGAGACGTGCTATATAATAATTCTGTGGCTCTAAGACTATGTTGATGAATATGTTGGCTGGCCAATATGAAGGAGAATCAGGGGGAAAGGATTGTGTAGCGATTGGCGTAGTGTCGGTAATTGGTAGCTCTGGTTCCATATACCTTCCTCAATAAAGGTTTCGTGTCGCAGCTAATGTAATATGGTGGTGTTAGGGGAAAGCTGATTTTTTTCAAGTCGTTAGTATACAAAGTATACACTAAAAAACACAAAATCCCAACTCCTACCCTCCTACGCCTCCCAATGTTCCTATTTCGGAAACCCAATACATTTCCTTTCTTCATTCCTTTGGTCAATATTTTGATTTATGTGCAGATATAAATACAACGCACCATCAATATAAGTCCAGTCAGTGAGGGTAAACAATGAAACGTTGTCACATCTTACTAGGGGAAAGTTCAATTTCTCAGGGTGTTAGTACATAACGTATACACTAAGACCCGACCTCTACCCCCCTTACTTACCCCTCTCCCCTTCAGAAAAATTGCAAGAACAGTACTCTGGTTACATGCTTATATGTTGTTTTTTTTTTTTAATTTTACTCCTAACAATATTATAAACAAATTATGTTATTTACACTTTTTATGTAGATAGCTTAGTTCTGTCGGAAAACTTAAAAATATATAGAAAACTATTTTTACAAAAAAAAAAAAAAAGAGTAATATTTACATAATTTGATATACATTCTGGATATGATATACTATCAAAAAACCTTTTCTAACTCCTGCTTGTTCTTCGTCAATACATTCCCTAATTCTTCTGGTGTGCCACTTTTTGATGACACTGGTGATAGTATTTGCCAAAGTTGAAAAAATGGGGATTGGACGATAATTCTCTGTATGATTATGATCAAATAGATAGGCCGTGGTACAAATCAAATATTTATTTTATAGCAATTAAAACACATACATAAAGTAAAATTACTATAGAGAGTACAACCATATCGAGCACCCACGAATAACCAAAACAGTAAATGGATCTTCCTCTAATGGATACATATGTTTGCCTTAGATGATTTACAATCAATTGTAGAATTGAACTCTAATACTCTAATAGTAGATACCAATAGCATATCCACCAGTAACATTAGCATGATTATGATAGTAACAGTCAAGAAAGTTATCCATATATGTATTTATATGTGTATATATATATATATGTATATATATATATATATATATATATATATATATATATATATATATATATATATATATATATATATATATAGGAAAAGAATGATAATGTCCGATGCGAAAAACTCGCCTCGGCCTCGAGAAAATGGACTGTATGGGAAAATATCAAAACGAGGTTTCGCACCTTTGGGGAGATATTATTGAGAAGGTAGCATAAACAAATAATACATAAGAAACTTCTCACCTTGTTATTACCGCCGACCTTCTGTACGGATGCCTCCGAAATCGTCTGGCGAATGCTTCTCTCAGGCTGCAATATTTGTTCAGGCTCTCTTCCTCTTGTATCACCACTCATTAAGGGAAGGACTAAATCTTTACTGACTGGCACAGGAAATAAGATCACTTTTAAAAGAGGAATAGGGTCCTGGAAGGTTATTTCGCCTTGGTCAAAAAAGCGATGGAAGACCATGAGGTCTTGGACAATTTAAGTTGGTGCGTACTGGAGCACAGATGCTAGAAGAAAGAGGAATATTCTAGTAGGGATTAACGCGGATAAGGGCTAGTTACCCAGAGATCCATAGAGTGCGTCAATATACAGTATATTAAAGTTTTCTCCTTTCCCCCCCTCACAAAAGCGCCGATTGGCGCGAACATATATATATATATAAGTTCCACTATATATTTTTCCTTAGATAATTTTAATTTTAAGCTTTGACTCCTAACTATTGTAATCTATTTCTTAGAAACCCCTCGTGGGAACTTGCTCTCCTGTGAACTGTAATGTTAGCATAAAGCTTCCTAGAAGAAGCCATTGTAGCCCTTTATAAACCTCAAGAAATTTTGTAAAACCCTCTCAGTACATCCAGAGCCGTCTCCACGCCACTCTTCTTTCTGATATTGTAACTTTTATTGAATAAACTTCTTTTTTAAAAAAAGTCTTTACTTTTAAATTGAAGATAACTGGCGCAGTCGGTAGGACATCGTCAAACTTGAGAGCATATCAAGGATCAGTATCAACTGTTTTCTGACGAGTCCATTCAGAGGAAGACGAGACGTTAAACTGGACCTGACTATCGAAGTCATCTTAGTGTAAGTGATTTTTATTTAAGAGATATTATTTCAATATTAAACATTTTTATTTTTCAATTTAATAATTTTGAATAAAATCTATTCTATTTTTAAAGAAATGGTTATGATTTCATTACTATAACTATAGAGAAATATTTTGTTATTTAAAATATAATTTTTTTTATTAAATATTAAGTTACTGTATATTAAGGATAAATTTAATTTTCATTTCATATTATTTTAATTTAATTGCGTACTATCTCATTTCATTTTCTTGTTATATTAAATATTTTATAAAAATTACACCTCCCACATTAAAGAAAGAGTATCTAGAGATGATACCAGATTACCACGGTGACCCTATGTCACTAACGCGATTTCTAGAAATTTCAGATAAATTATTAAACAAATGTCATAATCACGAAAATACTGCCGATTTCCAAAACGAATATTTAATATCAATTCGAGGAGCGAAATGCCGATGGAGGCGTTAGTCCTCACGAAATATATCGAAAAGTTAGCACTAAGAGTTTTGTTAAAAGGACTGAAAGAACCACTTAGCTCTTTCATGAGAACCAAAAATCCGGTAGACCTAAATCAGGCAATCAACATGCTAACGAACGATTTTCAATTTGTCATCGACACTTATCGCCCACACCAAAACCATAACAAATCAATACATAAAAAATCGCCAACAATTTATAAACTATTTCCCAGTAAACCAGTACAAAGCAATTCAACCTGCTAAAAATGTAAACTCAAATCAGTATAGACCCCAACAACCTAATCAGTCAACCTCTATGAGTGTCAATAGTAATTATAGAAGTAATTCCCAATATCAGAGACAGCCTGATCAAAGTGTAAAATTTAAATCTTTTCTCAATACCCCAGTTCGGAAAAACCCAAACCTAGAAATTGAAGAACTTCATAATCTAAACTCGGAACAATCC
Source organism: Euschistus heros (assembly GCA_003667255.2). Taxonomy (NCBI): domain Eukaryota; kingdom Metazoa; phylum Arthropoda; class Insecta; order Hemiptera; family Pentatomidae; genus Euschistus; species Euschistus heros. Next base: position 328,207 of record RCWM02000324.1, on the reverse strand, counting down.
GTAAGTCAATCCCAACTTACCGAACTACCAAATACTGAACCACCCAACTATCCCACTGTATCATTTCCAGACTATCATCAAGAAAACCAACAATACACTGATCAAAATAACCTCGATAGTGATCAAAGTAATTTTTTAGATCCCAGCCTAGCACAAGAACCATGGACGTAATAGACCTACTTAATTTAACCCGTTTTAGTGCTCTTCCATATATAATTCCACCAAACTCAAACTTAAAAATTCTAATAGACACTGCGTGCACAAAATCGCTTGTATCCGTCCTTGTAGCAAATAAATATTTTTTTAATAACATTACTCACGAACCATTTAAACTTACTAGCGCGCACGGTTCTTCTATACAAAATTTTAATGCTAATGTAGATTCATCAAAATTATTTCCCAGCACCAAAACTCTCCTGAAATTTGGCATTTTTGACTTCCATCCTAAATTCGATTTATTTTTTGAAACAGACAGTCTTAAATTATTAGGTGCGAAAATTGATTTAGTAAATGATATACTGATCACACCTTTTGGCAATATAACAATTCATTACGACAATAGACCCCCTCAATCTGAATAAACTTACATCTTAAACAACGATTCTGAAACCGTAATAAAAATTCCAATCAAAAATATCTCAAATGGAGAAGGAATCATTCCTCATACTGATTTCAACGATTGTCTTAAAATTCATGAAGGTTTAATTTCAATTAAAAATAACGAAGCTATATGTACGGTAAAAAATAATTCGGATCGGTCATTCAGATTAACTATTAAAACCCCAATCCTTGTGAAACCAATCAGAATTTTTAAAAATAATGAATCTCATGATATAAATTTAATTAAAACAAAAGAATCAGATTTCAATGAAGTCAAAAATCTTATTCGCACGGATCATTTAAATGAAGAAGAAAAAAAAGAAATTCAAAATTTAATAAAACAATATTCTGATCTATTTTATTTAAAAGGTACTCCACTAACTTCAAATACGCAAATCAAACATAAAATCCTAACCATAGATGAGATCCCAGTCTATACTAAAAATTACCGATATCCTCAAATATTTCAAAACGAAGTGGAAAGATAAATTGACGGAATGCTAGAGCAGCAAATCATTCGCCCTTATTTTTCACCTTACAATAGTCCTATTTGGGTAGTTCCAAAAAAAATAGACCAATCGGGAATACAAAAGTGGAGAATAGTAATTGATTATAGGAAGTTAAATGAGAAAACGGTAGACGATAAGTATCCTATTCCGCATATACAATAACTGAACTGCTAGATAAATTAGGCAAAAGCAGTTACTTTTCAACAATCGATTTCACAAGTTCGTTTCATCAAATTTTATTGGATGAAGAGAGTATCCCTAAAACAGCATTCTCAACCATAAACGGCCATTACGAGTTCCTAAGGTTACCTTTTGGATTAAAAAATAGTCCACCAACGTTTATGAGAGTGATTAACAACATACTCAGGGGCGTTCCAAATTGAACACAAATAGGCAACAGCCTATTAAGATGATATAATAATTTACAGTACGTCCCTTCAGAAACATTTATCAATTTTAAAGCAAGTTTTTAAAAAACTAAGAGAATCTAACTTAAAAATTCAGCCCGATAAAACCGAATTTCTAAAAAAGGAAATAGAATATTTAGGGCATCTCGTCACATCCAACGGAGTAAAACCAAACCCTAATAAAATCCTTGCTATAAAAAATTATCCCATACCAAAGACTACTAAACAAATTAAAGCTTTCCTAGGACTACTAGGATATTATCGCCGTTTTATTCCAAATTTCGCACACCTCACAAAACCTTTGACCCAATGTTTAAAAAAAGGATCGAAAATTAACATCGCGGATAAAAATTATTTAGATAGTTTTGAAACCAGTAAAAATATTTTAATTAATAATCCCATCCTGCAATATCTGGACTTCAATAAAACATTTTGTTTAACGACAGATGCATCAAACGTAGCCTTGGGCGCTGTATTTTCCCAGACGCACGGAGGACGAGATCTTCCGATAGCTTACGCGAGCCGTACTTTAAACGAAAGTGAATCAAAATTATCCACCATTGAACGAGAACTTTTAGCCATTGTTCGGGCTACCAAATATTTTCGACCCTATCTTTATGGCAGAAAATTTATCATTCAAACCGATCACAAACCACTTCAATGGTTACAATCATTAAAAGATCCAAACTCAGAATTATAACGTTGGAAACTAAAACTCAAAGAATTTAATTTCGAAATAAAATATAAGAAAGATCATAAAAACAAAGTCGCTGACGCACTATCGCGAGTAGAAATTAATTTAACAGAATCTGAAGACCCTGATACAATTATTAATGATTTAATAGAACAATTTTACCGCGAAAATGAAACATCGGAAAATGCATCCCTTATCGTAAATTTTGATGAAAATGAAAATTTAGATAATATAACAGAAGAATCTGAAACAAATTCCGTTCACTCTAATACTTTAGGAAATACAATGATCGAAATACCAATAGCAGACTCTCCAGTTAATTTAGGAAAAAATCAAATAATTTTAAATTTAGTTGATATTGATCCCGCGAAACCCAAAATCGAAAAACTTTTTATAATACTAAAAAACAGAATTATTGCTCAAATATCAAAGGAAAATTTCGAACAAGACATAATAAAATTAATTAAAGAATTCGTTGAACCAAAAGTTAAATATTATTTATTCTTTGAAACTGATTTTTACACCCAATTTTATGAAATCATGGTAAAATATTTTAAACATTCGGAATTAAATTTTGTAAAAACTACAAGTAGATTAATCGATATTCAAGATCCTGAAGGACAAAATAGTTTAATAAATGATTACCATATTGGCAAAACAAACCACCGTGGTTCGGAAGAAACATTTAATCGAATAAAAAGATTGTATTATTGGCCTAATATGAAAAATTTAATTCAAATTCAAATTAATAATTGCGAAATTTGTACGGTATCAAAATATGATTGGAATCCTTTAAAACTCCAATATAACGTTACTCAAACACCATCTAAACCATTTGAAATAGTTCACATGGACACAATCACACTAGAAAACAAAAAATATTTAACTCTAATCGACTCCTTTTCAAAATTTGCACAAGTTTATAAATTAAAAAATGGTCAAGCAACTGAAGTCGTAAATAAATAAATTTCTCATTTTTCTCATCACGGGTTACCGAAACAAATAATAACAGATAACGGTTTAGAATTTAGAAACTCATTATTATCCGATTTATTAAAATTACACAAAATCCAACTACATTATACGGCTACTAAATCACCTCAATCAAACGGACCCATTGAAAGATTTCATAGCACATTAATAGAACATTTACGGTTATTAAATAATAGAGACGAATTCAAAAAAGACGCAATTGAAAAAAAAATTAAATATGCCGTACTCGCGTATAACAACACTATTCATTCCATCACACATTTAGATATAGACTCGCCCGTTGCAATAGACCTCAATAATCAAATCATAAATGATTATGTTGCAAAACATCAAGAAAGAGTAAAAATTTTGCATGAACAAATAAATCATAGGAATCAGGTAGCATAAGAAAAATATATAACCAGGATGAATAAAAATTGCGAAGAATTGCCAAACGAAATCCCGGAAACAGTATTTGTAGCTAATAGGCAAAAACAATCAAATTAAAAAAATAAATTTAAAAAGGAAAAGATTAAAAAATTAATTAAACATAGTAAAACCGCTTTGATCGATAAAAAACATTATAAGACGCGAGAAAAAATTCATTTAAAAAATATTAAGTGACCGCAGAAGAAAGAACAAACGTTTGATGTTGGTAGGCCTCCAGATGAAAGAGCTGGACCGAGTCAATATTCTTAGAACAGAGATAAAGCACTTGCACCGGACACATTCTTTCGCTTAAGACAAGCTATAATAATTACGTTTATTTAAAACTCATTTTTTAATATTAGTAAATAATTTTTTTTTCTTTAAAATAAAAAAGCATTAGAAATAATTTAATATAAATAATAATTCAATATACACAATAAGGTCGCTGGATACAACTTATATTGATGTGAAAAGATGGCAGTTAAAATGCCCAAACTATATAACAATAATAAAAAATAAAGAATGATAAAAAGAATAATTATTGTTGATAAACAACATAACGAGATCAGGGAATATGAACTCTTACTAGTTCAAGAGAGTTTATATGGCATTATAAGCCAAATTATGAAAAATACTTTATACAATAAAATAGTATAATTAAATGATTAGACTTTAATTTTTATAATTTAATTTAATTTACATAACCAATATTCGATAAACAGTGATTTAATTAGTCAATTTAATAATACTATTAAAACCATACAAGAGAACACGCTGCATATTGCACGAAAAATTAATGATATAGGAACCGTGGTTAACTTGTTAACAATTAAAGAATTATTAGATCACATCCAAACTTACTTTCTCTTTAATTTCTACTACCATTTCTGATATAGAAACTTCTTTAACCTTTTGTAAACTTAATATTCTACATCCATCTATAATTAATACAAAAACATTGTTTCAAGAATTAGAAAAGATAGCTCCACATTACAATAACAATTTCTTTATCCATTTCAATTTAAATTTATCATAGATATAGAACGCACAATATCTGTACAATGTGCTTTGCATGAAAATGAAATTATTTATACTTTATCACTTCCAATTTTCGAAGAAACTGTTTTTAGTTTGTATAATTTATACCCCATCCCATCTAATGTAAAGGATGAAATCATAACAGTAATTCCAAAGTTCAAATATCTCTTAAATATTAATAACAACTTTAAATTCCTTAATCAATGTATCAAAAGAATCAGCATTCACCACTGTCATGCAGCTGACCTATCTCACCAACATGACTCATGTATTCAGGATATTTTACAAAAATCATCCAGTGTAAATTGTCTTTACACGCATCTACATCAGGAAGAAAACCACATCGAATAAATCCCAGGAACACGCTACATAGCATTTTACTACCCAGATGATCTTCAAGTTCAACAAGAAAAAGAAACAGTAAACTATGATATGACAGGAATTAATAATTTACCTATAACTCTAACACTCTACACATAATTATTTTGTGGATAGTTTTTATTTGTATTATCATCTTTATATTAACCTTTGTGACTTTTATTTATTATTTTTACAAAACTAGAATTGTAACTCATTTCACCCAAAGCGGTGAAATTCGTATCTAGGTGGGGAGGAGTTACACTATATATTTTTCCTTAGATATTTTTAATTTTAAGCTTTGACTCCTAACTATTGTAATCATTTCTTAGAAACCCCTCGTGGGAACTTGCTCTCCTGTGAACTGTAATGTTAGCATAAAGCTTCCTAGAAGAAGCCATTGTAACCCTTTATAAACCTCAGGAAATTTTGTAAAACTCTCTCAGTACATCCAGGGCCGTCTCCACGCCACTCTTCTTTCTGATATTGTAACTTTTATTGAATAAACTTCTTTTTTAAAAAAGTCTTTACTTTTAAATTAAAGATAACTTACATATATATATATATATATATATAAATATATAATATAAAGTTATCTTCAATTTAAAAGTAAAGACTTTTTTAAAAAAGAAGTTTATTCAATAAAAGTTACAATATCAGAAAGAAGAGTGGCGTGGAGACGGCTCTGGATGTACTGAGAGGGAATTACAAAATTTCTTGAGGTTTATAAAGGGTTACAATGGCTTCTTCTAGGAAGCTTTATGCTAACATTACAGTTCACAGGAGAGCAAGTTCCCACGAGGGGTTTCTAAGAAATAGATTACAATGGTTAGGAGTCAAAGCTTAAAATTAAAAATATCTAAGGAAAAATATATAGTGTAACTCCTCCCCACCTAGATACGAATTTCACTGCTTTGGGTGAAATGAGTTACAATTCTAGTTTTGTAAAAAAATAATAAATAAAAGTTACAAAGGTTAATATAAAGATGATAATACAAATAAAAATTATCCACAAAATAATTATGTGTAGAGTGTTAGAGTTATAGGTATGTTTTGTTGATACAAGATGTGAAAGATGTGAGGTTTGTAATTCATGAAATTTTAAATTTTTAATTTCTAATGTAGTGTTTAAAAGCTGTGAGGCTTGAATATTTAAAGTTTGTTTATCAAACAATGTTAGAGAACCATGAGTTTGACTGGATGAAAATACAGTTTTATTATGATACAAAATTGAATTAAAGTTTGTTTTAACTAAATAAATTCCTGTCATATGATAGTTTACTGTTTCTTTTTCTTGTTGAACTTGAAGATCATCCGGGTTGTAAAATGCTATGAGAATGTAGCGTGTTCCTGGGATTTCTTCGATGTGGTTTTTTCTTCTTGATGTAGACGTGTGTAAAGACAATTTACACTGGATGATTTTTGTAAAAATATCTTGAATACATAAGTCATCGTGGTGAGATAAGTCAGCTGTATGACAGTGGTGAATGCTGTTTCTTTTGATACATTGATGATTAAGAAATTTAAAGTTGTTATTAATATTTAAGAGATATTTGAACTTTGGAATTATTGTTATGATTTCATCCTTTACAATAGATGGAATGGGGTATAAATTATACAAACTATAAACAGTTTCTTCAAAAATTGGAAGTGCTAAAGTATAAATAATCTCATTTTCATGCAAAGCACATTGTACAGATATTGTGCGTTCTATATCTAGGATAAATTTAAATTGAAATGGATAAAGAAATTTGTTATTGTAATGTGGAGCTATCTTTTCTAATTCTTGAAACAATGTTTTTGTATTAATTATAGCTGGATGTAGAATATTTAATTTACAAAATGTTAAAGAAGTTTCTATATCAGAAATAGTAGTAGAAATTAAAGAGAAAATAAGTTGGATGTGATCTAATAATTCTTTAATTGTTAACAAGTTAACTACGGTTCCTATATCATTAATTTTTCGTGCAATATGCAGCGTATTCTCTTGTATGGTTTTAATAGTATTATTAAATTGAGTAATTAAATCACTGTTTATGGAATATTGGTTATGTATTTGGTCAACAATCTGGTCCTGATTTTCTTTAAGAGTTTTCATTAATTCAGAAAATTCTTTTTTATCATACGCATCTAAGTTACCGGTTATACCTTTTATAATAGTGCCTAAAGCGTTTATTAATCCTCTTTTAACTCGGTTATTCCTGGTATCATGTAGTTTAATATTATTTATTTTTTCGTTAATTATAAATCTTGTACTGTTAATTATATTAATGTGAACTTTTAATTCTTTTAATACTGAATTGTTATAATGTGATTCATTTAGGTAATTTTCAAATTGCCAATTTGCGAAAAGATATTCCGTAAATAGTGGTCCTAAGTCTAAGAAGTGTATTATTGTGTGTTGGGATGTTTGCAATTTAGCGTGTCCTAGGTTGATAGGTATGACGCCGAGGTTAGAAGTAACATTTTTTATTTCTATCATCCCTGCAGTGAGAGTTAATACTAACCTAAAAATTAAATTATAAAAATTAAAGTCTAATCATTTAATTATACTATTTTATTGTATAAAATATTTTCCATAATTTGGCTTATAATGCCATCTCTTAAACTAGTAAGAGTTCATATTCCCTGAACTCGTTATGTTGTTTATCAACAATAATTATTCTTTTTATCATTCTTTATTTTTTTTTTTTTTTTTATTGTTATATAGTTTGGGCATTTTATCTGCCATCTTTTCACATCAATATAAGTCGTATCCAGCGACCTTATTGTGTATATTAAATTGTTATTTATATTAAATTATTTCTTATGCTTTTTATTTTAAAGAAAAATAAAATTATTTTAAAGCAAAAAAAAATTATTTACTAATATTAAAAAAAATTAGTTTTAAATAAACATAATTATTATAGCTTGTAATTATAGCTTGTCTTAAGCGAAAGAATGTGTCCGGTGCGAGTGCTTTATCTCAGTTCTAAGAATGCTGACTCGGTCCAGCTCTTTCATCTGGGGGTCTACCAACATCGTACGTTTGTCCTTTCTTTTGCGGTCGTTTTATATTTTTTAAATGAATTTTTTCTCGCGTGTTATAATGTTTTTTTTATCAATTACAGCGGTTTTACTATGTTTAATTATTTTTTTAATCTTTTCCTTTTTAAATTTATTTTTTAATTTTGATTGTTTTTGCCTATTAGCTACAAATACTGTTTCCGGGATTTCGTTTGGCAATTCTTCGCGATTTTTATTCATCCTGGTTATATATTTTTCTTTTGCTACCTGATTCCTATGATTTATTTGTTCATGCAAAATTTTTACTCTTTCTTTATGTTTTGCAACATAATCATTTATGATTTGATTATTGAGATCTATTGCAACGGGCGAGTCTATATCTAAATGTCCAGATATTATTTCGATTGGCTTTAGTTGTGTGATGGAATGAATAGTGTTGTTATACGCGAGTACGGCATATTTAATTTTTTTTTCCATTGCGTCTTTTTTGAATTCGTCTCTATTATTTAATAACCGTAAATGTTCTATTAATGTGCTATGAAATCTTTCAATGGGTCCGTTTGATTGAGGTGATTGAGTAGCTGTATAATGTAGTTGGATTCTGTGTAATTTTAATAAATCGGATAATAATGAGTTTCTAAATTCTAAACCGTTATCTGTTATTATTTGTTTTGGTAACCCGTGATGAGAAAAATGAGAAATTAATTTATTAACGACTTCAGTTGCTTGACCATTTTTTAATTTATAAACTTGCGCAAATTTTGAAAAGGAGTCGATTAGAGTTAAATATTTTTTGTTTTCTAGTGTGATTGTATCCATGTGAACTATTTCAAATGGTTTAGATGGTGTTTGAGTAACGTTATATTGGAGTTTTAAAGGATTCCGATCATATTTTGATACCGTACAAATTTCGCAATTATTAATTTGAATTCGAATTAAGTTTTTCATATTAGGCCAATAATACAATCTTTTTATTCGATTAAATGTTTCCTCCGAACCGCGGTGGTTTGTTTTGCCAATGTGGTAATCATTTATTAAACTATTTTGTTCATCAGGATCTTGAATATCGATTAATCTACTTGTAGTTTTTACAAAATTTAATTCCGAATGTTTAAAATATTTTACCATGGTTTCATAAAATTGGGTATAAAAATCAGTTTCAAAGAATAAATAATATTTAACTTTTGGTTCAACGAATTCTTTAATTAATTTTATTATATCTTGTTCGAAATTTTCCTTTGATATCTGAGCGATAATTCTGTTTTTAGTATTATTAAACAGTTTTTCGATTTTGGGTTTCGCGGGATTAATATCAACTAAATTTAAAATAATCTGATTTTTTCCTAAATTTACTGGAGAGTCTGCTATTGGTATTTCGATTATTGTATTTCCTAAAGTATTAGAGTGAAGGAATTTGTTTCAGATTCTTCTGTTATATTATCTAAATTTTCATTTTCATCAAAATTTACGATAAGAGATGCATTTTCCGATGTTTCATTTTCGCGGTAAAATTGTTCTATTAAATCATTAATAATAGTATCAGGGTCTTCAGATTCTGTTAAATTAATTTCTACTCGCGATAGTGCGTCAGCGACTTTGTTTTCATGACCTTTCTTATATTTTATTTCAAAATTAAATTCTTCGAGTTTTAGTTTCCAACGATATAATTTTGAGTTTGGATCTTTTAATGATTGTAACCACTGAAGTGGTTTGTGATCCGTTTGAATGATAAATTTTCTGCCATAAAGATATGGTCGGAAATATTTGGTAGCCCAAACAATAGCTAGAAGTTCGCGTTCAATAGTGGACAGTTTTGATTCACTTTCGTTTAAAGTACGGCTCGCGTAAGCTATCGGAAGATCTCGTCCTCCGTGCGTCTGTGACAATACAGCGCCCAAGGCTACGTTGATGCATCTGTCGTTAAACAAAATGTTTTGTTGAAGTCCGGATATTGCAGGATGGGATTATTAATCAAAATATTTTTACTGGTTTCAAAACTATCTAAATAATTTTTATCCGCGATGTTAATTTTCGATCCTTTTTTTAAACATTGGGTCAAAGGTTTTGTGAGGTGTGCAAAATTTGGAATAAAACGGCGATAATATCCTAGTAGTCCAAGGAAAGCTTTAATTTGTTTAGTAGTCTTCGGTATGGGATAATTTTTTATAGCAAGGATTTTATTAGGGTTTGGTTTTACTCCGTTTGATGTGACGAGATGTCCTAAATATTCTATTTCCTTTTTTAGAAATTCGGTTTTATCGGGCTGAATTTTTAAGTTAGATTCTCTTAGTTTTTTAAAAACTTGCTTTAAAATTGATAAATGCTCCTGAAGGGACGTACTGTAAATTATTATATCATCTAAATAGGCAACACAATTTGGAACGCCCATGAGTATGTTGTTAATCACACTCTCATAAATGTTGGTGGACTATTTTTTAATCCAAAAGGTAACCTTAGGAACTCGTAATGACCGTTTACGGTTGAGAATGCTGTTTTAGGGATACTCTCTTCATCCAATAAAATTTGATGAAACGAACTTGTTAGGTCGATTGTTGAAAAGTAACTGCTTTTGCCTAATTTATCCAGCAGTTCGGTTATATGCGGAATAGGATACTTATCATCGACCGTTTTCTCATTTAATTTCCTATAATCAATTACTATTCTCCACTTTTGTATTCCCGATTGGTCTAATTTTTTTGGAACTACCCAAATTGGACTATTGTAAGGTGAAAAAGAAGGGCGAATGATTTGTTGCTCTAGCATTTCGTCAATTTGTCTTTTCACTTCGTTTTGAAATATTTGAGGATATCGGTAATTTTTAGTATAGACTGGGATCTCGTCTTTAGTTAGGATTTTATGTTTGATTTGCGTATTTGCAGTTAGTGGAGTACCTTTTAAATAAAATAGATCAGAATATTGTTTTATTAAATTTTGAATTTCTTTTTTTTCTTCTTCGTTTAAATGGTCCGTGCGAATAAGATTTTTGACTTCATTGAAATCTGATTCTTTTGTTTTAATTAAATTTATATTATGAGATTCGTTATTTTTAAAAATTCTGATTGGTTTCACAAGGATTGGGGTTTTAATAGTTAATCTAAATGACCGATCCGAATTATTTTTTACCGTACATATAGCTTCGTTATTTTTAATTGAAATTAAACCTTCATGAATTTTAAGACAATTATTGAAATCGGTATGAGGAATGATTCCTTCTCCATTTGAGATATTTTTGATTGGAATTTTGATTACGGTTTCAGAATCGTTGTTTAAGATGTAAGTATATTCAGATTGAGGGGGTCTGTTGTCATAATGAATTGTTAAATTGCCAAAAGGTGTGATTAGTATATCATTTACTAAATCAATTTTCGCACCTAATAATTTAAGACTGTCTGTTCCAAACAATAAATCGAATTTAGGATGGAAGTCAAAAATGCCAAATTTCAGGAGAGTTTTGGTGTTGGGAAATAATTTAGATGAATCTACATTAGCATTAAAATTTTGTATAGAAGAACCGTGCGCGCTAGTAAGTTTAAATGGTTCGTGAGTAACGTTATTAAAAAAATATTTATTTGCTACAAGGACGGATACAAGCGATTTTGTGCACGCAGTGTCTATTAGAATTTTTAAGTTTGACTTTGGTGGAATTATATATGGAAGAGCACTAAAACGGGTTAAATTAAATAGGTCTATTACGTCCATGGTTCCTGTGCTAGGCTGGGATCTAAAAAATTACTTTGATCACTATCCAGATTATTTTGATCAGTGTATTGTTGATTTTCTTGATGATCGTCTGGAAATGATACAGTGGGATAGTCGGGTGGTTGAGCATTTGGTAATTCAGTAATTTGGGATTCACTTACGGACTGTTCCGAGTTTAGATTATGAAGTTCTTCAATTTCTAGGTTTGGGTTTTTCCGAACTGGGGTATTGAGAAAAGATTTAAATTTTACACTTTGATCAGGTTGTCTCTGATATTGGGAATTACTTCTATAATTACTATTGACACTCATAGGGGTTGACTGATTAGGTTGTTGGGGTCTATATTGATGATATTGGTGTGGTATATATTGATTAGGTTGTTGGGGTCTATATTGATTAGGTTGTTGGGGTCTATACTGATTAGGTTGTTGGGGTCTATACTGATTTGAGATTACATTTTTAGCAGGTTGAATTGCTTTGTACTGGTTTACTGGGAAATAGTTTATAAATTGTTGGCGATTTTTGTGTATTGGTTTGTTATGGTTTTGGTGTGGGCGATAAGTGTCGATGACAAATTGAAAATCGTTCGTTAGCATGTTTATTGCCTGATTTAGGTCTATCGGATTTTTGGTTCTCATGAAAGAGCCAAGCGGTTCTTTCAGTCCTTTTAACAAAACTCTTAGTGCTAATTTTTCGATATATTTCGTGAGGACTAACGCCTCCATCGGCATTTCGCTCCTTAAATAACTAATTTGCAACTGTAATGTTTTTTGTATTTTATTATAAAATTCGAAAGGGGTTTCGTTGCCTTGTTTCATTCCCGCCATTTCAATATTTAGAGTGTACGCGTCGCGTTTGTCGGCGTACCCTTGTTTTAACGCATTTTTAATATCGTCCCAGGTATTGATATATTTACTATTAACCATATTGGCGGCAGCTCCTTTAATTTTAGCACGAATTGATCCTATTATATAATCGTTTTGGAAATCAGCAGTATTTTTTCGTGATTATAAAATTTGTTTATAATAATTTATCTAAAATTTCTAAAAATCGCATTAGTGACCTAGGGTCACCATGGAAATCAGGTATCATCTCTAGATACTCTTTCTTTAATGTGGGAGGTGCCATTTTTATAAAATATTTAATATTACAAAAAAAAAAAAAAATGAATAATAATAAAATTAAAATAATATGAAATGAAAATTAAATTTTCCTTAATATAAAGTAATTTAATATAGCTTAGTATTAAATAAAAATAAAAATGATATATATTTTTTTCAAGTAACAAAATATTTCTTTATAATTATAGTAATGAAATCATAACATTTTTCTTTAAAAATAGAATAAATTTTATTCAAAATCATTAAATTGAAAAAAAAAAAAAAAGTTTAATATTGAAATAATATCTCTTAAATAAAAAAAATCACTTACACTAAGATGACTTCGATAGTCAGATTCATGCCAGTTTAACGTCTCGTCTTCCTCTGAATGGACTCGTCAGCAAACAGTTGATACTGATCCTTGATATGCCCTCAAGTTTGACGATGTCCTACCGACTGCGCCAGTTATCTTCAATTTAAAAGTAAAGACTTTTTTAAAAAAAGAAGTTTATTCAATAAAAGTTACAATATCAGAAAGAAGAGTGGCGTGGAGACGGCTCTGGATGTACTGAGAGGGAATTACAAAATTTCTTGAGGTTTATAAAGGGTTACAATGGCTTCTTCTAGGAAGCTTTATGCTAACATTACAGTTCACAGGAGAGCAAGTTCCCACGAGGGGTTTCTAAGAAATAGATTACAATGGTTAGGAGTCAAAGCTTAAAATTAAAAATATCTAAGGAAAAATATATAGTGTAACTTATATATATATATATATATATATATATATATATATATATAGAATTAGAAATAGAAAAATAATTTTATTCTGGGACCAAGTCCTCTAAAAATAACAAATTGTACTGAAAGAAATGATATTAGTTACATCTGGTCAGAGACATGTTGAATAAATAAGACGAAAAAAAAAAAAAAAATAAAATAAAGAAAGAAGAAATATTAATATAACAATGATAATGTATACATAGATACTAATGTAATATATGAACAGGAAAATAAGAAGACATTCTACAAATGAAATAATAAATAGGTTATTGTGATACAATACTAATTATATACAATACTAATTATATACAATATAAGAACCTAAATGTTGTATTCGGAGTGAGAAAAAATTATTTAATTGGTAACACTGAGTGTGTTTCAGAAAGAGTTAGATATAGTTTAATTGAGAACATATATTGTTAGTAAGCGTCACCTTGGATTAGGAGGAGGTACTGGAAATAGAGGAATTTAAATGTTTTTAGAGATTTCGCTTGTCTAATATGAGAAGGGATGGAATTCCATAGGATGGTTGAGCGGAATAGAAAAGAGCGCTGGAATGTAGTAGTTCTATGGGATGGGGTATATAGATCAGAAAGACGGGATCTTGTGTTCAATGCCTTGATTGCAGATCGGAATTGAAGCGTATTGTAAATATAGGAAGGATGAAGGGTGCTGATAATTTGGTAAAGGAATGATCCATGGAAATATTTTCTACGGAATATGGGATAAAGCCAGTTTAATTCGGAATAGAGGAAGGAAACGTGGGAGCGCCTCGGTTTATCGAAGACAAATCTGGCAAAGCAGTTCATAATTAGATTCAATCTGTCTTCGAGAGCCGTCGTGAGACCACCATAAACTAGACAGCCATAATCAAGGTAAGGAAATATTAGAGAGGATACTAGAAGCTTACGAGTTGACTGGGGAAGAAGGTGACGGGATCGGTGGAATAATTTAAGTAGACCTATAGAACGGCGGGAGATTTGGGCAATCTGAGATTTCCAAGAAAGGGTCTGATCAAAAATAATTCCGAGATTTTTAACAGACGAATTGAAAGGGATAGGATGATCATTTAGGATTAGGGGAGGATAATGGGTGTATGCACTAAGGAGGGAGCTAGATCCTATTATAATGGCCTGAGTTTTCTGTTCATTTAATTGTAATTTGTTTAAGGTCGCCCAGGAACTAATTCTATTCAGGTCTTCTTGAATTTTGGCGAAATCAGAAGGAAGCTCGGAAGGAGGAAAGGAAAGATAGATTTGGGAATCGTCTTCTATGCAGGTGATAGGAACAGTGCTTCATTGAATTAGGTAGGTCGTTGATGTCGGTATTGAAAAGGAGAGCAGAAATGCTGGACCCTTGAGCAATACCAGAAGTAATATTGAGAAAAGTAGATAAGGATTGGTTAGGTATTTTAATTGCTTGGGAACGGTGAGAAAGGAAAGACTGAAACCAGCGGATGGAACTGAAGGAGAAATTTAAAGATTCTAATTTGGAAAATAGGATAGAGTGGTCCAGGGAATCAAACGCTTTTGAAAAATCCAGAAGTATCAGTACAGTCAGTTTTTTTTCGTCTATGGCAGTAAACATGTCATTTGTGATTTTGAGGAGAGCAAATTGTGTAGAGTAGCCGGGTCGAAAACCAGATTGTAGGGGATCGAGGAGATTGAATTCTTCAAGGAAGTTGGATAACTGTGATTGTACTAATCTCTCTAAGGGTTTAGAGAGGTTAGAGATACGGGCGATAGTCTTTAGGAGGTGTGGGATTCGATGTTTTATTTATAGGATGAATTAGGGCTTTTTTCCAGGAGGTAGGGAATACTGAATTTTGAAGGGAAAAATTGTATATGAATAAGAGGACTGGTGTAATTTCGGGAAGACACAGTTTTATCAATTTTATAGAGTTTTCATCTAGTTCAGAGGGGGAGATGTAGGAAAAATAAAAATTAGCATCGTTGTATGCAGGAGCTGAGGTATAATGGGAGGAAGGGTTAAGAGAATCAGAAGAGAAGGAAGAAACAAAATATGAATTTAGTTCATCAGGAGATACCGGATAGGTAGATAGAGATGTGCGTGAATCAGGAAGGGAAAGTTTACGGAGGAGATGCCATTTCGATCTGGAATCAGGAGCAGAAGAGAGGGCTTCATGGAAATAAGTGGATTTTGCTCGACAAATCGAGGCTTGTGTCAAGTTACGAATCATCCTGAATGTTTGGTAGTCGTCCGTCATCCTCTTGCGTCTGAATCGTCTACGTGCTGCATCTCGATTTCGTTGGAGCTGTTTGATTTCTGGACTTATCCAAGGACCAGGCGGACGACGAAAGGAGGAGGATTTGAGAGGTGCATGGATGTTAAGGATATTTAAGAGGTTTGTGGTGAGGATGTTTACCATGGAGTCAATCGAGGAGGCGGTATAAATTTCAGTCCAGTTCTGAGCTTCAATTTCTGGAAGGATCTATTCACGGGTTAGGGATTCTATATTGCGGAAAGCAATAGTTTTCGGGCGGAACGAAGATGCTTGGATATTGTAAGATATTTGAATTAGATCATGGGATGATAGGAAAGGTAACTGGGAAGAAGCGAGGAGGTTCCCTTCTGAGTCAATAAAGAACAAGTCAAGCCAGGTATCAGACGACGAAGTGTGGTGGGTAGGGGAGAACGGAACTATAAAGAGATGTAGGGAAAAAAATAGGTTTTCAAGGAACAGTTTATCACGTGAGTCAGAGAGGAAATTGGAATTCAGGTCTCCTGAAATAATGATATTGGTATAGAAAGGAACACAGTTGTATAGGGATGTTTCGAAAGATGAGTCAAAAGAAACTTGAGGAGGGCGATAAATTACCACGTATAGGAGATGGTGAGTTTTGTAGGAAATTTCTACAAAAAGGAACTTGATTTGAGGTTGATCAGTAGGATTTGAGCGGTCAAGGATTCGGAACTTGAGGCCATCATGGACAAACAAGCCCACACCCCCGCCAGTCCTACCTACTCGGTCATGGCGGATAAGTGTGTAGTTAGGGAGGGAAACCAAGAAAGAGGGAATGAAAGGTTTGAGCCAAGTTTCAGACACTGCAATAATATGGTAGGAATTTCGGGTAAAATATTGAAGGAATTCATCATAATGAGCGGATAAGGATTGGGCATTAATGTGACAGGTAGTTAGGATGCTGGTCTTTTTGAGGAGATAGGGAAGTGAATAGTATCTTATAGGAAGACGCAAACTTTTAGGTAACTGGTTGAATACCAATAATAATATTTAGTATAAAAAAATAGTAATATAAGGCAACAGTTAAATTCTACTGAAATATAATAGAAAATAATAAGGAGAATACTATTAGAGTAATGAAATAAAAATAAAAAAATGAAAATAGCTAATAATAAGTAATAAGTACAAAAATAAATTTAGATTTACCAGAATAAAAGAAAATTAATGTAGAATAGTAAAAAAGTAAGAATACTAATAGGTATATCGAGAACCGCAGAGCTATATATATAGTTCGTGAAAAAGTCCGATGTAGGCCGATAAGAAGATAAGGACCGGTAAGTCAGAAGGCGTCGAGGTATTGTTGCTGATCAATGATAACCACGGGGTGGCCATCATCTTTACGGCATCGCACTCTCCCGGCGGCGAACCAAATGTATTTGATTTTTCCCGCTATTCTCTTCTCTCTGGCGAGCCAGTACAAATGTCTATTAGTAGGAGTCATTCTCCTGCCACCCCATATCCCTCGTCGAAAAATCTCTTTTTTGTAAGAGTTCATCTCTGAGAGTCTGCCTCACGAAACGACCTATATAAGTATAAGTTAAGTTATTCCAGAAGAAAATTCCAAAAAAAAGGAAAATTAGGGAGCTAAATAACGCACTCAACTGTGAAACAAAGACTAACTTTATTGCTTTCCTTCCTCTTTATATACAATCGGTGGTTGTTTGGGATTAATGGGGATTAAGCTGTATATTACTCCTCTATACACCTTAACTCCCCCCCCCCCACCAGTTTACGAAAAATCCTCGTAAACTCCTAACATAAGCCAAACAACCAACCAAATTCAAAAATCAATGTTACATAACAAAATAAAATAAAACACACACTGTTCATAATTCATACTTTCCACAATATTTTGATCATATTACATAGATCTCACTTCACTAACAGACTAAACAGAAAAAAAAAAACTCTTGCACTTCACCTAGTTATTTACATTATTACTATTTACATAAGTCATTTTGCCTAGAAAAGAGGATACCCCTCGAACTCCTTTAAACGAACACGGGTAAACTTCGAACAATGGGATAAGAGAAATAAAGAAAATCAACGAGAAACGATCAAACTACGAAATGAACGAGAAACGTGAAAATACAAGAAGAACGAGATAAAACGAGAAAAATGTGAAACACGAGCAAAACGAGAAAATCGAGAAAAATGCTAAATCAACGGGATCTTCAGTTGTTCCAAATGAACCGTCCTTCTTTTCCGGGGATCTAGAATACTTTGGATAGTGACGACATTATGTTCCCTAATCGCAATAACCTTGAAGGGTCCGTCATACCGTATTTCTTCTTTAGTCCGATTCGACGACACCTTCCGATACACAATAGAACCTATTTCTATTTTTTCCATTTCATCCCGACCCTTAAGATTCTCGCGGTTCAACCTCCTGCTTTTTTCCGCTACGAGCTTCTTCCGCGTCTTTTCCCATCTTTTCTCGAGCGTCACCCTATTTGCCACCAAAGTCGCCGCAAACTCCTCATCTACTATTGCGCCGCGGCTATTCCTCTTGCGCTCACGTAGTCCGAATAACATTTTCAATGGTGAAAATCCCGTTGCCGAGAGAATTGAGTGGTTGTATGCTACTATCGCCTTAGGCATTGCCGTATCCGCTTTCAACCCCTTTTCTGCGTAGAAGACGCGAGGGTGATCACCCAGGGTACTATGCAATCTTTCGACCGCTCCTCGGCCTATCGAATGTCCCGGAGCATTTAGATGCCACTCTACCCCTAATCCTCGCATCTCCGACCTGAGACAGGTATTATCAAATTCCCGCCCCCCATCTGACGTTATTCTCTTCGGTACCCCGTAGAACTGGAACCAAATTCGGAAGGCCACCAGTACTGACTCGGCTGACCTGTCATCGATCGGGTATGCCATTGCAATTTTGCTAAAAATGTCTATGATTGTAAGCCATTTCAACCCCTTCAATGTAAATGTGTCAACTTGTAAGTCTGCCAGTGGTGCTGTTGGTGTCAATGTCTCTTCCTGCTTCCCGGTTGGCGGATGCCTACCATATTTAGTGGTGTTGCAAATTTACATGCTCCTATTACTTCCTCTATTGTTTTTTCATTTGTAACCAAAAAATATTTCCTCTTTAGTGCTTTTAACCTCTTTAAAGTCCTGAACTCCTCTATGATTTGTTTTCCCTTAGTGGTACGCGATTGTGACCTCTTTATGCCGGTCAATCTCTCCCGCAGTTTCCACCAGAAATTTGCACCTAATAAACGTCCGGTCCAACCCTATCTTCTCGGCCCACCACAACCTCTTTATCTTTTCCTACACTACTGCATTCCCCACGTAGAGATAAAAAAATTTCCCCGGTCGAGACTCATCCTTTAATACCTTACTAATAACCTCCTCTCCTACTCCTGGTTGAGACAATATGGTAGTGATGTGGGATTTCCCATATGTCGCGTATTCCGCCCTAGTCATTCCTGTTGTCTTTGTCTTCCATATTATCTGTCTCTCCTTGTCGTTTATTATTTCCTCCCTCTCTTCAATTTCCACCGTTCTCTCGCCTTCCGAACTCTCCTCCCTCGACATTTCCCTTCCGTCATCCACATTTTCCGATTCGGCTTCTCATTCCCCTTCTGGTGTTCACTCTCGTATAAACCGTTGTATTCCGCCCGAATACTCCCCTGACTCTCGCTCTATTGCGTTAACCTGCAAAGCTCGGGATAGCCAATCGGCGACGACATTTTCCCTCCCTGGCTTGTAAATCACTTCCATGTTATATTGGTTGAGAAAATCTTTCCACCGAGTTATACGCGCTGATGACTCTTTTAGTTTCCCCACCCACATTAAGGGACGATGGTCCGTCTCCACCTTAAATTTCCGTCCGAATACATATGGCCTATAGTGCTCTGTCGCCCATACGATTCCTAATGACTCCCGCTCCAGCGCACTGTACCGAGTCTCTGTCACCGTGAGATGCCTACTGGCATATGCTACGGGCCGGTCTCCTTTTTCCCCTTCTTGAGACAACACAGCCCCCAGTGCGCACTCGCTGGCGTCAGTGGTTATGGTGAATGTCTCGGTGAAGTCAGGGAACGCGAGTACCGGTTCTTGCTGGAGTTTCTCCATACATACTCGGATATTTCTTTCCATTTCCGGAGTGACCGCTATCCTTTGCTCTTTCTTCAACAGATTGTTTAGTGGGACCATATATCCGTGTGTGTGAACCGCCTGTAATTATTCAGGGTCCCCAGTAGTCCCCGCACCCCCCTTACTTCTGTCGGGATAGCCATCTTCCTAATCGGCTCCACCTTCCGTATGTCCGGCTTTACCCCCTCTCTCGAAATCGTGTGCCCCAGGAAATCGATTTGGTTCTTCCCTAGGATCGATTTCTCCCCTGACAACTTCAAACCATTATCCCTTGCCTCTTCAGACTCTCTAATTCCTCCCTAATGTGTTGAAGTAATGCCTGGGGATATCTCCTTTCCTTCACATATGTAACTCTATCTTCCTTCAAAGGAATCTCATGTACAGTTTCCCCTGTCACACTTAATATTTCCCCTTCCTTGAAGAATATGTCTTAATACTCGTCCCTTAACTCCTGTCTCCAATCTCCCTCCCTTCCTGTCTCCAACCTTCCGGTTTATCGCTCCCACGATAGCATTGGTCCCCATAACACCAGAACTCTCTCTTACCGATTCGAACAGTCCAGCGCTCGCTACTACTCTTTATCCGTGTTCCGATTCTCCCCAAGAAATCACAACCGATAATTCCCCCATAGTCGCGGGGCATGTTCTCTACCACGTGGACCTTTAATGTCTCCCCTTTCTTTCCCCATCCATCTAACGCGATCTCCGCCTCCCCTTCCACCTTACAGGGGCCACTCAATGTAACCAACTTACACCCACATACTCGTATACGGGGTATCCTTTCTCCTTTACATAGCGCTATTACCGTGTCTCGACTCATAATAGTGTTAGTGCTACCCGTATCAACCAAACATCTCGCCTTATTCGCTATTTTAATTATAGGCAACCTCTCATTCCCACACTCAACACTATTTATCATTCCATGGTTGCACCTCCTACACACCCTCCTCCTACCTCATCTCGCGATCTTCTTTCCGCTACCGCTCGACGCTCCTCGCTCCTCCGGCTGTTCCTCCCTCTTCCTCTGACTCCGAGGTTTCTGATGACCTTGTTGACCACACCCGTTGTGCGTTCACATCCATCGGCTCTCCTTGGTTCGTTCCCCTACGTTTGCTCATGTACGGACACTGCCTAGCAATGTGTTCTTCAGTGCCACATTCAAAACACCGCGTGAGGGGGCACTGCGCTACCAGGTGCCCCACCTTCTATTCGAGCCATTACCCTGTCGCCTCCCTTGAGGAAATGATTACGCTCCCCGATTTCTCCTCCATATTTTTTTATTCTGTTAAAAATAAAATAACATAGGTAAAATTAAATAAAAATATGTGAAAAAAAATACAGAGAAAAACTAGAAAAAGAAAAAACTATTAATAAAAAGAGAGTGAATAAATAAATATACAAAATAGAGGTTAATATTATAAACAAAATTGCAGAAGAGAAAAACAAACAAACAGAAACTTAAAGAAAAATAAGAGATAGAAAATCAAAAATTATCATTACAAGAAATCAAAACATTATCATAGTCAAACTATAATTTTTGCTAATGTTTTATGTCTGACGGTCTTAGTAAATACATTAGACTTATAATTAGAAAGCGTCAGGTTGGAGGGAAAGAAGATGGTAAAAGAGTAGTGTTTTGAATGTTCCAAGGGAAGAAGCATTGCGGATACAAGGGGTGAGGGGATTCCAATGAGTAGAGGATCGGACAAGGAACGAACGTTGAAATGCAGTACTTCTGTAGGATGGAGTGTAGAGATCGGAAAGACGAGATCTTGTATCCAGTGATATGATAGCAGACTTGAATTTCAGGTTACTGTAAATAAAGGGAGGGTGACGGGTGTTGATAACTTTGAATAGGTAGGAGCCTAGGAAGTACTTTCTGCGGAAGGAGGGGAAAAGCCAATTTAACTCAGTGTAGAGATGCGAAACATGGGAACGTCTCGAGGTTCCGATGACAAACCTAATGAAGCAATTCATGATGCGTTTTAATCTGCCGTCAAGAACCGTCGAGAGCCCGCCATATATCACGCAACCATAGTCAAATTGGGGGAAGATAAAGGAGGATACTAGAAGTTTGCGTGTGGGTAGGGGAAGGAGGTGACGGGAGCGGTGAAATTGTTTTAGGATACCGATTGACCTTCGGGAGATTTGTGCAATATGGGATTTCCAGGAGCGGGTTTTATCAATGGTTAAGCCTAAATTTTTAACAGAGAAATGGAAAGTTATTGGATGACCATTAAGGAATAATGTGGGCAAGTTGGCATTTAAATGGAGAAGGGAATGTGATCCTATGGCCATTGCTTGAGTTTTAGCTGCGTTTAACGTTAATTTGTTTAGATTTGCCCAGGCACAGATTTCGTCTAGGTCTTCCTGAATTTTGGCAAACGCAGCTAACATTTCGGATGGAGGAAAGGAGAAGTAAATTTGGAAGTCATCGGCATAAAGATGGTGGGAACAATGGTGAATTGAATGGGGAAGATCATTGATGTAGGAATTAAACAGTAGAGGGAAAATACTCGAACCTTGAGCTACTCCTGACAGTAGAGTGAGGAAAGAGGATAGGCCTTGGTTAGAAGTGGTAACTGCTTGGGTGCGGTGGGAAGGGGAAAGGAAAGATTGAAACCAAAGGAGGGAGCTGTAGGAAAAGTTCAATGATTTCAATTTGGAAAAAAGGATATCATGGTCTAAGGAATCGAATGCTTTAGAGAAATCTAGGAGGATCAGGATAGTCAGTTCTTTTTTGTCCATCGCTGCTTGGATGCCAGTGATAATTTTAATGAGGGCGGATTGTGTTGAGAAGCCGGAACGGAAACCAAATTGGAAGAGATCGAGTAACTTGGAATCTTCTAGGAAATTGGAAATTTGGGATTGCACCAATCTTTCTAGGGGCTTAGAAAGGTTGGAAAGTATGGATATAGGGCGGTAGTCCTTTGGGGATATAGGGTTTGGGTTCTAGTTGATAGGATGAATTAAGGCTTATTTCAGGAAGTGGGAAATACAGAGTTTTGGAGGGAAAAATTATATATGAAGAGGAAAACCGAAAGGATTTCAAGAAGGCATAATTTCAATAATTTAACGGGAATGCCGTCTATACCAGATGAGTTGGATTCAGACTTCATAATGGAGGTAATGAAATCAGAGGGAGTGATACAGGAAAAAAAAAAATTATTGTCGTTAAATGCAGGCGGAGGTAAGGACTGGGAGGTCACCGTTGATGATTATATTGGAGTAGAGAGGAACATAATGGTAAAGGTTAGATTCGAATGATTGGTCAAAAGGAACATGTGGGGGACGGTAAACCACTACATACAGGAGAGAATGGGCATTAATGGATATTTCAACAAATAAGGATTCAATGTTTGGGAGATTAGAAGGAGGTGAAAGAAAAAGGACACCAGACTTCAGGCAATCATGGACATATAGCGCTACTCCACCGCCGGTCCTGTTAACCCGGTCATGACGAATGACGGAGTAGTTAGGGAGACAAACCGAGGAAGAAGGAATGTAGGGTGTAAGCCAGGTTTCAGACTCTGCAATGATGTGGTAAGAATTTTGGGTGAAAAATTCTAGGAACTCATCGTAATGGGCTGGTAGGGATTGTGAGTTTATGTGACAGTCAGTTAGGATGTTAGTCATAATGGAAAGGAGTTAGGGAAACATAGGACAGCAAGTAAAAGGATTACGCTGAGAATGAGAAACAGTAGTAGACGCCAAGAAGAAAAAATACATATCGATGATAAGAACAAAGTAAAATGATATATATAAAGTATATATAGAAGTAGAAATATTTACAATAATGGAAAATAAAAGTAGTAACAGGTGAATATATAAGGATAGTATAGAACGAAAGGGCGATGGGTTGGTAAAGAAGAGATGAAGAAGAAGAAAACATAAATAAATAAAATAAAAGATAAAGATACATAAACAAGTGAAAATAGTAATGAAGAATGAGCGTTAACTGATTAAAAGTAATATCATAGTGACACCAGTAAATTAAAAACTGAAAAATTATCTGGCAAGGATAAATAATAGAAAAACAAAAAAAAATAACGAGTACACTGGTTTCATTAGCAGAGGGTGTAGACCAAGGAAGTGCAGATAGGAAAAGAATTCCAGAAGGAAGCACCGCACACGCCATCCCGAGAACCAAACATATTTTTATTTGCAGGCTGATCTCTTCTGACGGGCGAGCCGATACAGATGCATGTTGGTCGGGGTCATCTCCTCGCTAAGATATATCCGGTGGGAGTCATTCTCCTGCCAGCCGATATCGCGCGTCGAGAAGTCCTTCTTAACTTTTCTCCTCCGTATTAGATCGTCCCTCAGAGATTGTCTGACGAATCGTGCGATTACAGGCGGTGGTCGCGCATCATCCTTCCTGGGCCTCCGGCGCTACACTAGGTCGAGATCTTCCAAATTTTGTTTGATGCCGAGACCCGCACCAATACTTGTAACCAATGCCGTGGGGGTCTCTCCAGGGCGTACTGGGATGCCCCGAATTTCCATTGATTTGTTCAAAAGTCCCTGCTCTGCCTTGTTTATCCTGATTTCGAGCAGACAAACTTTTGTTTTTAAATTACTATTCTCATCAACCAACTCTTCTATACATTTTGTCTGCCCCTCTAGATAAGCTTCGATTTTTGCCAGTCTCTCACTCAATTCGAAACTCAAGTACCGTATTTATCAAGTGAGGTTTTTAAGGATTTAACTTCCTCGTTTACTGTATTTACAGCAGCTAGTATCTCGGAACCGGATGGCTCCGAAGGTTTTTCGGTGCTTAAATTTTGCTTTTTAGTGTCACAAATGTGACAAAACCATGGTTTTTTGGAGTTTTTCAGCGCTTCAATGTCTTTGTCTAAGAGGTTGAAACATCTGCCGTGGAAAATCCCTTTACATTTAGAGTAAAATAAACTATTTTTGTTGTCTCTTGAAATTGAATTTTCACACTTCGCGCATTGAACCATTTTGATGTAATTTAGTTCTATCAGCTGATTCGGTAAATATAAAGGTGAATGAATGTGAATGAATGAATGAATGAATGAATGAATGCTCTTTATTTGTTAAAGACAGAGTCTTGTACAAACAATAATATTATTAATAATATACAATAGATCCATAGCACGTGTCTAGTGCTCTTAAACAAATCCTTATATAACAATATTTTGTTTACATTATACAAATGAATATTTGTTGGAACAAAAATATATGATCTAAATTCTTTATCTTTATAATAGATATCAACGTTTTACATAATAGACATTTACATATGCACTTATCATCTACACATAGATCAATCACATCTACACATTAATTAACATTAATAGGTAATTACATAATTAAATAAATAAATATATACACATACACACACACACACACACACACACACAAACACACACATATTTATGCATACACCTATATAAACGCAATGTATAAATAAAAGGCAATATATAAAATAACATCAAATATAAACAATATAAATTATAAACATACTCAAGACATATCTTCATGTTATCACTAACATAATTTAAACAACAACCTTATATCGATTCTAATAAATATCAGTTTATTCATTTTTTTTTTTTTTTTTTTTTTTTTTTTTAAATTAGTCATTGACCACATAAAGACATTAGCACCTTATATACATTCATCATGAAGAAATATACTTTATTTAATTTTTCTACACCGTCAATATTTAATATTGCCTCAATATTGTTGTTATCAGAGGACATTGTGATGTATGGCTGAAGAAACTGTTGTCTATATTCCTTGAACGTTGGGCAATAGAGAAGGATGTGGTACAAGCTATTGGAGATATATTGACTGCATGATATACAAGTTTCCTGTGATTTGAATAAAAAAGTTTTGTTCTTAGTATATAATTTAATTTTTTCTTGGTTAGCAACTCTTAATTGACTGACACACCTCAACTTTTTTATGTGTACTTTGTATGTTAGGTACGTTTCGGGATTTGAGACATTGTAGTTACAGAGTAATCGGTATAATGAGAAGTTGGTTGACCTGAGAACTCATTGAATGTCCATTGAAATATAGAAGTTCTGTGCTTTTTCTAAGATGACATCTTTGTATCTGATAAGGCCGTTGGAAGGATGGGCAAAGAGCTCCTCTGTGAAGTGACTAAGCTCAGCTATCGCCTTAACTTGAGATACCCAATTATACTCCACATCAGGGTTATCACTGTCTAGTGCTTTCAGTCTATTAAAGCACAGTTTTGGCAGTCTCTCGTCAGGCATCAGTGAAAGTTTCGTCCATAGGTTTATCAACTTTTTGATAACCATCAGGTTCAGTGAGGTTCTCCCAGTCTCGAGGCGAACTATATAGTTTGGAGTGTTCCTAGGCAAACCAAAAAGATATTTTATGAATTTCAACTGCGCTATCTCGATCGCCTCGAGATACTTGAGACTCCATATTTCAGAAGCATATAGTAAGGTTGAGGAGACCATGGAGTCAAATAACGCTTTTTTTGTTTCCCAGGAATCGCTTTTCTCCCAGTACTATTGTATGGATCGGAAAGCTGGACCATCTTGGACCGCCATGCTAGCAGAATAGTATCTGCGGAAATGAGATTCCTACGGAAAATATTAGGAAAAACCAGGCGAGACCGAATAAGGAATGAAAGGGTCCGAGGTGAACTAGGAGTTAGATCCGTTCTGGATACGATCAAGGAAAGACAATTGAAGTGGTTTGGTCATGTTAACAGAATGGGAGATGACCGTAAGGCCAGATGGCTATTAGAAGCAAGACCGGGAGGAAGGCGTCCTCAAGGCAGACCAAGGCTCATGTATGCAGACTTGATTGAGAGAATTGGCGCAGCAAGAGGAAGCACCATGCCGGAGATGAGAAGGCTTACACAGGACAGGGACCGTTGGACAAGATGGTCAGAGGATGCTACTCCACGCTTAACAGCACTCAGGAGATAGTGAGAGAAGAAGAAGAAGGAATCGCTTTTGCCTTTTTTCAGAATGTCTATTACTCTTGCAGATGCTACTGATGATCTCTGGATGAAGTGCTGCGATGCTTTTTTAAATTTGCCTGATTTTGTAAAGGGTAATCCTAAATAAGTGTAGTTTTTAACGTACTCCAATTTTTCATTGTGCCAGTACAGTGATTTAAGTTTTTTAGTTCGTGGGGATTTGTGAAAAACTAAGACTTTTGATTTATTAACGTTTAGGGTAAGAGAATTGTCACTACAATAATCCTGTAATATTTTGAGGTTCTTCTGCGCACTATAACAACTGTTGCTTAGGAGGATGATGTCGTCTGCCAGCAGGAGAATCGTTACCTCATGTGAACTGTCGATGCTTACACCTGTTGTTCCTCTATTATGGAAATACTGGACTATATCGGAGATAAATAGCAAAAATAATGTAGGGCTTAGACTTTCCCCTTGTAACAGACCTAAAGAGATGTTAATTTCTTCAGAGAGTTGTCCATTGGCAGAAATTTGAGTTGAGGCATTGTCATATAGCATTTTTATTATTCTAACAAGTTTACCACCAGTTCCCAGGATAAGAAGCTTTTCCCAGAGAAGACTGTGGTTAATGGAATCGAAGGCTTTTTTAAAATCAATGAATACTGCGTATAGGTATCTTCCTTCTGTTCTAAACGTGATTCCAATAAGTGACGTAAGGGTGAAGATATGGTCGATGCATCCTCTTCCGCTTCTAAAGCCAGCCTGTTCCTCTGGGATGAGGCTCTCGGAATCCGCCCATATCATCAACCTCCTCGCAATAATGCTGGTAAATAATTTAGTCAAAGTATTCAACAGAGAAATACCTCTGTAATTATCTGTGTCCCTTCTATCACCTTTTTTGAATAATAAATGTAGTTTAGATTTGGACCACTGAAAAGGTAGTTTTTCTTTTTCTATAACTGTATTGAATAAGTTTAAAATGTGGTGTTCCCATTCAGGTGTAAGATTCTTAAATACTTCATAAGGTATGTAGTCCGGACCTGGAGATTTGTTATTTTTAGATAGATGTATGGATAGTTGTAACTCCTCTAATGATATGTCGGTTTCAAGAAATGGGTTGGTTGCTGAAGTGATTTTTAAGTCTTGGATACGCTTCTGACCATAATGTTTTATATAGAACCTGCTCCATTCTTCTATGTCTATTTCATTGATACCTGATTTGTATGGTTTTAGGGAATTGACGGTGGTCCAAAACTGCTTACTATTTCTTGTATCTTGTAGCTTCTATATGATGGTTAATCTTAGTTCTATTTTTTTTTTCCTTTGTCAACTTTCTGTAAGAATTCCTTGTTTGAATGTATTTCTCTAACTGTTGTATTGAAAAGTTAGATTTAATGAAACTTCTATATTTCCTTCTGACTTCTCTTTTGAGGTTTTTACACTCTGAATCAAACCATGGTTGGTTTGGCTGAAAATTCTTTCTATACGATGTTTTCTTCATTATAAGCAAACCAGTAGAAGACAAACCTTCATGTATACATTCAACAAAGTTTTGATATAATTCGTTTGCCTCATATGAATTTTTGTATATTTTATCACTGTTTGATAAATGTGCCTTGAATTCAATAGTTTTTTTTTCTTCCCATTTAACAGATTTTATAAGGCCAATAGATACATTATTGGGTACATGACAATGCTTGGTAAGATTTGGAATATGTTCATGTCGTTGTAAGGAAGTAGCACAGGCTAGGTGATCAAGGAGGTCAGACATGATTATAACTTCCATATCTACGATTAATTCAAGTGCCATATTGTTTATCCATACTAGGTCGATAGTACTTTTTCCAATTCTAGTAATAAATGTATGTTTTCCAGGTCTGTCAGAGATGGTTCTGCCATTACATAGTATAAGACCTGCTGATTCCATTGTTTCCACTAATTGTTTTCCTCGTTTATTCACATGGTTATGGCTAGGTATCCTCGTTGCGTAAAGATTAGGATTGACTATAATATCTTCCTCTAAACCATTCAAGTCACCAACATGACTGTTAAAGTCACCATTGATAATTAAGCAGGCGTTAGGATAGCTAATTATTATTCTCGAGATAATATTGAGTAGATCTTCTAGGATCGTATCCATATCACATGTTGGAGGTAAATAGATATTTCCTATTGTTAGTAATGTATTATTAATCTTAATGTTGATAAACATCTAGTAACGATCGATAAATATAATATTAGAATTTGAAGCAATTGAATTGTGCACTAAGGTCAACAAACCTCCGCTAGCGCGCCCTGTTATGTTTGATTTAACAGCCTTACTATTGAAAGGAATATAATCATGTAACCACGAGGGTAAACAAATTCTGTTATCAACCACCCACGTCTCTACAAAACACAGTATAGAGTATGACCTGATTGTATTACATTCTTTATTTGTAAAGTTAAATAAATTTTTGAAACCATTTATATTGCAAAATAATACAGAGGGTTTGTATCCGTTTAATTTTTTGTTGCAGACAGTTTTATTAGGTATTTTCCATGATTCGAGAATCGATACTTGATTGGAGGAGGACGAGTTGTTCTGTCAAGATGACCTCTTATCTAATGATGTAGTTGATAAACTTCTAGGTCGAAACTTGTACCTATCTAATTTATCTTCAGTCTTTCTTTTTTTTTTGGCTTGTTCTTCGTCGTCAGTTAGTTGTTTTGGTTCCGTTTTTTGTTTTGTTTCAGAAACATCAGGGTAATTTGCTTTTATTAATTGCTCTACTTCGTCCATTCTATAGTATGACCCTCTTATTTTGAAAAAAAAAAACCTTTTTGAAACGTGGCATTTTGGTCGATATCTTTTAGTTTTACTAGGTAGGAATAAATTTTTTTGCCTTCCTCCCGTTCCTCCAATGATTTATCATGGCTAATTGAAATCTGCTTATTTCTTAGTAACATTCTCTGCTTAAAAATATCCTGTTTAATGTTATAGTTATTCAAAGAAACAAGTATTGGTCCTTTCCCTAATCGATAACAGTTGTTAATGCTATAATCGGGAAGGTCAACATTGGCTTCACTGCAGACGCCCTTGACTATTTCTAAAATATTCTCATTTTCAGAGGGGGGGGGGGATATTATGAATTAGAAAATTATTTTTTCTAAGCTGTTTTTTAATGAATTTTACTTCGTTTTCTAGCTTGATTGTTTTTTTCTTCTAAATAAGTGCAGGTTTTTTTTTACGGATTCTAATTCTTTTATTAGATTCTTATTTATTTCATTATTTGTTTCAAGATTTTTATTCATCTCTTTAATTAGTTCCATGAGATCTTCGTTAGTGACAGCCATCTCAAATGACAAATGTTACGTTATTTTTATTTTTATTTTTGTTCTTCAAGCGACGTAACCTCTTCTATAGCGCGGATGTTACTGATTGATAAATATTGATATATGATCGACAGGAGGTACTAGAGTCTGGGGATAAGAAATTCCATGAGCCGATTGATGGCCGATTCCACCCGAACTCCCCCCCCACTACATTCTCTCGCAGCTCTTCTTACATTGCGGATAAGATATTCCCGTCGCCCTCACTATTTCTACTGTAAGACTAGAGTACGGGGTTATGGTATTAATAAATATTAATAATGATTAATATTATATTATAATTAATACTATATATTAATTAATTAATTACTCAATTATATATATATATATATATATATATATATATATATATATATATATATATATATATATATATATATATACAGTTGGTATTTAGTGTTTGAAGAGGAAGGGCGTACCACGTGTGTTTTCTAACCTCAAACTGATAAGTTGTAGTTTTTAAGTTGTTTTTGTTTTTATCTTTATATTTCCTTTTGTTCATTTGAAATAGTACAGATAATTTCATTATTTTTTCTGATATTTTAATTTTTGTCTTTAAGATAATTTATATTTAATTTAAAAAGACTCAACCAAGATTATGTACGAGGACGATCCATCCGTTAGTCCAATGGCTAAGTTTAGAAAAAGAGGACGTATTAAAATGCTTTCCGAAAAAATAAATTTCTTTGATAACCCCAAAGTTAGTCCAAAATATCTGATAATACATAGGTTAGATGAAGATAACTTTTCAAAAGTTTCTCCATTTTTCATAAATAAATTTATAACGGGTCTAGTAGGCGAGGTAAAAGTTATTAAGAAGTTGAGAGATGGTACTCTACTTGTAGAAACGATTAATAATAAACAATCCGATGTTCTGTTAAATATTAAAGATTTCGGCGGTTTATTCCAAGTCGAGGTTAACCCTCACAAAACACTAAACTACAGCAAAGGGGTGATCAGATGTTTTGATCTCCAGTTCGTTGAAATAGACGAAATTAAGAATGAATTAAAACATATCATCGTAGATATAAATAGAATAAAAATAAAAATTAATGGTGAGCAAAAATTAACTCACACCTACATTGTAACATTTACTGTTCCTAAGCTACCTGAAACTATTAAAATAGGGTTCCACACAATAAGGGTCCAACCTTACACACCAAACCCAATGAGGTGCTTTAATTGTTTAGGTTTTTCCCACCCCACCTTTAAATGCAAAAAAGAATCGATTTGTGCCAATTGTGGTGAAGTTAAACATCAAGATAATTCAAAATGTATTAAAAATCAAAAATGTATAAACTGTACCGGTAACCACAACGCATTAGATCGTAAATGCCCAGTATTTCTACTACAAAAAGAAATAAAATCAATTCAAGTTACTGAAAAAGTTTCTTATAATGAGGCCAAAAGGTTGTATAGGGAAAAAAATCCCACAACCTTCATTAAATCATTTGCACAAGTCACCAAAGAAAAAATAGTTGAAAAAAAAGACGTTGCTGTGCAAGCAGATATTATTTTTAATTTTCAATTAAACAAAAGCACATCAGCTGTTGACAGTAAAGTAATTCCATCTATTAAAGTAACCGACCAGGCTAACAAGCCCTCATGCAGTACCAAATCCACTGCTCCCATGATTGGTTTAATACCAAGACCCATAACTGCGAAGGTTATCATAGTGCCAAAACATAGTTCAGCCACAGCCTCCACAATAACCTCACCCTCAGTCACCTTTACTCCCCCCTCGACTCCAGCTCCCACACCCCCTCCTCAACCCCTCCATTCAAATTCATCTCCTATAACTCCCGAACTTGAACCCGATCCTGATCCCAATCCCTCCTCTTCTTCGTCTATTAGCAGTGAACTAATGGACGTAGACGGGTTCAAAACATGTAAAAACAAAAAAGGAAGAAACAGTAAATCATCATTAGCTAAATCAAGTACTAATTAAATTATAAGAGAAGCCAACCCTTCTATTTAAAATTATTTCTAAATCTCCCGTTTATTATTTTTATAAAATTTTGTTATCCTTATGTCTTATTACCCTTTAACTAATCATGTCAATCATTCAATGGAACTGTAATGGATTAAAAACCCATTTTAATGATCTAAAAATGTTAATACGGGATATTGACCCCTTTTGTTTAGCCCTACAAGAGACTCATCTGAACAGAAATGATAAAATAAATTTAAAAAATTTTGAAATTTATAGGAAAGATAGTCCAAATTTAAATCATAATCACCATGGTGTTCTTATAGCCGTACATAATTCTGTATATTCAGAAGCCATCACTATCAATTCACACCTTCAAACTGTCGCAGTTAAAGTACATCTTAATATCACTTTCTCAATTTGCTCTCTATACCTTCCACAAGATCGCACAATAGATATTCATCACCTACTTGATATTTATAACCAGCTACCACATCCCGTTCTTTTTGTAGGGGATCTTAATGGTCACAACCCCTTATGGGGGTCACGTGACATAAATACTAGAGGGAAAATAATCGAACAATTTTTAAACAACTCCAATCTCCTCTTACTAAATACAGGAGAACCTACCTTTTTAAGTTCCAGCTACGGAACCTATTCAGCCCTAGACCTCTCTTTCTGTAACCCTACACTATATAATTTCATAGACTGGACAGTTCTACCTGACCTTTACAGTAGCGATCATTTCCCCATTGTTATTAAATTTCTAAATTTTAAAAAGACACGCTTAAAACAGAGATGGGTACTAGATAAAGCAAATTGGTCTCTTTTTTTCCTCCTTAGTCCAACCTCCCCGTTCACCGCCTTCCTATATAAGTATTGACTTAGCATGTGAAGAAATTACGACCTCTATTATAAAAGCAGCTAACGCGTCGATACCAAGGACATCAGGTATGCCAAAAAGACCTCTAGTCCCTTGGTTTAATGATACTTGTAAAAATGCAATAAAAGATCGACGCAGAGCATACAAAAAATTCCAAAAATCCATGACTCAAAAAAAACTTAATAGAATATAAAAGGCAGAGGGCAATATGCAGAAAAATTCTCAACAACTGTAAAAATGAATCATGGAAAAAATTTGTAAACTCAATAAATTCGAATACAAATATGACTGAAATATGGAGCAAAGTTCGCGTAAAATCACCAAAAATCCCATTTCCAACCGCTATACCATTTCAGCGAATGGACAGTTGACTGACGATCCAAAACTTGTTTCCAATACATTTGCTCAATTCTTTTCGGAAATATATAATGTAAGCCAAAACTCTGCCAACATCGAACAAACTGAGCGTCACGATTCTGATAATAACGAATCCCAAACATATAACATGCCTTTCTCAATGTGGGAATTAAAATACATCTTAAACTCCATCAAAGGAACAACTCCTGGTCCGGACAACATACACTACGAGATGATAAAAAACCTACCAAGCGAAACCCTAGAATGGCTGCTCGCATTTTACAATCACATCTGGTCCACTGGTCAATTCCCAAATTCCTGGCGTGACTCAGTGGTAATTCCGATTCTGAAAAATGGAAAAGACAAACGGGAACTAACCAATTATCGCCCTATATTCCTCACAAGCTGTGTAAGTAAGATCATGGAACGTATAGTAAATAAAAGATTGATGTGGATTACAGAAAAGAACAATTTAATTCAACCCTTTCAATCCGGTTTTCGCAAGGGCAGAGGGACAATAGACCATTTAGTGGCTCTAGAAGCTGAAATCCAGTACGCCTTTATAAATTCACAACATACTATCGCCGTTTTCTTCGATATGTACAAAGCATTCGACAATATAAGCCATCATGTGATCCTCAAAAAACTGTCATCCGTCGGAATCAAAGGTAATATGCTTATCTACATTAGACAATTTCTAATAAATCGAAGCTTTAGGGTTCAAATAGGTTGTGAACTGTCAGAAAATCACAAACAACTCAAAGGAGTCCCACAGGGTTGTGTCTTAAGCCCTACCTTATTTTGCCTGGCGATAAATGATCTAGGGATCACTTTACCAAGAGGTGTTAAGCCGCTACTATTCGCGGATGACTTAGCCATAGTTTGTAGATCCGAGAACACTGACATAATAAAAAACAAATTACAGGAAGCTATAGGACGAATAACTAAATGGGGACTCTCCACTGGTCTCAATTTTTCAACTGAAAAAACCAAATCCATCCACTTTAACCGAAAGAGAAATACTCCCCACTCTCCTGAACTTTATCTCGATAATTTTCTGATTCCGTACACAAATAGTCATAAATTTCTGGGTTTAATGTTCGATAAAAAATTAAATTGGGAATCACATATCTCCACATTAAAAATAAATGCTACAAAAAAACTAAATATACTAAGATTTCTTGGTAGAACTTCTTGGGGTGCAGACAGACATACGATGTTAAAATTATATAACTGCTTGATATGCTCCAAGCTCGATTATGGCTCTTTCATTTATGGATCCGCTCGATATCCAATACTCACTAAGCTAGACTCAATCCACAACACTGGAATCCGGATTGCAACCGGCGCTTTCAGAACTAGCCCGATCCTCAGCATATGTTCTGAGGCTGCTTCTCCCCCACTTTCATTCAGAAGACAAAAACTAGCAATAAATTATATCTCAAAACTATACTCACAGACCCAACACCCAACGTACAAATACATATTTAAACCAAAATTTCATGGAGCCTTTCAGAACAATACCAAGTCAACTCTTCCATTAGTTGAAAGAATCTATCCAGCAACAATAGCTCTAAAAGAAATAACTTTATATACAGAAGAAAACGAAAACCCTCCCTGGACGCACAAACCTCCAAAAACAATGCTTAACCTTACTAAGTTATCCAAAAACAATACCCCTCCGATCGACTTCCAAACCAGACTCTCCTGTATGCTCCAAAACTTTCAAAATCCTTTTGTGATCTACACTGACGGATCCAGATCGGATAATGCAACAGCTTGTTCTTTCGTCACCCTTAATTCAACGTACAAATTTAAATTGCACAAACTATGTAATATATATACAGCCGAACTACATGCAATATCCTCAGCTCTCCACTTCTCTATGTCAATTAATCAAAAAAAACAATAATAATCATAACTGATTCATTGAGCTCACTAAAAGGTCTAAACAACATGTACTCAATTCATCCTACTATACAGAAAATTCATAGATACCTAAATATGTTACACAACTTAGACAAAACAGTTTACTTTATTTGGGTACCGAGTCACGTGGGAATTGTGGGCAACGAGCTCGCTGATATAGCTGCTAAAGAAGCCCTTGCACTCCCAGGCAGAGGAACAGCCATCTTGACTCCACAAGATATTAGCTCTCCTTTAAAAAATGAAGTTCATGATCGGTGGCAGTCCATGTGGAACGAGAGCCCACCTAGTAAACTGAAAAACATCAAAAAATCAGTCAAACCGTGGACCACATCCGTTCGATCAAACCGTAGAGAGGAAGTAGTCTTGTGCAGGCTAAGGATTGGTCACACTAACCTTACACACTCGCATCTAATAAACAAG
This sequence comes from Euschistus heros, assembly GCA_003667255.2. Taxonomy (NCBI): domain Eukaryota; kingdom Metazoa; phylum Arthropoda; class Insecta; order Hemiptera; family Pentatomidae; genus Euschistus; species Euschistus heros. Next base: position 292,425 of record RCWM02000324.1, on the reverse strand, counting down.
CAGCCACCGCCAAAATGCCAATACTGCGGTGAGATAATCACGGTTAGTCATATATTCCAAGAATGTCCATACTATATAATGCAACTAAAAAATCTAGGACTTACACCCGGCATTATTCAAATTCTTGGAGATAATGAAAAAAATTTAAAAGCTCTATTCACCTTTTTAAAAGCACAAAATTTACTTAGTAAAATATAGACCCACCAAAAAAAAAAAAAAAAAAAAAAAAAAAAAAAAGTGGAAAAAAAGAAAAGAGAAATAATAAAATAAATAGCTAAACGATTATAAAAATCCGCAGGCGTTTATGACCTTTGTAGTTTTACGCCTATAAACAATAACAAACAAACAATATATATATATATATATATATATATATATATATATATATATATATATATATATATATATTTTTAATTGAAAATTTAAACGTATTAGTAAACATAGATACATTTAAACGTAACAATTTTTATACTAAAACTCATTTTCAGATTCCTCATCTTAAAAAACATGTAGGAATCAAATTAGATCGAAATAAAAAATGAAGGTTTGTTAATTTTTTCAAAAATATTAGTGAAGAAATTTTTTAAACTAAAAACTGATTTCATTTTCAGATTCCTCATACCAAATAACACGTAGAAACCAAATTACCATAGGTAGAAATCAAAAATTAAAAATTTTTTACCTCCAAGAATGTGTAGGATTTTAGAAGGCAAGAAGAGCCAGTCCAACTTGTTTCAAAACGTAAATAATTAGCGCTATCTCACAGATTTCGCCACCGATTAAAACCAAATTTTAAGGGCATATAGAAGTCGTAAAACCGCATAGATTAGCCCAAATCCGGAGGTCGCAGGATATCTCCTTACTGAGATAACTCCAGTTATATTCAACCTCGGACATTTTTTAAAAAGTTACTTTTTGCCCACTAAAATTTGGAATAGACCCAATGTTATATACACAAATAGAAAGCGGAATGCACGCTGATTCTAGTGATGCCTTTACTATTTTAATCGGTTGACCACAGCAAATGTTACAGCCGCTAGAAGTAGTTGCTAAAATCTCAACGCCGAAAAATGGTGAAAGGGGTAAAAAATAAGTATTTTCTGATTTTGATCAAATTTAATGTGTAGGGGTTTTCTTGTGCTCTGAATCTAGATCTGGGGTCAGTTTTCCATTAAAAAAATTTCCCATTGATTTACAGCTGATTTTATGGGCGAAGGGAATGGAATATCTTATCCGCAAGGTAAGAAGAGCTACGAGAGAATGTAGTGGGGGAGGTTCGGGTGGAATCGGCCATCAGGTTCGGGTGGAATCGGGCATCCTCGGCTCATGGAATATCTTATCCCCAGACTCTAGTGACAGGAGGTAGGGGAAATGATCATGCGCACTAGGACGTAATGGCTACTTATTTAACCACTCACCTTCCGTGTAATTCCTTTACCGAACTTGTTCTATGCTCTACTGTAATCCCTATTGCTCTTAAACTCAATATATAAACTCACTGTTCATTAAAACACTACTTTATAATAATAATATCACTCCCAGTTACCAATAAACCAGTTAAAATGTCAATTATAATAGAGACGTACAGTAGCGATGTTACACCTACGAATGGCAGCACTAGACTCTAAAGGTGAATGAATGTTTATTTACTTACAGCAGCAGTGGGCAGGTATGAGGATTAGCCGCTTGCTCCGGGTGAGTTGTGAACTAAATACTCCGTGAACTAATAAATATTTCCATTATTATGAAGTAATCGTACTGGATTACGATGCGTCACTTCACTAATTAGGTTTATAAATATGCAGATAGCAAAACAAAAAAAAAAAAAAAAAAAAAAACTAAGAAAACTAACATAAAATAAAGAAGTTAAGGAAAAAGAGTAAAGAGATGTTGACTGTTTGCCGTCTCTGGCCAGTATATATATATATATATACAGGGTGAGTATCTCTTAGTGTAAAAAAAAAAATTGGGTTAAACTAGATCAAAAATGTAGCTAAATGCCGCAAATCTCACCTTTCTATTCCAATCCGTTGCATATATACGATAAATCGAAGACTTTTTTGAGGAAATCACGTTTTTTTTTCCCATAAAAACTGTAATATCTCCATTTTGTCTAAATATTTTTCAAATTTTGGCCACATTTTCAGATTTAGCATTAAATTCCCTATAAGAACAGAGTACACGTAACCTTGAATTTTACAAACTTGGTATCTAAAGAACAGCTTGATCTTCACCTTATTTGGGGAAGTCACAATGTCTTATTTACTTCAACGCTCACCGTTTTTCGTAAAAACTATCCACAAAACGTCAAATCTCACAAAAACTTGCAAATTTAATCAGCTTTCGAATGATATGTTAAACGTAATGATTTTGTTTCAATTTCATGGAGATATTTAATTTTGAAACCGAAAAAACATGGTGTTCTCATTTTGTATACAAATCAGTTACTTGGGTAAATAAAACATTATGACAATCCCTTAATGGAAATGTGCATTTTAAACATAATAAACTCTTCATTGGAATAAAAAGCAAGGGAAAAAATGATTGTTTAATAGAAAATAAAGGAAAACTGTCAATAAAGCGACACTACATCAGAGGATCTCATGTTATTACATTTATTTATTTATTATTATTATTTAGGATTTATTTTATTAGATTTTCAATGTAATGTTTAAAACCCAGTGATAATGAACATAGACCTTAGTTTTGCCGTTAGCTACTGAATGCAGGTTGTGTCTAAGAATACTACTTTTTGAAGTATGGGCAGATGAGTCTGTTTTTACAGGGGATGGCATTTCTACCAATCCATGTATATCGTTATTATGAATGGTCGAAATGCCTTCCCCTGTAAAAATGAGACTCACCTAGCCATAAATCACATAATAAATAAATAAATGTATTAACATGAGATCCTCTGATGTAGTGTCGCTTTATTGACAGTTTTCCTTTATTTTCTATTAAACAATCATTTTTTCCTTTGCTTTTTATTCCAATGAAGAGTTTATTATGTTTAAAATGCACATTTCCATTAAGGGATTGTCATAATGTTTTTATTTACCCAAGTAACTGATTTGTATACAAAATGAGAACACCATGTTTTTTCGGTTTCAAAATTAAATATCTCCATGAAATTGAAACAAAATCATTACGTTTAACATATCATTCGAAAGCTGATTAAATTTGCAAGTTTTTGTGAGATTTGACGTTTTGTGGATAGTTTTTACGAAAAACGGTGAGCGTTGAAGTAAATAAGACATTGTGACTTCCCCAAATAAGGTGAAGATCAAGCTGTTCTTTAGATACCAAGTTTGTAAAATTCAAGGTTACGTGTACTCTGTTCTTATAGGGAATTTAATGCTAAATCTGAAAATGTGGCCAAAATTTGAAAAATATTTAGACAAAATGGAGATATTACAGTTTTTACGGGAAAAAACGTGATTTCCTCAAAAAAGTCTTCGATTTATCGTATATCTGCAACGGATTGGAATAGAAAGGTGAGATTTGCGGCATTTAGCTACATTTTTGATCTAGTTTAACCCAATTTTTTTTTTTATACTAAGAGATACTCACCCTGTATATATATATATATGGTGAGTATCTCTTAGTGCAAAAAAAAAAAAAAAATTGGGTGAACCTAGATCAAAAATGTGTGCAAAATGCCGCTAACCTCACCTTTCTGTTCCAATCCGTTTTTGTTTTTTTTACAGATGTACGATAAATCAAAGACTTTTTTGAGGAAACCGCGTCTTTTTCTATAAAAGCTGTATTTTTCAAATTTTGACTCCTTTTTAGGATTTAGCATTAAATTTTCTACCTCTTTCACGGTTGGCACCCGAAGATCTCTGTGAAGATCATTATTCCTGATGTACCAAGGTGCATTTACGATGCCCCTTAGCACTTTATTTTGGAATCTTTATTTTTTGTTTGTAAAATCAACGTGTACAGATTTTGTTTCATTTAGTTTAATTTTCCATTTTGAGGTCCATCTTTTTATATTGGCTATTGTTGTGTTTAATTTTCTTGTGGTTTCCTGATTGTCATTTCCGAGGGAAAGAACAGCTGTGTCATCGGCGAAGGTGGCCATAACGCCTTTTTAAAACTTCTGAGATATCGGCGGTATAGAGCAGAAATAGTATGGGGCCTAGTACACTACCCTGCGGAACACCGGCACCTATTTCATAGAGCCCAGAATATGCATCTTCTTGCCTTATTCTGAAGTAGCTATCCGATAAGTAGGACTTTAAGAGTAGAAAATATTGTCCGGGGAGAATTTTATTAACTTATCGACTAGCCCTTGATGCCAAACTTTGTCAAATGCCTGTGTTACGTCCAGAAAGACAGCTGAGACAGCTGTGTAATTCTGTGTACTTGATCGATGGTTGAATGTTTCTGCCGAACTGATGATCAGGTATCAGTTTTCATTTTTCGATGAGGGGCATTAATCTCTTCAGGTTTTGAAGAGTTTCGAACTCTCGAAGAGTTTTGACAATACTGGTAATAAAGATAAGGGACGGTACGAGGTTACCTCTTGAGGTGGCTTTCCTGGTTTTGGGATCATGATGACTTCTGCAATCTTCCACATCTGTAGAACGTAGCTAAGTCGGAATGCCGCATTTATTATTGTTGTTATTTTAATTATAGCCTTTCGTGAAAGAGCTTTTAATATTTCTCCTGAGATCATACCCGGGCGCTTTCTTGGTAGTGATTTCTTGTTTAATAGTATTCTTTACTTTTTTGATGGTGACTGGTGGAATGTTAATATTCATTTCTGCAAGTGGTGCTTCATCGGAAAGTTCCACTTCACTATTATGCGGAGAAAAAATTTCCGCATGATAGCGAGCGAAGACTTGAGCTTTGCTTTGATTATCTTTAACCCATTTGTTGTCGGTATCCTTCAATGGTGCAGCCTGTAATATTGGTCTCTTATAGGTCTTAGTTGCATTCCAGAGTGAATACTCAGTACTATTATCATTCGTTAGTTCACTCAAAAAGTTGTTGAGTGTTTCATTTTTTATTTCTTGGATTCCCTTCCGAAGCTTAGCCGCTAATCTATTCCATTCAGTTTTTGCTTTTGGCATACGAGACTTTTGCCATTTTTTCCATGCTTTCCTTTTTTCTCGTATAAGTTTAACTTTCTCTATAGAGTAACAGTTTGCATTTAGTTTCCGCTTTATTACTAGCGTGTTTTTCCATGCTGAATACTGTATATCAGTAACAAGTTTATTAACTTCATCATCGATTTTTTCTTTCGATGAAAGTGAAGGTTTGAGGTAAATTTTTCTAGCCAGGCCAATCTTAAAGCTTTCCCAGTCAGTTATTTTATTGCTCAGAGATGGATTTGGTATTTTTTTAATAATCTTTTCACTGAGGGTGAGAATAATCGGGGTTTGGTCGGAGCTTAGTTCCATACTTTCTACTTTAGTTTTATCTAATTGTATTGAAGGACTATGTTGTTTTAAGGCTTCAAATACTTTTTTCAAATCTTTTAGGCGTTCTTTTTCATTTTTTGAATAAACTATTATGTCATCAATGTAGATCATAGAATTTGGAATATTTTAAATCATTATCGTCATTGCTCTCTGGAAAGTAGGAGGTGCATTACATAGGCCAAAAGGCATACGCAAAAATTCAAAATGTCCCTGGAATCTTCCCTGGAGAATGCCGTTTTCGCGATAGATTGTTCATCCATTTCTATATGGTGAAACCCTGATGCGAGGTCCATAGTAGAAAATACCTTTGATCCCATTAATCTGTTTAGTAAATCCTCAATGTTTGGTAGGGGAAATTTATCTTTTACAGTTGCCTGATTTAATTTTCTATAATCTATTACCATTCTAATTTTTTTTTGTCCTGACGCGTCTAATGTTTTTGGTACAATCCAAAGTGAGGAATTATACGGTGATTTACTTGGTCTGATTATTTTATTTTTTAAATAATTTTATTACTTCTTCGTTTATCTGATTAAACTGTGTTAAACTGCTCTGGATATCGGTAATTTCGCATGTATATCGGGTTTTCATTCGTCGTTATTATTTTGTGTTTAATTAATCCCGTTGATTTTAAATTTTCGTCGTCTCTTTTTAATATTTCGCCATGTTGACTTATAATTTCAATTAGTTTTTCCTTTATTTCCGGTTTAATATGTTCATGGTGGATTAACTGTTTTATTTCATTTTTATCATCAATGAAAAATAAATCATTTTCTAATTTAAATTTTTTTATTTTTAAATTTTAATTCATTTTTTTCTAAATTTATTTTTAATTTTAGTTTTTTCATAGTTTCGTAGCCTAATAAAATATTAAATCTTTCGCTAAATAGAAAAATAAAGAATTTCACTTTTTTGATAATAATAATTTTATCTTTTCATCTTTTTCTTCTTCTATTGTTTGAACCCTGTTGGATACTGTTTTCATCGAAACCGTATTTGAATCTATTTGAGGTTATTGGTAATTACTCTATCTAAAATTTATTGAGGGCGGTTTATTAAAAAATAGATTTGATTGAGGATCCCATTGCTGATTATATATTGGGGTTTGATATGAAATAGGTTGGTATTGTTGCCGGAAGTTATGCTGATTATGACGGGGTGGACTTTTTTTCGCGCTGATACTGATGCGGTCGGTAATTCTGGTGATTATTACAATAGTGCAAAAAAAGAATGACACCTGAAGCACTGTGTTGCTTCTTTAGAAACTCTATAACAGCTCCCATCTGATATGACATTTGCATACATATTTGATTTTTTTTATTTTACTAATTTCATCCATGTTTTGTAGTGTAATTACAGAAATCGGTAGTTAAATTTGATTTCCTTCTTCTGTGGTTTTTATAAACTGAGTTGCTTTAGTAGCTGCAACAGTTAGTTATTTAAAATCGTCAATGATATCACCTACCTCTACAGAAGCAGGTAGCCGTTTGTTGATACAAATGAAGGAGTTTTATCTTAATATAAAGTGTATGTGTGGTATTCACCTTTGTTCTCTGTTATTAAATGATTTAAAGTGTTAAAACCTTCTTTAGTTGTAGTATAGATTAGCATTCTATTGCCTTTGTATTTCAAAGAAAAGTGATTTTTTTATATTCTTACTTAAATGCAAAGTTAGTTTTTATAATTTTCAAACGACTTCAAAAAAGAGGAGGTTCTCAACTCGTCTGTATTTTTTAAAAAAATTTTTTTTTGTGTGTATGTTACGCGATTACTCCGTCAATTCTGAATAAAATTCGATGATTCTTTTTTCGAACAGTAGGGCATACTTTAGAGGTAATCCCATAAAAAATATTATGAAATCAACTCAGTACTTTTTAAAAAAATTACAGTTAATAAAAATCAATGTTATATAACCTTCCATTTTAAACATATTTATTGTTTGATCAAAGATCGTAATTTTTCCTGTTGCGACCTAAAAGGAAGGGTAACTTCCTCACAAATCGCAGCAGCCTCTGGGGAATGGACTGTATATAATTCTATTAAAACAAATGTTCGCAACTTTGGAGAAACTTGTAATAGAAGGTATCTAAACCAATCATAAAATTGAAAATCACTCACCCATGTGCAGGAGCCGCTGTATCTGCGTGGCGTATCAGGGGCTCCTAAAAGACACGCCGGTGGCTGATTTGTTCCTGAATACTGAGATAATCGGTTGAGAAATCCTCCAATCAGATCACCACATATTTGCAAGGGAAAATATAATGTATATCGTAAATAACATGAATAAACACAGTTGAAAACCTTTGGAAGGCTAATGTTAGCCTTGGGCATAAAACACTCTAAGGAACACCAAAGGGCCTTGGGCAAAAAGGTAAGTCAGGTTGGCTCAGCTTCTAAAGACAGAAGGAGGTCTGGTCCTGTAAGGATTAGTGCGAGACAAGGCCATAATAAATTTTGCGGGAGGTAGAAAGTCAGTTATCAGCTGCCCTCTGTCATTGTAACACTAAAGGGCCAGTTGACTAAGGAATTGTGATAGAGGGCGTGACAATGTACAATTTATTTTTTCCTCTTTTTTCTTTTTCACAAGAGCGCCGATTGGCGCGAACATACCGCCCACCAAAATTGGGATGCTGCTCAATTTTATTCCAAAAATTTATACAATGAAAATGGTGGGTAGACTTCAACAAATTTATTCACGCAAAAAGGGAAGGAAAATAAAATTCAATTTGAGTAGATAAGATAAATAGGATAGCCTCACTGGGCGAACAATCACATAACATAAAGAAAAAAAAAATAGCACCACTGGGTAAACAATTATACAAAATAAAGAACATAAAAGAGCACAAGGATGTAAAAGGAAGTCATTCCGGAAGCGGAATGACCTAGTTCACGGGTCTATTGAAAGTGCCTGTAGAGGTCTCAAGGGTGCTCACTCTAGATACAGCATCTTGCCCAGGCTTGCGCTCGGAAATAAGAGCTATAGGCCGGGAGAGTGGGGAGCTGTTCATTCCCTTGCTCACAACAACGTCGCCCTGTTTCAGCGGCTTGGAATTTGGGGTCCACTTATAACGTTGGGAATTATGATTTAGACCAGCGTTGTCAAGTATGCCGCCCACCCTGAGGATCCCGAGGCTATCGAGGAAAGGAGTAAGGCTGCAGAGCGGCTTTGTCGGCTTATCGGCATGGACATTAAGAAGAGATTCAGAAAAATGTTCAAGGGTAAGATCAGGTTCATTAGTGATGAGCGCAATGGGAGTAGACTTAAGATCCGGTAATGGCTTGGTGCTTAAGTCGGTGTCACGATAAGGAGGAGGCCAATGTTCCCGACAATTGGTCAAAGAGGAGGAATCTTGAGTCCATAAACAGAAATGTTTGGCCTACGCGTAATGAGTAGGGGTAAGACCCCTAGAGGCCATATTGGCATGATTAGCAACAGAAGAAACATCAGCAACCCTACTGGGGAGAATTAGTCAAACATTGAAATTTTAGATGTTACAGACCCTTTGATATCTACAACTGGTTTTAAGAAAGTAGATTTGACACGATTTGATACAGGAATTTTATCTTTCTTATTATTAGTTTCTTATTATCTTTATTTTCAACAGGAAGGAATTTTGGACAATCTAGATTGGCTAAAGAATAGTGGCTGTTTGAGGATGAGATGTAGTTATCCTCTGCAGGAAGAGAAACAAAAGACATTTCATCGGATGAATTACTTGCAGCCCTTTTATGAGCACAAACAATTTTATCGACGTGATTAATTATTGAAACTTGATTTGAGCTTAAAGAATCATTTAGATTATCAATTTGTATTTCCTGGGGAACGTTATCACTATTTAGTCTTTGACTACATGTATTAGCCCTAATAAAAGGGTCAATGTTTTCTGGAATGTCAGAAACATTTGAGTCTTTGTGGTCTGTACTCACGGGTTGTTCAAATGGGATATTTTCAATATTTTCGGTTTCCAAAGAATCGTGGAAATCTTGGGAAATTCGGCAAACAGACATTAAAGAAGTGGTTGATTGATTCCGAGATAGGGTTTGGATAGGACCTTTGATTGTCCAACCAAAAATAGTACTGACAGCAATTTGACCAATAGAGCTTAGAATAAACGGATGAGGCAATAATTGCGGGTAGACATCTGCACCTAAGAGGAGGTCAATCTTGTCTGATTGATGAAAGTCAGGATCGGCCAAAAGCAAATGTTCAAAAGCGCGAGCAATTTCTGGAGTAAGGCTTTTAGGAGGCAAATGGTTATCAATATGAGGACCCACGGACGGGTTGACAAGAATGTGCCTCTGAGGAAATCTAGATAAAATATCGCACAAAACTGTGCCTGGAGAGTTGGAAACATGCCCACCGATACCTGAAACAGTAAAGGGCAGATCACGCATTTTTGACTCAATTGGTCAAAAAGGCGTTGAGAAATAAAATAAACTTGCGACCCCGGGTCGATGACCCCTCTGATGGGAACGTAACCTAAGTGAGTATCAAAAATACGCGCACGAAAGGTGCCTAGAAGTGAAGTCATGTAATTACCGGATGTAATACAACTAAGAGACATTGAGGAATCAGCTGGTGATTTACCATCGGAAGAGGATGCTTGTTCACTAGATGTATGATTAGTATGATCAGATACGCGATTAGGCGCGGAATTCAAATGTACATTTGAATTTACAACTTTAGAGGGATGCAAAAGTGTGTGATGATCGCGGGAATTGCATTTACCACACTTGAAATGCAAAATTTGGTTCAAATATGCTTGAGCTATTCTCCTGGGATTTTGGTACCTGTTTACTAGTGCTGAAAAGGCAAGCTGGTAATTTTCAGTTGTTAGCTGAAAATTGGTGATGACTGAAAGAGCACTCCCGCTTAAATCGGACCTTAGAAAATGGAAACGTTGAATGAGGCTTAGATACTGGTTATCGTGAACAAGGGATGCGAATAGAGAAAAAAATTCAGGCCATTGTTCTATGTCGCCTGAGAAAATCGGCAAGTTAATTGGCGGTAATGAGAAACCACCCTGAGACAATTGACTAGGGCTGGTAACTGGTGTTGAGGTTATAATAGGTTCTTCTTTTTTTAGTTGAAGGAATTGAAGGAATATCATATATATATATATATATATATATATATATATATATATATATATATATATATATATAATATAATATATATAGGAATATCATTAAAGGCTATAGGCCACTGATTTTTTTCATTTACCGTTTCAAACTTACCTCGAAGGGAAGGTAAATCCTCGTTAAGAGCCTGAACAGAAAAAATATCCTCAACAGAAAAAGCTTTTATTTGGCCCCAACTATTAGTTATGTCAGCAAACACTGTTTCCCTTTTTGCTAATAATTGGGCTTGAAGTATAAGACTTTTATCTTCTACAGGCATTGTAAAAATTGTTGTATAGAAATAACAAGGAAATTATAATATATACAGTAGATTAAAAGGAAAAAGGGAAAATGTTACAAACTTAATTACTTTAATTATATGGTAAATATAACAGAGCTTGAAAAAAAAAAAAAAAAAAAAAAAAAAAAAAAAATTGGTGGGGATACGATACGAGATGATATAGGGGGCAAGTCACCAGTGAAATGATAGCTTAGCGTTGTGACGTCAGACCACGGCAATATGAATCTGATATATGGGCTAGGAAAAATGGCTGGCGTAAATTACAGGAAATTATAAAATTTGAACGGGAAAACCAGTGAAATAATTAGTACAAGCAAATGATCGGATAATCAATCTCCCCAAAATTGCGAAAACACTTATTTCAAAGTTTAATGGAGAAAGGTGGTACAAGATGCGGCCCGGTCGGACCAAATGTTTGATACTAATTTTTCCTGTTGCGACCTAAACTTCCTCACAAATCGCAGCAGCCTCTGGGGAATGGACTGTATATAATTTTATTAAAACAAATGCTCGCAACTTTGGAGAAACTTGCAATAGAAGATATCTAAACCAATCATAAAATTGAAAATCACTCACCCATGTGCAGGAGCCGCTGTATCTGCGTGGCGTATCAGGGGCACCTAAAAGACACGCCGGTGGCTGATTCCGAGAGATACTAGATTTTTTACACGTACCGCACAGTTTAAAGTCCGCTACTAGCTCTTCAGGGAAAGTATTTTTAACCAGTTGTAAGTGATTGTCTGTTGTTAACCTTAAAAACCAAAACCACAAAAACCATAGACGATCACACACATCACACTTATGTCCGAATGGATTGTTGACAAACGTCGTAGTTTAACGTGCATTAGCTGCTGCTCAATGTGTCTTCATAATCGTCGATCGAACACAATCTACGCCTATACAGTCCGTTGTCGATGTAGAAGCAAATTCATCATCCACTTGCATAATTTCAACCGCCCCAGCTACAGATGTACTGGCACCGTCATTCTTTTACGTTCCCGGCGCTGCTTGCCTCGGTCATACGGTGTTTTATTATTAATATTCGATTGTTCTTGAGAAGTCCTTTCCAAACGTATATGATCTCTGAATTTGGTATTGATTTTTCGACATGTATAGGCTAACAGTATGTATTTTCATAATATTTTTTTATTCTAACACCTTATTATATTCACTGTCACTACTTTGAACAAATGTTTTATATACAATCGATAGATTTTGACGTCAGCAGACGATTAAAACTTAAACGAACATGGTAGCTTCTCCGAATCAAAAGTCATACTAATTGCAAATCTCGATACGCAGCAAAATAACCTCAAAAAGGCGGCGCTTCCCTCTCCACCGCGCGCGATTGGTCACTGTTCTCGTTCATCGTAATGAATTCTTTGATTCTTTAGCTATCCAGTGGTATAATTCAATTTTGGATGCAGAGGATAGGAAACAACAACAACAATATCCTCGATTTTGTTTTTTGGATTGCTCCCGTATGGTATCAAATTTAAAGACGTATTCACGTCAAAAAGGCTTCAAGATTCAGTTCAAGATCTTTAACTCACAATTTTCTCTTCCAGCTATGCATTTATATTATTTTTTAAGATTTTTAATGTTGATATTTTTAGATTCACCAGAGTTCACCGGAACTTAGAAAAAATCTAGATCCGAATTTGAGCTATGGAGAAAGCCACCATCATAATACAGCATTACACTACGCTGCCAAACATGGGATGAAGCATCTCCTCAGGTATAACATCTATATAATATATATATATATATATATATATATATATATATATATATATATATATATATATATTACCTCTTAGAAATGTACATATATTATTATCATATAAAGCAGTATATATATACAGGGTGTCCCGAATTTAAATGGCAAAACTTCAGGAACTTCAGGAACTCTTCAGGAAGAGTGCCTAATCGACGAGTCTTTTCGTTAACTTTTAATAGAATAAAGGCGACCAATTCCAGTGCAGCAATAAGAGCAGATTATCGGAGAAAACATTGTGTCCAACGCCACTTCGATAACAATCCTGATACTAGCATCCGAAGAGCATCTGCTGCATTATCATTATCGCGGCAAGCAATATGGTGAACTTTGAAAGGTTATAATCGCTACCCATACCATCTTCAAAAAGTACAGAATTTATTACCTCAAGATTATGTCAAGAGATTGAATTTTAGTAACTGGTTTCTTGACGAAATTCGCGATGATAAGATATTTCCATTAAAAATTATATGGACCGATGAAGCTACCCTTTACAAGAGGAGGAATTGCTAATCAAAGAAATTACCATGCATGGGCTCTTGAAAATCCCAGAGCTATTAGAGAGAATAGCTTTCAGCATGAATTTGCTATTAATGTTTGGCTTGGAATTTAAAACGGATTACTGGTGGGACCATATCTTTACCCTGAAGATTGAATGGTATCACATTTACACATTTTTTGGAGAACGACTTTTCTAATTATTTAGATGACATTCCCTTACAGCAGCGGATTGAAATGTGGTTCCAACTCGATGGATGTCCAGCTCATTATAGCAGAGTAGCTCGAGCTTGGCTGGATATAAATTATCCACAACGATGGATTGGACGTGGAGGAGTAGTACCTTGGCCACCCAGATCACCTGATATGACACCCATGGATTTCTTCGTATGGGGAACCTTTAAGCAAAAAGTTTATTCGGTGTCATTCAACTCAAGAGAGCAATTAAGAGACCGAATCATAGATGCAGTGCACCAAATATCACCAGAACTGCAAAAACTGCCATTTATCAAGTGAGTGCTAGATGCAATGCTTGCATTGGTGCAAGAGGAGACCATTTTGATCAATATTTACATTCAAAAGAACATAACATAAATATAAATGTAAATAAATAAGTATAAAAATGAAAACTTGTTTGGTTTTTTTTTTTTTTTTTTTGCGATTTTCTCTAAAACTAAGCAAAAACGAGCAAATCTCTAAAGGACTTTTTGTCTTAGTTTTTCGGTCCCCTATAAGTTCCTGAAGTTTTGCCATTTAAATTCATCAAACCCTGTAAATCTCTGTCGAAATGAAATTATGGGGGTATCTATGTCCAAGCGCGTTAGGGCAAAGTTCATAATACGCGCCCTGTACAGGGTCAAATCCAACCTCGGGGAAGGGAAGGAGTTATATTTTATGAATCGTTGGGAATCAACGCAATATAAAACCTCTACGAACACAACAAACAAACATAACCTTCGATGAAATATGACACAGTAAATGTGTAAGCTACAGATGTGTTTGATTCTCTATGTAAGAACTACAGAACTACATCATTAGCTAACAGAAGGATGTGAACGATAAGTAATATCCTTCTAGGAAGATATGATTTGGCGTTATGAAATAAGTTATATATATAAGTTGAGATCCGAAGCAGGCTAGTATTAGCCTTAATCCTATCGCCAGACCTAACAAACACTGTAACTGTATATAAAGGCTGCCTCAGAGCAATAAACCAGTTTTATTCCAACAGTCATTGTGCTTTATCCTTTGCCCTTTTATTTCTTTTTTGTAAGTTTCATTTCTTTAGTCTCTTTAACTGGTGCCGAAACCCGGGACGACGGGGAGTGAAGATCATAGGTAGGAAAATTTTTTCCTTTTGGTCGAGGGTGAGAGGCATTGATGAAGAACGTTTTGAAGCCAGCCGTGCTTCAAATCAATATCGAGCCTGCGATACCAAGAGAAACCATGGCTGAAGCACACGCTAACACCCTTGCCTGGCTGAAGGTGATAGCAACCACGGCTCAAGATCTCCGAAAGGCGGTGTCGGACATCGAGCGGTTCACAGGAGAAATGGTTGATCTGAACCATTTTTTTGAAATGGTCCGCCATCTCAACAGGCGGTTGAGGACACTCCATGGCCTGTCATAAAAAAGAGATTGAAGAAGGGCTACGGGGGTGGAAGGTGGACCCCAGAAGATCACTTTCAGCTGTTTCGAGATACGAGGCATTCGAGACAGATTAATGGGCATTATGCTGGTGAACATTGTAATTTTTTCGGACAATGACAGGAATCTGCTATAAAATGTTAACAGATTGAAAGATGAACTCCTCAAGATCAATATGGTTATAAACCCTACGAAAACAAAGGTAATGAGGGTTGAGAAGAAACCAAGAAGGATAATGCGTGTAATCAGAGCTGAAGATAAAGTCCTGGAACAGGTGAAAACTTAAAATACCTAGGTGTACAGCTCAATGAAAATGGTTACATTGACTCAGAGGTTAATGAACGAATCACAGCAGCGAGCAGGATGTTTGAAGCGTTTAAGAGAGGCTTCCTTAATAGGCGAGAGGTGGAAAGGAAAACAAAAGTTTTCAGATCTACATTTCTCCCCATTCGAACGTACTCTTTGGAATCATGGACGGTAACAAAAAAAACAGCGATCCAGAATTCAAGTGGCTGAAATGAGATTTCTCCGAAAGATAGAGGGGAAAACAAGAAGAGATCGAATACGTAACACCACCATCAGATCAAACCTCAACGTTAAACCTGCCAACGAATTAGTAGAGGAAAACCGGTTGAGATGGCTTGGACACCTCCTACGAATGGATCAGAACAGAGTTGCCAATGAAGTCTATAGGGAAAAAGTAGAAGGAAAGCGAGGAAGAGGCCTTCCTAGAACTAAATGGGAGGACGAAGTTAAAAAGGACTTCCAAAAAAGAGGACTTGAGTGAAACTGCAGAAAACAGTTAGGAAACGACCGACTCAGCTGGAGAAGGCTCTATAGACTTCCTCCTCACACTGCTTAAGCGGTTCAATGAGGAATGACTATGATGATGATGATGCTGGTGAACGTTTTCTAAAATTCAACAAAATCACCGACAAGATGCGGGAAACTGCATCCGCACAGGAGGTGGAAGCAAGGATGGCCTTCGTATCTACCATCCTGAAGGTCCAGTTGGCAAGAGAGACAGGTAGAAAAGACGGCCTACCCCGAGAAGAAGAGGTGAAGACCGAGCGAGAAGAACCGGGATGGAACAGGGTGACCTACAGGAAACCACGGGAGTCACCCTGGGGCAGGCGGGACGCTCGGCCGGGACCCTGAGTATTAGAACGCAGGAAGCAGGGGACCAGGAGACCAGGGCCCTACGGGAAGAAGGAAGAAAGGCGTTGTCAAGGGTGCGGCAAACAAGGGCACCTAGTGGCGCAATGCCCCCGCAAGAAGTGCTTTGAGTGCGGGAATGATGGGCACATTGCGAGGCAATGTAGGGGCATATTTAAACGGAAGGAGCATCCACGGGGTCGAAGGAACTAGTGGACGGGAGCAGCACAACCTGGACTCCCGTCCGGCGGCCTGAGGAGGGTGTTTGAGGAGAGGCGACCGCATCTTGAAGGTGTACAACGTGAGGGCGAGGAGCGGCGGTCTGCCTATCATCAGAGTGGAGCGAGGGGTGAGGTGCCTGGTGGACACCGGGAGCTCCAGCACCATCCTGAATCGGCGGGCTGCGGAGCGGTTCAGTGGCTGCAACAGAGCACTCCAGGTAAGGGCATGTTCCTGTAACTTAATTACTCTGGGTGGCCCTTGTACCATTGAGGGGGAGGTAGAGATCGATTTAGGGAAGTAATCAGATAGGGGGAAAATCTAGTTTGTCACGTCATTGGTAAAATGTCCAAGTCATACAATGACATCATAGGTTGTGACTTACTGGAAAAGGTAGGAGCCAGAGTGAATAATAAAAAGCGGAGATGGAGCATTAGGATCGGGAAAAAGCAGTATAAGTGCTGCTTGATATTAAAAGGGAACAAAGGTCAAATTGGGGTTGTAAACAGGGCGGAAGAGTGGAGGGGGAAAATCCTAAGTGAATTCGAGGACATCTTTTTCAAGGAGGGCGATAAACTGGGCGTCACGGGTAGGGCGGAGCATGAGATACCGTTGAAGGAAGAGCGGGTCACATACGTCAAGGAAAGGAGATACCCGCAGTCACTTCGTAGGCTATCCGGGAGGAGATAGAGGACTTAAAACGACAAGGGATCGAGGTCGATAGTACTTCCCCCTACAATAGTCCGCTCTAGGCCGTGAGGAAGAAGAGTGCCCCCGGGGAGGAGAAGTACAGGGTAGTCATTAGTTATGAAGACTGATACAGGGGTCGCTTTTTTAAAAAAAGAGTTTATTTACAATGATACAAACTGTACTAATATAACAAGTAAATAATGCATCTAATGACTACAGACTGGGAGTGCCGCCATCTTGCTCCTGACAGGGGTTCTTATAGGCTCCAGGGCGCTGACGCCGTGTGAAAAAGGGATGTGCTTAGTTTACCAGGCTACAACGATTGACTACCGGAAACTTAACGAGAACACCTGGGACGAGAAATACCCTATCCACAGATTCGAGGACATTCTAGATGAGTTAAGTGGGGCTAAGATATTTAGCACGTTGGATTTGAAAGCCGGGTACCACCAGATCCGAATGAACCCCAGGGACCAGTGTAAGACGTCCTTCACCTTTGAGCGAGGACACTATGAGTTTACCCGAATGCCGTTTGGGCTTAAGAACGCACCCATTACTTTCCAAAGGATTATGGACGAGCTCTTAGGGGTTTGGATGAAAGTATGTGCCAGATTTACATGGATGATCTCTTGGTTTTCAGTAAATCGGACGGCGAGCATCTGGCACATCTTAGAGTGGTATTCGGGAAAATTCGGGAATTTGGCCTGAAGCTATCGTCGGAAAAGTCGCGTATGGGGGAAAACGAAATTAGTTTTTTCTGAGCCACCCAATATTGGAAGACGGTGTGAAAACGGATAAAGGGAAACTGGAGGCAATTGCGAGAATAACGATTCCGTGGGACGTTAAGGGCATACGGTAGCTGTTCGGGTTCCCTGAATTACTATCGTAGATTTATCCCCGAGATGGCGAGATTCTTTGTTCCGTTTAACAATTTATTGAAGAAGGGCAGCAAAATTTTTATCACACCGGAGATGGAAGATAACATCAGGCGCTGCATGGAGGAGCTGCAGAGAGAGCCGGTATTAGCCTTCCCGGGCTTCAATAAGGTGTTACCGTAACTACGGATGCGAGCGAATATGCGCTGGGGGCGGTATTATCGCAGGAGAACGAGAAAGGGGAGAGGCCGGTAGCTTATGCAAGCCGAAGGTTAACGGACGTGGAGACGAGGTATAGTGCGTTCGAGAGGGAACTACTCGGGATTGTATGGGCTGTGGATCACTTCCGCCCGTATATCTTTGGAAGGAGATTAAGGGTCCACACGGACCATATACCATTGCAGTGAATTGGAAATTTAAAGGAATCTTCCGCAAGAGTTACGCGATGGAAGGAGTTCCTGGGAACAAGCCTGGGAAAGAGAACGTGGTTGCGGATTGGTTATCGCGCGCACTGATGATAAATGCCGTTGAGAGGGACGGACCAGGAACGTCGGGGGATATACGTCAGTTTCTTAGGGAGTGGGACACCGGAGGGAGAAGGTGAGGGTGAGACGCGCAGTGGTATGGAGGATCCCCTAGAAGACGAAAGTTCCGCTGATGAGAGGCCCTCAGACATGGAAGAAGTAGATGCGATAGTAAACGATAAGAGAGACCAGATCATCTGGAAGACCAGGACTGAGGGTCTCCCAAAGGCGGACTTTTCGAAATATGGAAAAAAGTAATGCCGTCACCATCTGGACGAAGCCTAGGATTAGGGAGGAGTCAATGGTGAAATTGGTCAGGGCGGAGGCCAAAGAGTTGGATATTAAGTGGCATATCAATATCCCAGGGCATCCCAAGGGCAGAGGGGGGATTGAGAGGCTTCATGGGACCCTTAGTGACCACCTGCGAATATATCAGGTAGAGAAGGGACTAGAGCCGGACATCGCGATGGAAAAGGCGGTTGCAGCATATAACGGTTCCATCCACAGCTCGACAGGATATTCGCCGCTGGAGATCGTCTTTGGGGTCCGGGAGCGACGCCGAGACTTCCGCGACACCGTAGTGGGGGAAGAAATGGTAAATTTCATTACCAACCGACATTGGGCGTTCGGTAAATGGGAGAAAGCGCGTGAGCGCATAGTCAAAGAGAATAAACAGCGGGTGGAGAGGGAGAACGTCAGGGTACGGGATGTAACTGGCAAGATCAAAATCAGAATGGTTGTTGTTCCCGCCAATCGGCGCTTTTGTGAAGGGCGGGAAAGGAGAAAAAGTGTAACATATCGTACATAGTCACGCATTCTATAAAAATACTAGGTAACTAGCCCTTATCTGCATTAATCCCTTTACAGGAATAATCGTCCTTAGTCTGTCGCTGCCTGCTCCCCTGTACGCAAGCATACTATGTCCAAGGCCCTTTGATCTTCCTACATTTTTATGACCTTCCAAAAACCCCTTTTCTTTTTTTTTAAAGTATTTTTTGTTTCCTATTACATTTAATAAAGACTTAGTATTCCCATTAATGAGTGGTGATTTAAGAGGAGGATATCCTGATCAAGTTTTACACCCTGCGAGAATCGGTCGCCCGCCCGCGACTCCTTTGGAGGTCTCCGAGAAGAAAGTCGGCGGTTATATCCAGGTGAGTGATTTTTTCTGTAATATTTGGTTAGGTTATCTTCTGATTAAGACCTCCCCAAATTTGCGAACACTCATTTTTATAGTTTTCAATACAGTCCATTTTCCAATGGTCGATGCAAGTTTGCGGAGTCGCATCGAATAATATCTCGATCTTTCACTAAACAGTTGTTTATAGGAAAAAGAGCACCAACCAAGGTAAAGAGATTTGTAGGTAGGAAGGGCCATTCCGGGTAATTTGTATTAGAGAACACAATGTGGTGACGCTGGAGAGCGTTAAAGAGCAGCGGAAGCAGAGAAACGTGCATGTGGAACAGTTAAGAATTCCAATTGAGGATCAAGTTGTATCCTAATCTGAGAGTGGTCCATTGCCAGCGACGGAAGAAGAATTTTTTTTTTTCTTTTTTTTTTTTTTTTTGTAAATTGTTTGTTTTTGTAGAAATATGTTTTTTTGTAATTTTGAAATTTTGTTTATGTAAAATTAATTTTATTTTATGTCAAGAGTAGCGATGTATATAGTATAGGTAGTGTGAAATTGTAAATAAGAGAAAAGAGATTTATTATTTTTGTACAGAGGAAATTTTTGTTTTATGTATGTGTGTGAGTGTGCGTGCGTTTTATTTTAAAAAGAGTTCATTTTATTTTTGGATTAATGTTTAGTTGTAAGTTAGGTCTAAGTATTGTTTTTATAATGTAAATAAAGTATTAACTGTTGTACTATGCTATGCTAAGGATTATAGAGTAGAGTTTTCTTTTGTTATTATCAGATGTACTTTGTATCATAGATAGTGTACTTAATATGTGTATGGAATTATTTGTTAGGACTATGGAAGGGATAGGATTAGGATGTGTATGTATCGCTATCTGCTTCGGCCTTTGACCATGAGGTGATTAGTCTTGGGACTCCTTAAAACCGTATTGGTATTAATTGCCCAAAGTTAGAGTTAATGAAAGATGGTCATAAACTGGAGGGGGTAAGTTAAGGTCCGAAGCAGGCTAGTATATTAGCTTTAATCCTATCGCCAGACATAACAAACACTGTAACTGTATATAAAGGCTGCCTCAGAGCAATAAACCAGTTGTATTCCAACAGTCATTGTGCGTTATCCTTTGCCTTTTTATTTATTTTTTTTTAAGTTTTATTTTTTCAGTCTCTTTAACTTATATATATATATATATATATATATATATATATATATATATATATATATATATATATATATATATACACACACATGGTGTCCCGAATTTAAATGGCAAAACTTCAGGAACTTATAGGGGACCGAAAAGCTAAGACAAAAAGTCCTTCAGAGATTTGCTCGTTTTTGCTTAGTTTTAGAGAAAATAGCAAAAAAAGAAACAAAACGTTACAAAAAATGTTACAGGTAGCGATTATCACCTTTCAAAGTTCGTCAGGCTAGGCAGTGAGATATGTAAACACTTAATGTTTACATAATAAATAATGTTTACATAATGAGCTATAGCAGAGTAGCTCGAGCTTGGCTGGATATAAATTATCCACAACGATGGATTGGACGTGGAGGAGTAGTACCTTGGCCACCCAGATCACCTGATATGACACCCATGGATTTCTTCGTATGAGGAACCTTGAAGCAGAAAGTTTATTCGGTGTCATTCAACTCAAGAGAGCAATTAAGAGACCGAATCATAGATGCAGTGCACCAAATATCACCAGAACTGCAAAAACTGCCATTTATCAAGTGAGTGCTAGATGCAATGCTTGCATTGGTGCAAGAGGAGACCATTTTGAGCAATATTTACATTAAAAAGATCATAACATAAATATAAATGTAAATAAATAAGTATAAAAATGAAAACTTGTTTGGTTTTTTTTTTTTTTTTTGCGATTTTCTCTAAAACTAAGCAAAAACGGACTTTTTGTCTTAGTTTTTCGGTCCCCTATAAGTTCCTGAAGTTTTGCCATTTAAATTCATCAAACCCTGTAAATCTCTGTCGAAATGAAATTATGGGGGTATTTATGTCCAAGCGCGTTAGGGCAAAGTTCATAATACGCTCCCTGTACAGGGTCAAATCCAACCTCGGGGAAGGGAAGGAGTTACATTTTATGAATCGTTGGGAATCAACGCAATATAAAACCTCTACGAACACAACAAACAAACATAACCTTCGATGAAATATGACACAGTAAATGTGTAAGCTACACATTTGTGGCTCTTAATAAGATGTGTTGGATTCTCTATGTAAGAACAACAGAACTAAGAACTATCCGTCTACTAATACACCTCACCTAGAATATCTTTTCACAGAAATTTCTTCTCACTTGTTTACCCTCCTCTATGTCATAGTGTACCGTCCTCCTCAAGTCAAATTTGACTAAACTTTCAAATCCTCACTTTTTACCTATGTTCCCGCTTACAATAACATAATAATAGCCGGCGATTTTAACACAAATCTCCTTTCCGTTTCTCCTGATAAATCTTATTTGATAGATCTAGCTTATTCTCTTAATCTATTTATCGTACCTTTCGAACCTACTCACCATACTCAGTTTTCAGACACTTTACTTGATTTATTCATAGTTGATTCTTCTCAAAATTTACTTTCCTTTTCTCAAAATCCAATATCCTTTCTCTCTTGTCACGATCTTATCCAAATCACCTATGATCCTCAATAAAAAAGTTTCCTGGCGTAATCTTAGTTCCTTAACTCCAGAAAATATAAAACCTCTACTAGACTCATTATCCCTTTCTATTAAACCAATCTATTCCTCCCACTCTACAGATGAAATGGTGGAATGCCTTTCATCTAATCTACTAACATGTCTTAATCATCTAGCACCGCTTAAAACCTCTACTTTCCGACGTTTACCTGCTCCTTGGATTAATCAAGAAATTAGAGATCTGATGAAAAGAAGAGATGCAGCTAGAAGGCGCTTCAGGCGATCTAGATTTCCTGATGATTACTCCACTTTCAAATCCCTTCGAAACCTCACCCAGTTTACCATGCGACGTGACAAGGCGCAGTATTTTCGTAACATCCTATCCGAAGCTCCAGATTCAAAATCTAAGTGGAGAATTCTAAGGAAGTTTTCGATTACGAGTTACTCTTCCAGTACATATTATCCTGTGACTCCTGACGAACTTAATTCCTTTTTTGTAGATTCCTCTCCCAATGAGCCTCCAATCAATACTTTATCCTATTCCATTCCTCAATTTCCATTTAATCCAGATAACTTTTACTTTCTTTATATTCCCCCCGATGATATAATAGCTTCTGTTTTTAAATCCCGGACAAATGATTTCGGTGCCGATCAAATACCGGTAAAAATTATCAAACTCACTCTTCCTGTCATCCTTCCTGCTCTCATACATATTTATAACTTCTCCTTACAAACCTCTTCCTTTCCCACAGCATGGAAAAAGGTCCTAGTTCGTCCATTGAATAAAGTTCCTTCACCTACCACAGCATCCCATTTTAGGCCTATTTCCATCCTATCAAACCTACCTAAGCCACTAGAAAGAATAGTCCATTCTCAACTTGCTACATTCCTTGAAAATAAAGATCTCCTAACTCCTCTTCAATCAGGCTTCCGTTCAGGTTATTCTACTCAATCCGCTCTTTTAAAAATTACTCAAGACATTTATTCTTCAATTGACCAACAGAAAATTACTATCCTAATCCTCTTTGATTTCTCCAAGGCGTTTGATTCCGTGGATCATAAAATTACAAAAACTCTCCCTTTCCAATAGTGTTCTTGGCTGGTTCGAGTCCTTCTTATCTCTCCGTTCCCAAACAGTTATTGTTCCTAACCAACCTCCTTCAAAATCTGTGCCTCTGACGCGAGGTGTTCCTCAGGGATCCTCTCTTTCACCAACTCTCTTTTCCGTTTACATTAATGATTTGACAGACGCTATTAATAATTCCCGATATCATTTATATGCTGATGACTTTCAAATCTACTTATCGTTTCATCCTTGTGAGATTTTTGAGGCAACTCGTAAAATTCAAGATGACATTTATAGCATTCACCAATGGGCAGTAGAGAATAAGTTACGACGGAATCCAGAAAAAACTAAAGCAATGCTAATTGGATCGAAACCCTCCCTTAATTCCCTTTCCTGTTATCCACTTCTTTATCTCGATAACGTTCCTATTCAGTTCACAAACTCTGTCAAAAACCTCGGAGTAGTATTCGATCAACATTTGTATTGGAATAACCATATTTCCCACATTACCCGAAAAACCCATCTCCATCCTCAAACAGCTCCTAAGATTCCGTGAATCTTTCCCTCGCAATACCCGTCAATTGTTAGTATATTCCCTCATCCTTCCCCACCTCGATTATGGATGCTTAGTATACGGAGGACTGTCTGGCGTGCTTGAAATGAAGGTGAAAAGATTAATGAACTCCTTTATAAGATTCATTTATGGGATCCCCAGGCGTTCTCACATCACTTGCTGGTATTCCGAGTTGAGTTGGCTTTATCCAAGTTTTCGGCGACAATACTTCCTTGGTTCCTTTCTATTCCAATCCTTGAAGTCCAAAAAACCTTCGTACATTTACGACATCCTTGCCCTTCGTTCTTCCATTCATCTTTTGAACACCAGATCTCAGCCTATAGATCTGTATATCCCTTCTCATCGAACTGCTTCCTTTGAAAAATCCTTTATTAATCGTGCAGCTTTATTCTGGAATTCCAAACCCATTTCCGCAATCTTCCTTCCATCTTCCTTCCAGATCCGCAATGTTCCTTCTCTCACTTCCTTTAAACATAATTTATTCATCTACCTCCTCAATTATCAATCTTCCGAAATTATGTAATAATATTTTATTGCTAGAATATTTCTTTGTCTTTTATTTTATTTTAATTTTGTTATTTACTTATTTATTTATTTTTTTATGTAAACCCAAAGACTTGTAGTATATAATTTACACTCTATATAAGTTACTGCCTGATATGTACGCAGTCAGACAATAATACCTTTTTATTGTTCTTATATGTTATTCTTAGGGGACAAGGTGTCCCAGAATAAAGATTATTTTTCATTTTTCATTTCAACTACATAAGTATAAAAATGATAACATGTTTTGTTTCTTTTTTTGCGATTTTCTCTAAAACTAAGCAAAAACGAGCAAATCTCTAAAGGACTTTTTGTCTCAGTTTTTCGGTCCCCTATAAGTTCCTGAAGTTTTGCCATTTAAATTCGGGACACCCTGTATAGTGTGAATGTGCTTTTTAATTTATTTATTTATTTTTTATTTTTTATTTACTTATGATTTATATTTTATATTATTTCTTTTCTTTTATGCTTATTATTTTTTGTTTTTTTATTGTTTTGCTTCTGTATAATTACTATTGTTTACATTGTTAATACTTTTATGTTATGGTT
The DNA here is from genome assembly GCA_003667255.2 of Euschistus heros. Taxonomy (NCBI): domain Eukaryota; kingdom Metazoa; phylum Arthropoda; class Insecta; order Hemiptera; family Pentatomidae; genus Euschistus; species Euschistus heros. The sequence goes on along the minus strand of RCWM02000324.1, from coordinate 267,667 downwards.
TATCTAATTAAAATTTTGCATAGTTTTTTTTATTTGATTTTATTTTTTTAAGAGGATTTTTTTTATTCTTCTAATTTAATAGAACATATTGTATGAATGAATTCTTTGTCATCCGTATCACTCATTGCCCTATAAGAGGCAGATTGAAATATTTTTTTAATAAAACATAAAAGTGCGAGCTCTAGACGATCCGGATTCAAGAAACCGGTATACTAAAAAATTAGAGGAAAGCCTCAGAGTTTTGAATTTGGACCGAGATGTGAAGAAACAATGGACTGGTTTTAAAACTTCCATTTTCGAGACTGCCAAGGAGATATGTTTTCAAGAATAGGCAAACACAGGAAATGGTGGAAAGAAAAAATATAAAATTAATCATCAGCAAAAATAAGCAAGCCTGGAAGACCTACCAACAGAATAAGACAGCTGATAATTTTGCCAAGTATAGAATGGCAAGAAATGAGGCGAAGGCTGCAGTTAAAGAAGCTAAAAGATCATCGTTGGAAGAATTCGGGAAAAGCATTGATGAAAATCGCAGGGAAAATTTTTAAAAATTCTGGGGCACTGTCAGATTCTTGAAAGGCAAAATAGCAAAGCCAGTGAGAAATATAAAAGAGAGTAATGGTGAACTGCTGACAGAACCAGGTAAAATATTAGGTAGATGACGTAGGCACTACCTTGATTTCTTCACGAATGAAGAATTAACAAGAGACGAAAGGGAACAGACGCTCTACGATGTCAGTGAATGAAGAAAGGCAAAGAGGCAGACAGCAAGAGACAACATTGCCCCCTAGTTCCTAAAATATAACGTACAAGAACTCATTAAAACGTTGCAAGTTCTGTTTCAGACGATATGGGACTTAAAGACAATCCCAAAAGATTGGGAATATAGTGTGATCATTGTAATGCACAAAAAAGGCAGCCAAACAGAGTGTGCTAATTACAGGTGCTTAGCCACCCAGATCTCCTGATATGACACCCATGGATTTCTTCGTATGGGGAACCTTGAAGCAGAAAGTTTATTCGGTGTCAATCAACTCAAGAGAGCAATTAAGAAACGGAATCATAGATGCAGTGCACCAAATATCATCAGAACTGCAAAAACTGCAATTTATCAAGTGAGTGCTAGAGGTAATGCTTGCATTGGTGCAAGAGGACAACATTTTGAGCAATATTTACATTAAAAAGAGCATAACATAAATATAAATGTAAATAAATAAGTATAAAAATGAAAACATGTTTTGTTTCTTTTTTTTGCGATTTTCTCTAAAACGAGCAAATCTGTTTCAGTTTTTCGGTCCCCTATAAGTTCCTGAAGTTTTGCCATTTAAATTCAGGACACCCTGTATATATATAAAAATATATCTCGTCAAAAGTATTGCAACACTTTGAAATATTTGGATTTAAAAAAAAAACGTCTGTCTTCTCATGATAAAGAAAGATTCTGAAGTCTATAATAAATTCATATAAATCCCAAGTGAATGTATCCACTTGCAGATCGCCTGACGGTCTCATGGGTGTCCCTGTATCTTCCTACCTTCCCGTCGCAGAATACCGATCTAATTAATAGTGAGGAAATTCTGACATTCTCGTAATACCTCCTCGACCCTTTTCCTCATCAGGATCCAGAAGTACTTACGCTTTAACGCCTTTAGTGACTCGTTCACACCCCGATTAATGGTCTTTCCTTATTGATAGGCGAACGTAACCTTCCGGTTTCGATCCTACTCTGTCACCGTCTCTACCATTAATTGACATCGTATGAACGTCCTATCTACCCAAATATTTTCCATCTGCCACCATCCTCTTATCTTTTTTCCCATACTGTCTCGTTACTTACATACAAATAATAGATTTTATTCGCTCTTGATGCGTCATTTGAACCTCTAACGATCTGCTTCTCTTTTACTCCCGTTTGTGACTAGTTACTGGGTGTTCGAAATTTCCCATATTAGGTGTATTCTATTTTTTTTAACCCTGTGGTTCTGGTTTTCCAGATAATTTGGTTCGGTTTGACGTTAACGATTGTTTCCCTCTTTTGCATATGTACCGCTCTCTCGCGCACCGAATTCCCTTCTCCTATTGATTCTACGATAGAAGAATGGAACAGGCAGTGGATGACAACCCTGAAAGGGGCTACTCTAAGAAAATATTTTCCCACCGTTAGTGCACGTCTTGAAGCAACTTAGAACTCCCGGATTACTGGATCTCAGTTTCTCACAGGGCACTGTGGCTTTCGGGCCAAGCTCCCATGGTACCAGTACATGGTATCAGTTTAAGTGGTGTAGTCACGTATGTAAAAATGCATCTGTTGAGTAAAGTGATTTTCAGCCAGTAGGACAATATCTATTTGATTGTCTTGGAAAAATATGTCGAGTTCGTCTCGGTGGTTTTTTTTTAGTCCGTTTGCGTTCCATAAAACGATAGCAAGAGGCTTAAGAGGCTTTGTAAACTATGCAGCCTCTCTAGTTTGTTGGATGACCCTCTCCACACACTACGCATTTGGCAGGTGTATCTCGTGATTGCTGGCAAGTTTCAGTTGCATGTGAACCAGCACATTTCACGTATCTCGCCTGGTGGTGAGAGTAAGTCTTCGTGTATCCTGAGCCTTGACATCTTGTGCACTGGACTATTGTTGTTTTCCTTTTTGGTTCTTCAAATTTTATGCATGAATATGCAAGTCTTGTGACCTCGAAAATGTCTTTATTGTTGCTAGCCAGCTCCAAATCCACAAAGAATAGTGGCAACGGATATTTTTCAGTAGGGTGAAGCACATTAGATATGTGCCTGACGTTATGGCCAATTGCTTCCTATAGCGCTGGTTGGAGTTCTAGAGTGGAGACCCCCGCAATACTACTCTATACGATTTGTCTTCTTTAAGCTGGTAGCAGTAAAAATCGTAATTTTTTACTCGTTAAGTGATTGATCATCTTTTTATAACTGTCCTTTGACGTTGTTTTAATTTCGATATCCTTGATTCGGGAAAAAGCATTGGAAGTTAGTTTCTCCAATCAAATCTGAAATTTCGGTGGCAAATGAAATAAAATTGTCGATGTTATTAACATAAATTGGTGGCGGGTCTGATTCAGAAGTCTGCTGAGGATTTAAATTATTGTTAGCGCTGGTTGAGGTTGTAGAGGTATTGATGGTTGAGATAGCTGGTTGAATTGGTTGAATTGTTTTAGCTGCAGTAGTTTTACTGCGAGTTTTATGAGTTACATTGGTGAGTGTTTTTTTTTAAATTTAGCTGTTTTATTATTTTTTTTATTTGGGGAATTGCCCACTGATCCTGGGACAGTGTTTCTGTGACGCTTTTGTAGGGTCCTTTTTAACTGGGGATCAGTTTCACTGATTTCCGAATAGGGGACATCTTCCTTTGATTCATCACCTGATGTGACAACGTCCATCATAATGGTATTAAAAAATGTATATAACTTTAATTAAAATAAAAATAGTGATTATAAAAATAATAACACAAATTAAAAATAATTACTTATATAAATAAGTTATTTAAATAATTATTTACAATTTTTACTGTAGAAAATAACTTAAGATATAATAAGAAAAATTGTCTAGGTTAGAACGAGGGCAAGAAAACAATTAACCAACCTTGACCGTGATAGATAAGCTATGTATACCAGCTAGCCGGTAGGATTACGGCTAGACAGCTGAACTGCTTACCTAATGTTTATTGTTCACAGTTAATCGATAATGTTCCCACCCACCTCACTGTCAGTAACTGAAAAATATTCTATAGTTTATACTGTCACTATATGGTAAAAATACAGAACAAAACCTTAGTTCTTGAGGTTCAGTCAATAAATAAAAACAACTATTTTGGCGACGTTTCAAGACTATATTGTTCTCATAATCATGCCGTGCATCTTAGTAGGAATGTCCTAGTGTTCTTCACACCTTTCTGTGACGTTTTCTGTTGGATTTCCCCTTCTCCTATCCATATCAACCCTTCACACCAAGCACCATTGCAAGTTGATTCCTTTCCACGTACTCAACAAACAGTACCACTCCCAAATAATTCACTTTCTGAGATCAACAATATATTCCAAGCATCCAATTCATATATCCTTCCCAATCAAAATGCTACCGATATCAACGCTATCCTTTCCTCATTCCTTTCAGAAGTAAGAGATACCATAAAACCGCTCATTATCCTTCTCTCAAGAGTCATTTCGGAAATCCCGTTAAATGTAGGCTTAAAAAGCATCTTGCTTAAAAAACCACCGAGACAAACTCGACATATTTCCCCACGACGATCAAATAGCCCAGTCAATGAAGGAAAGAAAACAGGCTTTGTCGCAACTAATTAGGGGAAAGCTGAATTTTTGCAGGGTGTTAGTATATATAGTAAACACTAAAAAAACACAAAGTCCCGACCTCCACACCGCTTGCTTTCCCCCCACCCCTCGAATAACATTTCAAGAACATAACTCTAGTTATATGCTAACAGCTCGAAAACTAATGATGCTATCGGGGTGTTCTTTTTTCTATTTTACTGCTATCAATATAGCACACAAATTATGTTATAAACACTTTTTTATTTAGATAGCTTAGTTTCGCCGTAATACTTAATCATATACAGAAAACTGTCAATACAAAAAACAAAAAGTAACTTCAACAAATTATAGATTTTTATCATTACATCTTGGGAAAAAATGTGTTGATCAACAGTTATAGATAATATGATTGGCTTTTAAATTATGTGTCTCATAACGCATATCGTTGAAAAGATGTCATGGTAGAGAGGGTTGAAAGAGTAGTGGACACGTCGCCGCCGGTCCTAGCGGGGCCGTGATGAGGTGCACTTTAGCTTAGTCAATAAACGTTTCGTGTCGCAACTAATTAGGGGAAAGCTGAATTTTTGCAGGGTGTTAGTATATAAAGTAGACATTATAAAAACACAAAGTCCCGACCCCCATCCCTCTTGCTTTCCCCCTCCCCCACCCCTTCAGCAACATTACAAGTACGGAACTCTGGTTATATGCCGACAGCTCGAAAGCTATTGATGTTTATCGGGGTGTTCTTTTTTTTAATTTTAATTCTAATAATATAAAAAACAAATGCATACCGTTTAAATGATGGCTTCTTAGAGAGCGTTGGAAGAGTAGTCGACACCGCGCCGCCGGTCCTAGCTGGGCCGTGTTGAGGTGCACTACTGCATATACTGCTGCTCATGATCGTGAGTAGTTATTCAGTTGAAATGGAGAAACAATGTAATATCGTTTATTTTTGGTTATTACTACTAAAGTGCAATTATTTGCTATAAAAGTTTATAGTTCGCTTGTATCACTGATAGTCTACGAAACAATGTCAAAGCATAAAAAAATTAATTTAGTTTTGTGGTAAATAAATGTGGAATGGAAAAGCGTGATATTAAACAAACAAGACCTCAGACTTATAAGTCAAGGTATGCCATGCATACTATGACTCATAACCCCAGTCAAATTGAAAATACAGAATAGTAGGTTTTATGTGTTTGTACGGTCCGAACGGGTCGTGAGAATGAAATATCAAAAATGTGACTAAATTAGACAGGGAGAAATTTTTGGAGGGCAAAAAAACACAGTATTTTTAAAACTTACCCAATTTTATAACATTAAAATCGGTTCAGCGGTTTGGCTACCACACGCATTCAATAATTTGCTAAGTTCCGTAAGTCACACTTCTCCGCGAAAAAACGCATTTGTCGGTATCATTTAGTTATAACTCCGAAACTATCAGTTCGATTCAAATTTTTCTTTTTTAATCTGAAAGCTGGTTAAATTTACTATAAGAACTCATGTATTAAATTTTCACCAAGCCCCGTAAAACACCCACAGCAAAATGTTGAGAAAAACGTACTGTTACGAAATCCTGGTTTTTTTTCCGGCATATTTATCGCTATAACTCCGAAACTATTTGTCCGATTCAAAATTTTCTTTTTTCATCTAAAAGCCAGTTATATTTAACATAAAACTATATTTATGAAATTTTGTTCAAGTCTCGTAAACACCCATGTCAGCACGCTAAGTACCCCGTACTGTTTTGGAATTCACGTTTTTTTTTTTGGGACATTTATCGCTTTAACACCAAACATATTTGTCCGATTCAAAATATATTTTTTTCATCTCAAAGCTGATTAAATTTGCTATCACATCCTATATATTAAATTTTGATTGAATTTCGTAAAATACTTATGACAGCCCTTTGAAAATACCAAAATCGTCACATTTTGCCAAAACATACACATTTAGCGTTTTGGCGTGGGTACTTCACGGAATTGGATTAGAATTAGATACATTAGGTCTAATAGTAAAATTTAACCAGCTTTTAGATGAAACAAATACGTTTCGAATCGAAGAATTATTTCCTGAGTTACAGCGATAAATGTGAAAAAAAAAAACGAGAATTTCACAACAGTCAAAGTTTTCAGTGTTCTGCCGAAGTGATTTTTCGGAATTTTATCGTAATTTGAGATATTAGGTCTAATAGTAAATTTAACCAGCTTTCAGATGGAAAAATCAAATTTTGAATCGCAGAAATAGTTCCGAAGTTATAGTGATAAATGTACCGAAAAAAACGAGGTTTTCACAATAGTACGTTTTTCTCAACAATCTGCTGTGGGTGTTTTACGGGACTTGATCAAAATTTAATATATGAGTTCTTATAGTAAATTTAACCAGCTTTCAGATTAAAAAAGAGGAATTTGAATCGAACTGATAGCTTCGGAGTTATAGCCAAATGAGTACCGACAAACGTGTTATTCCGGAGAACTGCGACTTATTTCAAGTAAAAAATCTTCTATTTTTCCCTCCCTCCTAGCTCTAAAATTATTATTTGGTTAAGAAAGAAATAAAATAAAATTCTTTGCAAATTTGATTTGTTTTTCTATGTATTTATGGGCCAAAATTAACGTTTTCCGAGCTCCGAGATCAGACAGCTAACACCATACGAATTTCACCCCCTCTCTTCCCTAAACCCGAAGATATTTTGAGGAAGACTTTTTATCACAATTAGAGCTAAGGGTGTCGAACAATTTTCAGCAGTCAGATCTGTTTATTTTTGGGGTTAAATCTTTGATACTAATTTCTGTACTGTATCAGTGGTACAAGTGAATTATTAACCTTTATAGCAAAAAAAATCATTTTGAAAGTAATAACCTACAAATAAACGTTATTACATTGGTTCTCCATTTCAACTGAATGACTATTTATGATCATGAACAGCAGTATGTGCAGTAGTGCACCTCAGCACGGCCATACTAGGACCGGCAGCGCGGTGCCCACTATTCTTTCAACGCTCTATATGAAGCTATCGTTTTAATGTTATGCGTTATAAGACACATCATCTTAAAGCCAATCATATTATCTATAACTTTTACTTAACACATTTTTTCCCAAGATGTAATGATAAAAATCTATAATTTGTTGAAGTTACTTTTTGTTTTTTTGTAGTGACAGTTTTCTGTATATGATTAAGTATTACGGCGAAACTAAGCTATCTACGTAAAAATTGTATATAACATAATTTGTTTGTAATATTGTTAGGAGTAAAATAAAAAAAAAAAAAAAACCCCCGATGACATCATTAGTTTTCGAGCTATCGCCATATAACCAGAGTTCTGTTTTTGTAATGTTGCTGAAGGGGTGGGGGGGAAAGCAAGCGGTGTTGAGGTCGGGACTTTGTGTTTTTATAATGTCTACTTTATATACTAACACCCTGCAAAAATTCAGCTTTCCCCTAATTAGTTGCGACACAAAACCTTTATTGACTGGGCTAAAATAGATATTGCCCTACTGACTGAAACTCACTTTACTCAACAGGTGCACTTTTACATACGTGACTACATCACTTACAGATCTGATCACCCAGACAACACATCCCATGGTGGATCCTCCATCCTTATCCATAAATCAATATCACATTCTCTTATCCCTTCTACTTCAGTTGACGCCAATCAATCCACCTCATTATCCATTACAACTCGTCCTTTCCATCTAACATTTTCATCTGAATACTGCCCTCCTGGAAATTCCCTTTCTCATAACCTCCTTGAATCCTAATTCCGATCCCTCGGACCGCGCTTTATTGCTGGAGGAGAATACAACGCCAAACACCAGCGATGGGGTTGTCGAACATCCAACTCCCGTGACAGCATCTTATCCCGCATTACAACATACAACTGTTATTCTGTCCTCTCACCTTTAAATCCTACTTATTGGCCTACATCCCTCAAAAAACGTCCTGATATCCTTGATATATTCATTTCTTCCAAATTTCCACCTCTTCAACCATCATCAAATCCCTGGAAGACCTTTTCTCAGATCACAGCCTTGTTCTGCTTCTCTTGCATTTAAATCCCGTTCCTAAACCCTCCCTTCCTAAACTGAACTTAACTAACAAACTTAGAACAGAAATAAGAAAATTCAAAATTCAAAGCCTACAGGATAATACTAAAAGTCTAAATACTTCTGACAAGTCATTATAGATGACTGCAAAAAAACTCCTTAATTACAAAAAGTTTAACCACCCTCTCCTTACAGGTTCTCAAACCTGGACAAGATCTGACGAAGAAAAAAATCCCAAATCTTCGGTCTACACCTCTTTAAATCATTTAATCCTCACCCTGACATCATCAACCCAACCCACCTAAGCAGAATTAAATACTGCACTCCAAATGTCTCCAGCTCCTGAAGCATTTCATCCTTCCGAAGTATCAAACCTAATCCACAGATTACCTTTAAACAAAACCCCTGGAAATGAATTATAGCCCACATCCTACAACTTCTTCCTCGGAAAGCGATTCTACTCCTAACCTATATAAATAATGCTGTCCTCCGCACCACATATTTCCTTGATCCTTGGAAATTTTCAATAGTAAAGATGATACCTAAGCCCAAAAAAACCCACCTGAGCTTCCATCCTCATATCGTCCAATATCACTCTTGCCTATTATGGGTACAATCCTGGAAAACTATAAAAATGCCTATATCCTTTCCTAGAATCCAATCATATCATCCCGGATCACCAGTTTGGTTTCCGAACGTCACACTCCACTATCCAGCAATGCCATCGTGTGGTGGATGTTGTCTCATCAGCATTGGCCGAAGAACAAGCTTTTGACCGAGTCTGGCACCAGGGACTGCTTTACAAACTCTGTGTATTCCTACCTCCTACGTACTTCCTTATTATCCGCTCCTATCTCAGTAATAGAACCTTAAAGTCAATCATAACTTATCCTATTCTTCCCTATTTATCCTATCTGCCGGATTCCTCAAGGAAGTATCCTAAGTCATATCCTCTACACGGTTTATATAGCTGACATCCGTACACATCCTAGTACTGTCCTCACTACGTATGCTGATGACATGTGTGTTATCAATAAATAATGATCTCTTCATAGTATCCCAAACACTCCAATCTCATATTATAAACCTTCAAGAATATTGTCAAAATTTGAGAATTTTAATAAATCCAAATAAATCTCATCAAATAACCTTTACCCTTCGTCGTAAACCAACGACTTCCTGTCGTACAGAATCCATTAATAATATTCTACTGATCCCACTTAAACAGATCCGCTATCTAGGGCTCCAACTATACAAACGTTTAACTTGGAATGCACATACAAGACTAAAACGTCAGGAAACTGGTCGTCGTTTTCGACTTTTTCAACATTTACTAGACAAACGTTCAAAGCTTCCGATTGTCTACAAAAGACTCATTTATGTGGCAGTTATCAGACCTATTTAGACATATGGAATTGAGCTTTAGGGCTCCACCAAACCATCTAACTCATCTCGTATCCAATCCTTGCAATCCAAAATCCTTCGAAAAAGCCTTAATGCTCCCTACCTTGTCACAAATAAACTTATCCATAAAGACCTCAATGTTCCATATGTTACTGATTTATTCAAACCAGATACCTATCCTTTCATAGTAAACTCCATAACCATTCAAATCCACTAGTCTCTCAACTTGTTTCCTATTCTATTCCTGACAACCTTCCGAGGTTTCTGAAAAGAAGCTCGCCTCGGGACCTTCTCAAATAGAACTTTTATTGAAGTGCTACCAATGGGTAGTTTCTTCACAAGCAATTGTCATTTTATTATTTTTAGTCATTATCACATTTACTGTATGTGTGTTTTTATGTACAGTTGTATATTCACACAATATATATAACCAATTTTTTTTTTTTATTTTAATGTTTTATTAATTGAAATTTACAACTGTATTAGAAAATAAATCCAGTAAATATGCTGTATAAAATGCAATATGATAATATGATTAAGACTTGTAGAGGAACTACCCATTGTTAGTACTCTAATGAAATATCTACAAAAGAAGAAGATCCCGAGGCGATCTTCTTTTCAGGCGCCTCGGAGGATTGCCAGGAAGTGAATGGGAAGCAAGTTGTGCGACAAGTGGATTTGGATGCGGAGTAAGTTTATTATGAAAGGAGAGATATCTGGTTCACGCCAAACCAGTGACATAGGGGATATTAAAGTCATTGTAGATTACTTCATTTGTGAAAAAGTAAGGAACATTAAGGATTTTGGATTGGAGTGATTGGATGCGGGAAGAATTCGATGGTTTGGTGGATCCCCATAACTCTATACCGTAACTCCAAATATGACTGATAATCGTCATATACATTAGTTTCTTATAGTGAATCGGGAGGTTTGAACGTTTGTCAAGTAAGTGTTGTAGCAGTCGAAATCGGCGTGCAGCTTCTTGTCTTATCAATCTTGTATGAGGGTTCCAGGTAAGTTTCTTGTCCAGATGAAATCCAAGGTATCGTATTTGTTCCACATTATTTAGCAGTACACTATTAAAGGATACAAGAGGACAGGATGAGGTAGGTTTTTGACGGAGGATAAAGGTTATTTGTTGGGATTTGCTTGGATTTATTTTAACTCTCCAGTTATGACACCATTCTTCAAGGAAAGTGATATGTTGCTTGAGTCTCTGGGATTCAGCAAATGGATCTTCATTGACTGATAACACGCTGGTGTCATCCGCATAGGTTGTGAGGATAGTATTAGGACGTGTTGGGATATCAGCTGAATACACTGTATAAAAAATGGGACCCAGGATACTACCTTGAGGAATACCAGCGGTCTGGGGAAAGATAGATGAGTATTTAAAATTGTGATTGACTTTAAGTACTTTATCAGAAAGGTAGGAACGGAGGATGAGGAAATATGTAGATGGAAGGAATTGGCGAAGTTTATAAAGCAGTCCTGAATGCCATACCCGATCAAAGGCCTCTTCAACATCTAGAAAGACACCCGTGCAGTATATCTTGCGGTTCAATGCAGATGAGATAACATCCACCACACAATGGCACTGCTGGGTAGTGGAGTGAAACTGACGAAGTCCAAACTGGTGATCAGGAATAATGTGATGGGAATCAAGAAAGGGATAAAGGCGTTTCAAAAGGAGCTTTTCAAGGATTTTGCCCATGATAGGTAGGAGAGAAATAGTTCTGTATGAGGAAGGATTTTCTGGCGTTTTTTTAGGTTTTGGGATCATTTTAATAATTGATAATTTCCAGGAATCGGGAAAATATATAGTACGGAGGATAGCGTTATAAATATAAGTTAGGAGTAATACTGCTTTCTTTGGAAGACATTTGTGGATTCTTGAGGTAATAAGGTCATGTCCAGGAGCTTTGTTGGAGGGCAATCTAAGGCTTATGGATATTATATCTGATGGGTGGAAGGCTTAGGAGGTAGGGTCATTTGGAGAGGAATAGTCAGTTCTGCTTCAATACGTTCTACATGGTTAGGATTTAGGATTTGAGGATGTCACCAAATGAATGAGGTTTAAAAGTATTATGTGATTGTTCACCAAATGCCTGCGATTTTTCTGAATCAGATTTCTATGGTCCAGGTTTAATTGTCTCTTTGAACATTTATAGTAGGGGCACTTTGAAGTCTGCCTCTTCTGTTAAGACCCTAAAACTCATAGTTGAGCTGTCAGTTCTTGTTCGATGACATCGGCTGGATGTTCGGATGATAGGTGCAAATGCCGGATTACCACTCTAAGTGCTCTCTCCTGTTGAAGTTGGTAGGTGTGGAAATCTGCCTTGGTATCTGACAGATACTTCACTATTTTCCTGTACGTTCCTGGCGAGTCTGGCATAATCTTTGTGTCATTAGTCCGGCTATGAAATGTATATTTTCCAGTTCCTTCTATTTGATTTAATTTTGCGGAAAGGAGCTCATTTTTTTTGTATATTTCTAACAAAGATGGGTGGGGGCTTAATTTCTTTTAGGGTGTGATATTGGTCTCTATTGCCTCTGATTTGTTTGTTAAAACTTGGTAAGGGTTTGGTGTAAAAAAATGGCTACTCGTCGGTAAAAACTTGGGTTGAAGGGCCTGGTAGTGATTCCATATCTATTGAGTTCTCTGGTGTGACGGGAGGAGTGATTCTATTAGAGCGTTTCTGTTTCTGTTTTGCTGGGGAGCTCCTGGAAGTATTTCTTAAACTTCTTGATCTTTGAGGGTTCGTCTTTTTACTGGACATTACCATATGGAAATATCGCATGCTAAAATCGAGCTCATATAAATGTTATTAAGAGGAATATTTATAGCGACTGACGAGGCACTGGCTTAGCCTGGTGGGGGTACTGCTTGTAGATAAGATGGCCACATTACACGCCAGTCTCATGCAACTCGTAAACACAATAGTCTCTTATAGTTTATAAACAAGCTGTTTACTCACGTTTAGTACGCTGTAATAAAACAAAGTTTCCAACAGATTGTTCACACTGTTTTTCACATGATGTCTTATTTTAAAACACTGTTTAAAATAACACTTTATACGGATAGATCTAACGTGCTACCTTACGATACTGGCGCATGCGCAGAACTGTCCATCTATTATTTAGGAAGAAATTTTAAACTTTTATATTTTAAGTCACACTATATGGTGTTCAACTGAAGATAAAACATAAAAGATCTTGGCAGATCTGTAAAACAGAGTCCTGAAAATCCGTTAAAACAGCAATCCTTAAGGACGAAAAAGCTAATTCTAATTGTCGATGGAGAGAGTGGCCAAGGATGTCCTTTGGCCTCAAAAAATCCTCAGATCCTGGCAGATCTGTAAAACAGTGTCCTTATAACAGGAGTCATCTCTTAATCCCCGAACCCCCACCGCCACTCTTCTATATCGTACCTTTTTAGCTAAAAGAGTAAACGGGAAGGGGTCGTTAGTGTTGAAAAACTATCTCCAGCCTCCCGTAGAATGAGTTAACAACGAATGAATATCCTTCCGCCATCTTAAAACAGTTAAATCGTTAAACATTTTTAAAAAAGTGTCCTTTTAAGGTCTGCCATCTTAAAACCGTTAAATATGATAAAACAGTATCCTGGAGGACAACAATGGCAGAAGTTATCCTTCGGATAACTTAAAAACCGTTAAAAACATATTATCCTTAAGGACGAAAAAGCTAATTCTAATTGTGGATGGAGAGAGTGGACAAGGATGTCCTTCGGCCTCAAAAAATCGTAAGATCCTGGCAGATCTGTAAAACAGTGTCCTCATAGCAGGGCAGTTTGATCCTGCCTCTGCAATATACTTTCGAATGGCCCGAGGCAGCAATGTAGCGGTAATGAAACAGTGGGAGGATCTTTACAATTACCATTTCTTTTCAAATTCTGTTTGTTTTGGTTGACTCCAATAATAACTGATCATAAATTGTGAATAGGTATATAATTATCAATAATTTCGTTAATTGTCATTTAGTGGTTTTTATTTTAAAGCAATTAAAATATTATTTTTAATTTTTTAGTTCAAATTTGTATATGTGGGTTTAATTTTGAAGTCGGTTTTGTTTTTTTTCTAAAAATTATTTTTATTTTCACTTTTTAGTGGTGAGTGTATTTTTGTTTTACAGTCAATTCTCGATCTTCAAGCTACCTTGAAAAATAGTTCGACTTACTGAACAAATACTTATCGAGGTTATCATTCCACTTATCTTCCTTCATGTAAATAGGAAAATTGAACGCAAAATGACTATATTTTTCATTAATGAGTATGTGTATGTTTGTTTGCACGTACATATAAAATCATTGATGCAGAAAATTAAATACCCGGTACCCATTTATCATATAACTTTCAACTGAACTGCGCTTTTTTCTGAGAGTGCCTAAAAGTAGACACTCCGCCTTCCACCAGTGACGATCTTTTCTTTTAGATATTTTTGATTATCATAATTATAAATATGTTTAAAATGGAAGGTTATATAACTGTGATTTTTATTAACTGTTTTTTTTTTTTTTTTAAAAAGTACTGAGTTGATTTAAAAATATTTTTTATGGGACCATCTCTGAAGTATGCCCTACCGTTCTAAAAAAGAATCATCAGAATTGACCGAGTAATCGCCTAACATACAGACACACACACACACACACACACGCACAAAAAAAAAAATGAATACATTAGATGGTTGAAGAGGTTCAGCGAGTTGAACGGCTGGGTTGTTCATTTTGAGGCTTTTGTGCTTTTGATATTGAAGGAAGTGAAGGGAAATCTTTGTGAGAACTATTGATAACTGGGATGTTTTGATTCTGGGAGGATGATCCTACAGTTTCGGATGTATGAGGAACTGAATTTCTATTTGTAGCTGAGTTGGTGCTGCTTTGCTTTTCCCTAAGTTTGTATACCAGGCAACCTTTATAATTAGCGGGATGGCTCTCACCACAGGGAACACAGAAGGCTGGCGTATCGCGTGTTTTTAAGCATGATTCAGTTAAATGTGGTCCTGCACATTTAACACACCTTGGTTGGCGATTGAAATAGGTCTTTGTGTGGCCCAGGTTTTGGCATGGTTTGACCAATTAACTCGGATATATTTTGACAGAATTGTATGTAATATTCTACGCTGGTGATGTATAATGGAGGTGATTTGAAATCCATGAGAGGTTTTAGTGATTGAGGTGCTGAGCTGTCAGTTGTTATATTTGTTAGTGGTTGGAATCTATTGGTTATTTCGATGGGTGTGACTGCAGAGACTATAGTCTTACTGCGGGTTTGTGGTAGTGTGGTGGATACATTCGACTTCTTATCTTTTTGTTTTTTCGTCTTCTTTTTTTTTTTTTTTTTTTTTTGTTCGGGAGAGTTCCCAGTAGGCTCAAGAGCAGTATTCCTTTGTCTTTTAGACAAAGTTCTAGCCTTGAGAAACTTGGAGTCCGATTAACTGAAGTCAGAACATGGCATTTCTTCTTCAGAATCGAAACACGACGATTTTTCATACTCCATGATGAAATTAAATTTCTAAAAATTAGAGAGAAAATAAAATAGAAAGAGAAAAGAGAGAGAGAAAAAATAGGTATACGAATAAAAATATTTATATATGTGTAAAAGAATTATTTAAAAAAAAGTCTTCTTCAACGAGCTACGAACAGGGCTTCGTAAGAATAATGATCAAGCGCCAAGATCACTACGCCACCAGTGATGACAGCGACAGGTAGGCCAATGTAAGTAATAGCTAGCCCCAGACGTCAGCCGGTCGAGACTGCCTAGGCACGCTGCGCCCAACTATCTAGTCTAACACTAACAGACAACCTTCATATTTTAGTTTCTAGGAACTCACCTAGCCGGAAAACTTCGCAAATTGTTGTAGTTTGTAGATACACAATATATACAAAGTCTCATACCTAACAAGCTAATACCACAAGAATCAAGAGAGTAAACACGGAGCTGTTTTAGCTGGCTGCATAGCAGTAGCGGCCATCACTTTAACGAAAACCGAAAAATCATTTACTGATATCAATCTGCTAATGACAGCCGAATGAGCAAGTCAATAAACTTCGCTATAGATGGATAGCGAAATGAAGGAAAATAATGAAATGAAAATAACCACAAATTTAATACCATAAAGACTCGGGAGTAAAAATATTACATCAAGTATAAAATAGCCTAAAATTAAATACTTTTTAATCACTAGAAATAATAAAATCGTTTAAAACCGCTCCAGATTGTTGTTTAAATGATCAGATTAAGATATCCAATAGCCCCATTTTAAATTTGTTTCCCATAGAAACGGAAAAATCCAATGAGTCATAAGGGAAACCCCATTGTAAATCAAATATTTAACCTACCTACTTCCCCTTTTACTTCTCACGAATTCAGTAAGAAGTCTATTTCTGTTTTAGTTACCTCGAAGGTGAGTGCCCATGTTTGATTTTTTGTCTTACTTTTTTAAAAACTTTAGTATATATAATATATGTAACACAGTAGTGATGTGTGGATAAAATTTTGTATGCTTTAGAACTGAAGATGAATGTTTAGCATTCGAAACTAGTTTTCTAATAAAATAATCTCAATAGAAGTGGCAATTAATTTATCAATCCTAATTGTATTGATATTGCACAGTTGGCCATGTGCGAAACAGTCACTTCTCAGATCCACACCAGCTACTTTTAAACTCTGCCCCTGAGCCTTGTTAATTGTCATAACGTAGCAGACTTTTAAAGGAAACTGCAGATGTTTGAATTGAAAATGGTAGTTTGATGGGATTAGAGGAATGCGGGGTATGAAGATAGTTTCGCCTCGGCCAACACCTGTAAATATGGTGGCTTTAATAATATATTTATGCAGTACTTTAATCTGCAGCCTGGTTCTATTGCAGAGTTTGGGAGGGTTTGGGTTGCGCAATAACACGACAGGAGCACCAACCTTGAGGATCAGGACATGAGGCGGTATTCCAGGCGGATTGTTTAAAAACTCCACAGGATAATGAACTGCATCTTCAACCTCTACAACTGAGCCTACTGATTCGTATACCATTTTTGTTGTAATAATAAAAATTGATTTCTATGGGCACATACGCAGACTACTGTTCCTCTTTGACTGCATCCCTGATCATCGTCTTCACCAGAAAAAGTTCAAATTTTGTGATTTTTTTTTTTTAATTTATTTTTTAAAGAGCTGTATCCGATTGCCCTACGGAACTGCAATTGGGCTTACAATGCCACAGATTTTGGGTTATTTAGTATTGTAAATATGTTATGTTAAGCAAATTTACTTATTTTACGAGATTTAGGCGAAAAAATGAAAATAGAACTGAAATTTCGAGGTTTTTCGAGTACCACAAAAATCACATCAAGTTTTGAGGGTTGCAAACATGGATTTTACCTACTCTTCTAGCTGCTAACAACATATAAAAAATGGTAGATACTTGCATTTTTGCCAACTTGTATGTAACGACCTGATACTTGTAGCGGGCAACACTGATGGGTGAAGGTTATAGGCTATCAGCTGGCGTGATTACCAAAGAGGCAATGTGAAACGGATTTGCCACTGCCGCAGACTATATGAACATTTTATTTTTACTTTTGTTTTTATGTAGATATATTTTTAATTGATAATTATTTTTATGAAATAATTAATTGTTGTTGATTAATATATTTTTTATTTTGAAGAGAAAAGATTTGCCTGGTCGGGATTCGAACCCGAGTCTCCACTTTTCTAGCGTGGTGCCTTATCCACTAGGCCACCGAGCTCGTATCCGAACAAGGGAAATCTTTTCTCTTCACTGATCCATACCCCCGGGCACTCGCAGTTGCGATGTACAAATCGGGGATGAATGTTCATTGAACATTGCTGTTAACTAGATCTTGTTGACATACGTCATATATATATTATAATTATGAAATAATTAATTGTTGTTGATTAATATATTTTTTATTTTGAAGAGAAAAGATTTGCCTGGTCGGGATTCGAACCCGAGTCTCCACTTTTCTAGCGTGGTGCCTTATCCACTAGGCCACCGAGCTCGTATCCGAACAAGGGAAATCTTTTCTCTTCACTGATCCATACCCACGGGCACTCGCAGTTGCGATGTACAAATCGGGGATGAATGTTCATTGAACATTACTGTTAACTAGATCTTGTTGACATACGTCATATATATATTATAATTATGAAATAATTAATTGTTGTTGATTAATATATTTTTTATTTTGAAGAGAAAAGATTTGCCTGGTCGGGATTCGAACCCGAGTCTCCACTTTTCTAGCGTGGTGCCTTATCCACTAGGCCACCGAGCTCGTATCCGAACAAGGGAAATCTTTTCTCTTCACTGATCCATACCCACGGGCACTCGCAGTTGCGATGTACAAATCGGGGATGAATGTTCATTGAACATTACTGTTAACTAGATCTTGTTGACATACGTCATATATATATTATAATTATGAAATAATTAATTGTTGTTGATTAATATATTTTTTATTTTGAAGAGAAAAGATTTGCCTGGTCGGGATGCGAACCCGAGTCTCCACTTTTCTAGCGTGGTGCCTTATCCACTAGGCCACCGAGCTCGTATCCGAACAAGGGAAATCTTATCTCTTCACTGATCCATACCCCCGGGCACTCGCAGTTGCGATGTACAAATCGGGGATGAATGTTCGTTGAACATTACTGTTAACTAGATCTTGTTGACATACGTCACATATATATTATAATTATGAAATAATTAATTGTTGTTGATTAATATATTTTTTATTTTGAAGAGAAAAGATTTGCCTGGGCGGGATTTGAACCCGAGTCTCCACTTTTCTAGCGTGGTGCCTTATCCACTAGGCCACCGAGCTCGTATCCGAACAAGGGAAATCTTTTCTCTTCACTGATCCATACCCCCGTGGAGTATGGTGTTCGAGTGGAAGTGGTGTTCGAGTGGAAGGTGGAAGTGGAGACTCGGGTTCGAATCCCGACCAGGCAAATCTTTTCTCTTCAAAATAAAAAAAAAAGATAATTATTTTTATTTAGAAGTTTACATAATTTTCGTTTTCATAAAATGCAGTGGCAAATCCATGAGAAACCTCACTCCAGTTGATACCTATAACCACTTTACAACCGTTACCTGTTTTTCTATTGTGCTGATATATGATATTAATTGTTGCATTGATTTTTGACTTTGGCTTGTATAAGGATACCACGATTGGAATAAAGAGGAAACTGAAATAGTATTTTACTTAATTACCACGCACCTAACATACTTAATGCTATCACTGAGTCAGATTGTACTATTAATTCAATAAAACACTTCTAATTTAGTGGTTTTTCTTATATTTTTTTTATTTTTAGTCGATGGTGAAATGTTTTTTGTTGGTACATTTATAACCTGCTATTAATTGTATTTATTATTTTATAAGTTTTTATTGAAAAGAAAGGCAAAAAATTAAGTAAAATAATAATACTAATAATAATGGACTTTGAATTATACGGTTTTCCAAGTTTTTTATTACATTTAATAATATTATGTAATTATTTTTAGGATGTTCCTTACTGACCTGAATGGTAATCCAAATAAAAAAAATGGCCATAACGAGTCAGTTCTGCATTGTGCTTGTACCCTTGGTGCACATAGAACATATTCGTCGCAGGAACGGCGCGCTAGTTGTGTTCAACTACTTCTCCAATGGAGGGGACCTCTCCTTAATAATGGGGAACGTGAAAAGGTAGACATCAACGCTCAAGATTATGTGAGTATTTTAAAAATATATAAAATAAGGAAGTTTGGCCCTGTTTTATACAGGATACACTGTTAAGACATGCTTGTGGTATTAGGTTTAGAAAGATAATTTTTTAGGTGATGGGGCTCACCTTTATCAGGAATCTGCCAAAGATTAACTCGGTCAACAGCTACTCAGTTAAGAACTTAAACTTTTACTTTTTCTACAATCAGCTTACGTATTTTTTTTTTTTTTTTTTGTTGTGTATCTCTCATGGAATATTCAGTAGCCATTATGACTGAATCTCCTCCTCAAAAACGGATGAAAGAAAAAATTAAAAATTCTACGGTAACTAATAATACAATAATAAATACTGTATTAAATTTTTCATTATTATTGAGTGGAGACTGTAAAGGAAATATCTTGGATTTCACAAAAGTTTTTTTTTCTATCAAGGTATGAATTCTTCAGTAGGTGAAGTAAAAATGAGAAAAAATTGGGAAATGACACACTTTGTGTCACATTTTTACATAATTTAAAAATTAAAGTAAAACTACGTTTAAAACTGAATAGAAGTCTCGGTCTTGCGTGTTGCTCTGATTTAGATTGCATAGATTTGGTTGAAATTAAAGAATAATGAATGAATGAATGAATGAATCCTCTTTATTTGTTAAAGGCAGAGTCTTTTAATAATATTATTAATAATATACAATAGATCCATAGTACGAGTCTAGTGCTCTTAAACAAATCCTTACATAATAATATTTTGTTTACATTATACAAATAAATAATTATTGGAACAAAAATATATGATCTAAATTCTTTATGAGAATAATAGATATCAACGTTTTACTTAATAGATATTTACATATGCACTTATCATCTACACACACACACACACACACACACACACACACACACACACACCTCCGTCCACCCACAACAATACACAATATACATGTGCATAAAATTAATATTATTAATTAATTACATTATTCAATAAATAAACATGCATACACCCATATAAACGCAATGTATAAATAAACAAACGCAATATATAAAATAACATCAAATATGAATATAAACATACTCAAGACATATCTCCATGTTAACACTAACATAATTTAAATAACAATCTTATATTGATTCTAATAAATATCAGTTTATTCTTTTTTTTTTAAATTAGTCATTGACCACATAAAGACACTAGTACCTTAAATTCATTTATCATGAAGAAATATATTTTATTTAATTTTTCTACACTGTCAATATTTAATATGGCCTCAATATTGTGGTTATCAGAGGACATTGTGATGTATGGCTGAAGAAACTGTAGTCTATATTCCTTGAACGTTGGGCAATGTGGTATAAGCTATTGGAGATATATTGACTGCATGATTTGCAAGTTTCTTGTGATTTGAATAAAAAAGTTTTTTTTAGTATATAATTTATTTTGTTTTTGGTTAGCGACTCTTATTTGACTGACACCTCAACTTTATGTGTACTTTGTATGTTAGGTACGTTTCGGGATTTGAGATATTGTAGTTGCAAAGTTATCGGTACAATGAGAAGTTGGTTGACCTGAGAGGTCTTTGAATGTCCATTGAGATATAGAATTTCTGTGCTTGTTCTAAGATGACATCTTTGTATCTGACATGGCCGTTGGAAGGAAATTAAAGAATAATAACAATCATAAAACGTGGTGGATGTAAAAAGAATGACTTTTTTAAATTTTATTTAATTGAAATTTACAACTGTATATACAATAAAAATATATTATACACCAAGTAAATATGATGATAATGATAAAAATGATACCACTTGTTTTTAAAGCAACTACCCATTGGTACCACTTATAAAGGTTATACATATATAATGAGGTACTATATTAGAAGGTCTCGAGGCCATCTTCTTTTCAGGAGCCTCGGAGGGTTATCTGGAACGGATTGAGAACAAGTTTTGATACTATTGGATTTGAATGGTTGTGGAGTTTCCAATGAAAGGTTAGATATCTGGTTTGAGCTAAGTCAGAAACGTAAGGTATATTAACATCTTTGTGTATAAGTTTGTTTGTGACGAAGAAAGGAGCATTTAGGATTTTGGATTATAAGGATTGGATACGAGACGAATTGGATGGTTTAGTGGAGCCCCAAATCTCAACTCCGTATGTCCAAATTGGTCTAATTACTGTTATGTAAATGAGTCTTTTGTAATTAATTGGAAGGTTTGAACGTTTATCAAGTAAATGTTGAAGTAGTCGAAAATGACGGGCAGTTTCTATGTGGATTCCAAGTAAGACGTTTGTTGGATGATGGAGTCCTAGGTAGCGGATTTGTTCAACGGGAATTAGTGGGACAGCATTAAAGGATACTTTAATTAAGACAGGAAGACATAGGTTTACGACGAAGGGTAAGGATTATTTGATGGGATTTATTTTGATTCTCCATTTTCGACACCATTCTTGAAAATTTATGATATGGGATTGGAGTGTCTCGGAGGCAATAAATGGATCATTGTTTACTGATAACACACAAGTATCATCAGCATACGTGGTGAGGATGGTGCTAGGATTTGTCGGGATGTCAGCTGTATACACCGTGTAGAGGATTGGACCTAGGATACTTCCTTGAGGAACACCAGCTGATTGGTTAAAGAGAGAGGAATAGGAAAAGTTATATTTAACTTTAAACGTTCTATCACTGAGATAGGAGCGTATAATAAGGAAATATGTAGAAGGTAGGAATTTACGGAGTTTGTAAAGCAGTCCCGGGTGCCAGACTCGGTCAAAATCTTGTTTTACATCGAGGAAGGCTCCCTTGCAGTACATTCCGCGCTCCAATGCGGAGGAGAAAACGTCCACCACACGATGAAATTGCTGGATTGTGGAATGAGATGTTCGGAATCCAAACTGGTGATCTGGGATTATGTGATTGGAATCTAGGATAGGATACAAGCGTTTTAAGATGAGTTTTTCTAGGATTTTTCCAATAATTGGCAAGAGAAATATAACGATATGAGGAAGGGTGTTCTGGTAGTCCAAGAGCCGAGGCCAAATTTCGCGACTTATTTGAAGAAAAATTTTAGACATACAGCCATAAAATGTCAACCCTCAGCAATTAATTTGCACTTGTCTGCCAACTCAAAGCGGGGGCGTTTCAAAATGGCGACCACCGAAAGGGGGTAGCAAATATCAAAATATAATATTATTTGAAGATGATTTATTTAAAGCAAACAAGAAACTGCAAACCCCCTAGGTGCCAAAAAAACGCTGTCTGCCAAAATTTGGAGGGGGCGTCGCACCGGCAGAAAGAATTCAAAATCCTCGTTTTTTGAGTCCAAAAGTGGACCATTTGAAGACGATTTATTTCAAGCACACAAGAAACTGCATGGTCACTAGATGACAAAAAAACGTTATCTGCCAAAATTTGGAGGGGGCGTCGCACCGGCAGACAAAATTCAAAATCCGCGTTTTTTCAGTCCAAAAGTTGACAATTTGAAGACGATTTATTTGAAGCACTCAAGAAACTGCATACTTCCTAGATGTCAAAAAACGTTGTCTGCCAAAATTTGGAGGGGGCTAAGCACCGGCAGACAAAATTCAAAACCCTTGTGAAGGCGTCACACCGGCTGACATCGTTCAAAACTCACATCCTTTTCGTCCAACAGTGAACTTTTTGAACATGATTTCTTTTTTTATTTGATTTATAAGTAGTTTTTCTCTAGAATAATTTAAGGAAATTATATTATGTTGCTTCCTACGTATGTTACAATAAAATTATTTTAATATAAAATAATCTTGTTTAAAAATTTTAATGTAAAAAATACCAATTAATGTATATGAACAGTAATAATATAAATACCGGCGGTATAATTAAAAAATGAATAATATTTCAACTTATAAATAATATTATAATCTAAATAATTTGTATTTAACAACAGAACTTGTTTTTAGCGTGCTGGCACGGGCATTTTACAGAGCTTGATCAAAGTTTTATGTATGGGGTCTGATTGCAAATTTAGTCAGCTATCAGTTGAGAAAAATAAATTTTGGATTGGACGAGTAATTTTGGGGTTATAATGAAAAATCTACCAAAAAACTTGGATTTTACAACAGTTCGGTGTTTTAGCGTGCTGGCATGGGAACTTTACATGACTTTATATAAATTTCATATATGAGGTCTGATAGAAAATTTAGCCAGCTATCAATAGAAAGAATAAATAAATTTTGGATCGGACGAATAGTTTTGGTGTTATAACGAAATATGTGCCAAAAACTTCAACTTTACAATAGTACGGATTTTTAGCGTGCTGGCATGGGTATTTTAAATAACTTTATATACATTATATAGATAAATTATATTATATTATACAAATAAATTTTATGTATAATGTCTGAAAGGAAATTTTCATCAGTTGAAAAAAATAAATTTTGGATTAGAGTTATAACCGACAACGGAAAAGTACCAACTGCTTCTTTTCACGAAGAAGTGCGACTTATATCAAGTTAGTCAATCTTTGGTGGCCAAACCGCTCTAAAACTATTGATCTGAGAACAAAATGACTATTACAAAATTTGTTGCAAAGTTGATTTGCTTGAATAACGTATAATAGAACACAAAATATACTAAAAGTAACGATTTCCGAACTTCTAAGAAATACTATTTTCAACTCCTTCCCCCCACTGTCATTTTTGCGGCACTCACCTTTATTGGAAAATTCATAAATTTTCATTCAGAACAGTGGACAGGTTACACCCATGCATTACATAAAAGGGGTGAAATAACTCGGTATGTTTTCCTATCGGGTTCTTGGTCTATCATTTTAAAAATCAATTAACTGGACTACTATACAAGTTTTATACGAATTTTGTTCCAGGATAGTACATATTTGATTACTTTATAAGTTGAAATATTATTCTTTTTTAATTATGTGGCCGGTATTTATATTATTACTGTTCATATATATTAATTGGTATTTTTTACATTAAAATTTTTAAACAAGATTATTTTATATTGAAATAACTTTATTGTAACATACGTAGGAAGCAACATAATATAATTTCCTCAAATAATTCTAGAGAAAAACTACTTATAAATCAAATAAAAAAGGAAATCATGTTCAAAAAGTTCACTGTTGGACGAAAAGGATGTGAGTTTTGAACAATGTTAGCCGGTGTGACGCCTTCACAAGGATTGAGAATTTTGTCTGCCGGTGCTTAGCCCCCTCCAAATTTTGGCAGACAACGTTTTTTGTCATCTAGGGAGTATGCAGTTTCTTGTGTGCTTCAAATAAATCGTCTTCAAATTGTGAACTTTTGGATTGAAAAAACGCGGATTTTGAATTTTGTCTGCCGGTGCTTAGCCCCCTCCAAATTTTGGCAGACAACGTTTTTTGACATCTAGGAAGTATGCAGTTTCTTGTGTGCTTCAAATAAATCGTCTTCAAATTGTCAACTTTTGGACTGAAAAACGCGGATTTTGAATTTTGTCTGCCGGTGCGACGCCCCCTCCAAATTTTGGCAGACAACGTTTATTGTTATCTAGTGAGCATGCAGTTTCTTGTATGCTTGAAATAAATCGTCTTCAAATGGTCCACTTTTGGACTGAAAAAACGCGGATTTTGAATTTTGTCTGCCGGTGCGACGCCCCCTCTAAATTTTGGCAGACAACGTTTTTTGTCACCTAGGGGGTTTGCAGTTTCTTGTTTGCTTTAAATAAATCATCTTCAAATAATACCATATTTTGATATTTGCTATCCCCTTTCGGAGGTCGCCATTTTGAAACGCCCCCGCTTTGAGTTGGCAGACAAGTGCAAATTGATTGCTGAGGGTGGACATTTAATGGCTGTAAGTTTTCTTCAAATAAGTCATGAAATTTGGCCTCGGCTCTTGGACTATGGTGGCTTTTTGGGCTTGGGTATGATTTTGACAATGGATAATTTCCAAGGATCAGGAAAATATGTTGTTCGGAGTACAGCGTTATGTATGAATGTTAGGAATAGGATGGCTTTCTTGGTGGGCAATCTTTGGATGATACTTGATATTTCTGAGGGATCGAATGCTTTTGGAGGAGGGGGTATTTGACGTCTATGATATTTTAGGGGGATATTTAATTCTGTTTCAATTCTTTCAAGGTGATTTGGGTTAAGGATATCAGGATGGGGTTTAAAGGTATTGAAAAAGTGCTGACCGAAAATTTGAGATTTATCAATGTCAGATCTTGATCACGTTTTGGATTCCGTTAGAAGAGAGTGATTACAATTTTTATAGTTCAGGAGGTTTTTGGTGGCCATCCACAAGGAGTTGTCAGTCGTGTTAAGGTTTTCAGTATATTTATATAAATTTTGAATGTTTTTATTCTGTTTTTAGTTTGGTGTAGTTATTTTTGTCTGACGGATATTGGTTCTGTGTCACCTAGCTCTTGCTTTTCTCTATTTTCTCAATAGTATGCGAAGATGTTGTGGCAAATTACTCCGGAAAGAATTGTATGTTTTTCTTTTTGGAGTGTTATCCATTATGCTATTGTGTATTGATGTCATTAGTATTCCTATGGCAGTATCAATGTCTTGTTTTGTCTTAAGTGGAATTTTTAAGTCTATTTTCATTTCCAAATCAAATCGAAAACTGTCCCAGTCTACTCGGCCAGTAATCAACAAAGAATGGGTGGGTTTAGGAACAGAAGTTGAATGCAGGGAAAGCAGTACCGCACTATGATTGGATGAAAGGTAATTTAGGGATTTTATTGTGAGCTGGGATAATGATACATGGGAATTGATGAATATGTCGAGGATATCGGGTCGTTTTTTGTGGCATGTTGGCCAGTATGTAGGGTATTGAATGTAGAGATACATACATATACATATACATACATACATATACATACCCCAGTATGTTGGGGTATGTATTGCATGTAGAGACTCGGGATAGGATGCTGCCAAAGGAGTTATGTGATCGAGAACCCCACCGTTGGTGTTTAGCGTTGTAGTCTCCTCCTGCTATAAAGCGAGGTCCTAGGGATCGGAATAAAGATTCAAGATGATTATAGGAAGGGGGAATATTCGGAGGGCAATATACAGCTGAGAAAGTTAAGGACTTGATATGATCACCGAGGATGATTGTATTTCTACAGTTGGAGTGCAAGGAATAAGGGAATGGGGTAAGGATCTGTGTACAAGGATACAAGAACCAGCATGTGCTGCATTGTCAAATCTATAAGTGATATAGTCACGTATGAAGAAATGTGATCGGTTTGTGAAGTGGGTCTCCTTCAGTAAGGGAATATCAATGTTGTTGTCATGAAGAAATACGATATGTCAAGTTCGTCTCGGTGGGTATGTAGTCCATCCGCATTCTATAAAATGATAGTCAGGGGCTTTGTGCTCATTGTGGAATATTGAATGGGACTTGATAAAGAACTCTGGTGAGGAGTGAAATGAGAGGTGCGATTGTTTCTTTTAGCTCGGATAGGAAGGATGAAAGGATGTTATTGATATCTGCTGGATTAGTGACAAGATTTGATTCAGGGAGCGGTGATGGAGGATTGTATCTAGGAATGCTAGCTGGGGTTTGGACCCGTCTTGGGATACAAGGAACAGTGTTAGCTTTTATTGATATTTGGGTTGGGAGGTTCACTATTGAAGATGTATGGATTGGAACTGGGTGTTGATTCTGTGGTGGTAGTTTTACACGGAGGGGTAGATGATACGGAGGAATCTCCTGACTAGGATGTTGAGGAGGAGATTGAGTTTTGGAAGGAGCAGATTGCGGTTGGGAGGTTTGAGGCGCCTGATGTCGAGCCTGACGATTTCCTATCTGAATATGATGATCGATTTCTCTTCTGAGGAGGATTGATAGTTGATGAACAAGACGGCTAGGGTTCTGTGGTGAAAAATTGATCTTCATCGTCTTGATGGAGAGTTTTTGGAGGATCTAAGTGTTCTGTTTCAACTTCATGAGAGTTATGTCGTCGATGTTTTGAATCTGCATTTAAATATCTTTGACTTTGTAGGTTTTTGTGTACGACGCACCCTCTGTAATTTCCTGGGTGCTCTTCACCGCAGAGGACGCACTGCGGGTGTTTACCTAGTCTTAAGGCATGCTCCTGTAAAATGTGGTCCAGCACATTTGGCTCACCTTGCTGGATGGTGGTAATTTGATAGCTTCGGTGGGAGTGGAATTGTGTAGTCCTCTTAAGACCACTCGGTACGCTTTGTCTTGTTTCAACTGATAAGAATGAAAGTTGTAGTTTTTGGTCGACATAAAGTAAATCAGTTTTTTAGAATTGTCTTTATTAGTGGTATTGATTTTAATGTCTCTAACACGATAAAAACATTTGAAGTTTGTCTGACCAATAAGATTTGCTAATTCTTGACAAAACGGCCAGAACTCCTTTACATTGGTAACAAAAACTGGTGGTGGAGGAGGTTTCTCACATTTTTTCTCACTTGTAATTGTTAATTTAAGCACTAACCTGTAGATTTTATCACAAAATTGTTCACTGTAATATAACGTGTTTGTACACAAGTTAACAAAGCAGTAGGTAGCCTAATACCATTAGGAAAACAGTTTAAAGCCAGAGCGATAACGGGAGTGATCTGCTGTTTCGGCCATGACACTTAAACTAAAGAATGACTTATTTTAAAAACTTAAATCGAGAAGGTGCGGCTGATTTGGTCATTATTATTTTACATAAAGTCGAATATTTCAAAGAAATTAAAAATAACAGCCGGGACGCATCCTGAAGTACAACAAAAACACCAAAATATGCCAAATATAGTTGAAAATTAACTAAAAAGAGAATATTATTTAAATAGCCAAAATGGTACTGATACATTAATTGATAAAATAATAACTACTTCAAAAGTATGTTTCCTCACCTACAGGTTTTAGACCAATAACTCTATTTATGAAGAATATCACTAAATATAAGAAAACCCATTTTATCTTCCCCCACTTCGACTATTGCTGTGCTGTGTATGGGGGCGTTTCTGGTGATCTCGAGGCCAGACTCAAAAGACTGTTTAACTGCTGTATTCGTTTTATTTTCGGGATCCCCAGGAATGCCCATGTTTCACAATTTTACGCGGAGTTAAAGTGGCTCTTTCCTTCCTACCGTCGCCAGTATTTTTTGGCTTCCTTTCTCTACCAAACAGTGAAATCCCAACGCCCTCTTTACATTGCTCAACTCCTTCAGCTCAAATCCTCTGTTCTTACCCGCCAAACCCGTTCCCGCCCATCAGATTTGTACACTCCTGCTCATTGCTCCACTGCCTTCAACAGATCATTCCTAATCCGATCCTCATCCCTATGGAACTCCATCCCTTACACCATTCGCCACTCAAACACCCTTTCCACTTTCAAATATCATTTATTTAACCACCTACTGTCCATCCAGATCCATGAAAACTGTCATTAGCCACTTAAAAGTCTTATAAAATATAAAAGTTTATGTACAAGAAATGTTTATTGTTTCTACACAAATGATTCACACAATGAATCAAAATATTTTCTGTTTTTGTTTTTGTCTATATTCCTAAGTTTAATCATTATTTGTTATCATTATTAATTACTATTTTATTATATTTAATAATATTTCATAACCATCTTCAGGCTCTGTAGGCCCCATGATTGTACATTATTTTTTATTCTTAAGGGACTTAAGGTCCCAGAATAAATAAAGAACTTTTTTATTTATTTATTTATTTAAAAAGTAGAGAGAGCCTTGCGGGGTGGGTTTACTTTATAAATATCTTGTTTTCTTTTACCTCCTGTGGATTTTAAAAATCCACGTTTGGCCGCCTAAGTTAGCTAAATACCCACCCCTATGTACGCCGTTATAAGAAGCAAACTTTCATTTTGGATACTTATTAAATTTATAAACTAGAGAAACGGATTCAGAACTAAATGTAATATTATTTTTTTCATTTTCTTCTGTTTTTATTTTATCATTTCTTTTATTTACTTACTTAATCCTTCAATCTCTGTATGCTTCCACTCGTTCAAATTCTTATGTATCCTCTGCTTAACTTAACTCAATAGAAAAAAACAAAAGTTCTCTTACATGTTCGTCCAATTTAAATAAACCTTCCGCTTTATCGGATAGTTTAGAAAATTCTGCACCTAATGTGTAATTATTACCTGACTTAATAATTTCTTCAAATTTGTTTGTCTGGGTTGTAAAGAGTCTTCTTATATGCGTCCTCTCACTTTTAAATTTATTTAATTTCTATAAATATTAAGCTCCTAGGTAAAATAAATGTGAGAACCATTGGTGTGTTCATTTTACATAATGCATAGAGTAATAAACAAACATCGATGTTCTCTAACAATTGCTTAAACAGACATTTAACTATTATAAATGATTTAAAAAGTAACCGAAATATTATGTCTTTTATTAAACCTTGCAAAGTATATTTTCTCTAACTTTTCGTAATACACTCATTTAATTAACATAAATTGTTTTAAAGGTAAATTTAGCATTAAGTATTTAATCCGAGAAATGCCAAGAAGGCCTCATCCACACTACACGTCTAGTATCTCTCTGTGTTTGTGACTTTTATTCACAGTGTAGTAACTAAAATTCCCCTTTACTACGAACTACGAATAATAACCATATACTAAGTAAAGAAGTCTATATGGCTTCCCGTAATTCTACTTGCTGGTAGAATACATCGCTATCTAATAAAGTTAGTCTTTTTCCAGCAGTTGTATGAGTCATTTAATTCCCTAATTTTCTTTCTTTCTTTCCCTTTATTTTTTTTTTTTTTTTTTTTTTTTTTTTTTTTTTTTTTTTTTTTTGCTTTTCTTCTGTAAGAACTTAACTGGGGCGAAACCTGGGACCATGTGAGCATATTTCTCTGGTAAGTTTTTTTTTTTTTTTAATTTTCCGCAAAAGTTATAAATCAAGATGGCCGCATCTATACATCAGGTTTAAAATCGTTCTGTGGTTGTGACATTTTCTTCTGTTTATTAACTTATGTTTTATGTTCGTATCTATCTAATAGTGACATTATGAACGATAGATCATTATGACTATAACTTTGAGTTAGGTGAGTTGAAACATTAATTACAGTGCACTAACTTAATATATATAGGTGAGGTAGTTTTCTAACTGGCTAGCCTAGCCAGTAATCCTCCCGCCTGTTTGAATACAGTGCTATCTTCACAAGGCCAAGGCTCTGTTGATAGTTTCTGTAGCCTCTCGTACGTAGCCAGAGATTTATTATTTTTTTTTTTTTTTTTTTTTACTACCTAGGAACTTTTTAGTTAATTTTTTTTTCTTTTATATTTTATTTCTAAAAATATGTATTCTTTAGTATAAATATTGTACATAATTATGTTAATATTTTAGTTTTTAATTAGGTATATACTTCAATATCGACATTCAGAATTACTATTATTTTTATTATTATTGCTTGTTTTTGTCTATATTATTATGGAAGTTGTCACATCTGGTGATGACTCAGAGGCAGAGACCCCTTCTTATTCTGAGTTCAGCGAGACTGATTACCAGTCTAGAAGAACACTTCAGAAGCGCCATAGAAATGCCGCCCCAGGTTCAGCGGGCAACTCACCAAATAAAAAGAAAAAAAAAACTTTAAAATCAAAAAAGCCAAACGATAATACAAACAATCTTCAAACTCGCAGTAAATCTGCAGCCAAAAAATCTCAGGAAACCACATCAGCTAAACCTAACCCGTCTACTTCTTCGACCACCAATAGCAATAACACAAATCCGCATCATTCTTCTGATCTTGAACCACCTCCAATCTATGTTACAAAAATTGAAAATTTTATATCTTTCTGCCGAGAAATATCAGCTTTAATCGGAGAGACTAATTTCAACTGTTTCTCTCGCTTCAAAGATATAAAAATCAAAACCTCTACAAAAGATAACTACAAAAAAATGGTAAATCACCTAACCATAAAAAATTACGACTTTCATTGTTACCAATTGAAAGAAGAAAAATCGTACAGAGTGGTATTGCGAGGTCTCCATTCCACCACCCCAACGAGCGCAATCAAAAACGATCTGGAAGCAATAGGTCATAACGTGAGGCAAGTCTCTTGTGTGCTTCACCCCAAAGAAAAATATCCTTTGCCATTATTCTTCGTCGATTTGGAGCCGGCCAGAAACAACGATGAAATATTCAACGTAACCAGGCTGGTATATTCAGTTGTGAGATTTGAAGAGCCGAGAAAAAGGGCAACGATAGTCCAGTGCACCCGATGTCAAAGCCTCGGACACACCAAGACGTACTGTCACCACCAAGCCAGGTGTGTGAAATGTGCTGGCCCTCATGCAACTGAGTCATGCCAAAAAACAAGGGATACCCCAGCAATATGCGCGCTGTGTGGTCAAGACCACCCAGCAAGCTACAGAGGCTGCTCAGTATATAAAAGTGTGCACAGCCAGAGAACATCAAAGTCGACGAACATAAAATCACAAAATCATACAAGCAATGTACCTGAAATCTACTGTCCACAAATACTTCAAGAAACTCAAGAAGCCAATTCCCTTAGAATAGAACCACAGCAATCGACTTCAACACCCGATCATCAACAACAGGGAGCATCATACTCCGATAAGATCAGATATCAAACTCGACGTCAGGCGCCTCGAATTTCCTATTCACATCCCCAGACCTCCCAACCTCAACCTCAACCCCATAAACAGCACACTCCTGTTAATAATTTGCCTTTAAAGGTAAAATTACCGCCTCAGAAGGAACACCCACTTCCAATCCAACCATCTGTTCAGAGCAACTCTTCACCTCAAATACCATTACAGATAGATTCTGCTCCTCGTATCCTAGGAAGAGTCCAGCCCCTTACCTGTGCACCTACTCAGTCATATAATCCCCACCAAGCTCCAGATTCATTTCCTCAACCCCATCCTTATACAAATGATATAAATGCCATCCTTTCCTCATTCCTTTCTGAACTGAAAGACACCATCAAACCCCTCATCACCCTGCTTACCAGAGCCCTTTCCGAAATTCCATTCAATGTCGCTAGATGAGCGCTAAGCCTATGGCTGTCATTTTATGGAATGCTAACGGACTACAAAACCACCGCGACGAACTTGACATTTTTCTCCATGACAATCAAATAGACATTGCCCTGTTGACTGAAACCCACTTTACTCAACGGTCATATTTTTACATACGTGACTACATCACTTACAGATCTGATCACCCAGACAACACCTCCCATGGTGGATCCTGCATCCTAATCCATAAATCAATACCACATTCCCTTGTCCCTTCTACTTCAATTGACGCCATTCAATCAACCTCAGTATCCATTTCAACTCGTCCTTTCCATCTAACATTTTCAGCTGTATACTGCCCTCCTGGAAATTCCCTTTCTCATAACCTCCTTGATTCCTTATTCCGATCCCTCGGACCGCGCTTTATTGCAGGGGGAGATTACAACGCCAAACACCAGCGATGGGGTTGTAGAACATCCAACTCCCGAGGTAGCATTTTATCCCGTATTTCCACCTCCAATTCCTATTCTGTTCTCTCACCCTTAAACCCTACTTATTGGCCCACATCTCCTAAAAAACATCCCGATATCCTCGATATATTCATTTCTTCCCAAATTTCCACCTCTCATACCTTTGTCGAATCCCTGGATGACCTTTCGTCAGACCATAGCCCTGTTCTGCTTCACTTGCATTCACATCCTGTTCCTAAGCCCTCTCCTCCTAGACTGATTACAGGACGAGTAGATTGGGACAAATTCCGTTACGATTTAGAAAACGAAATAGATTTGAAAATTCCACTCAAAACAAAACATCATATAGACACTGCCATAGACAAACTTACCACATCAATATCCACCAGCATTAACGATAACACCTCACACAGACAAAAATTAAATTCTATTCAGACTAACTTGCCACACCATATTCGCGACTTAATAACAGAAAAACGTAGAGCAAGAGCGAAGTGGCATAGGACCAGATATCCATCAGATAAAAATAATTACTGCAAATTAACAAACAAACTAAAGACAGAAATTAAAAAATACAAAATTCAAAAATTACATAACGATACAGAATACCTTAATACCACTGACAAATCTTTATGGAATACCACCAAAAAACTACTGAACTACAGAAACTGTAATCATCCTCTACTAACCGAAGCCAAAACCTGGTCAAAATCTGACGATGAAAAATCACTCATTTTTGGCCAGCACCTTTTCCAAACTTTTAACCCTCATCCTGATATCCTTAATCTTGCTCACCTAGAATATATTGAAGCAGAACTCAACATCCCACTCCAAATGTCTCCTCCCCCTAAAGCATTCCATCCTTCAGAAATATTAAACCTAATTCACAGATTACCTTCAAACAAAGCTCCTGGACACGACCTAATTACTTCCCACATCCTAAAACTCCTTCCTCGTAAAGCCATCCTATTCCTAACATACATATCTAATGCGGTACTCCGCACCACATATTTCCCTGACTCCTGGAAATTATCAATAGTTAAAATGATACCTAAACCCAAAAAGCCACCTGAGTTCCCATCCTCGTACCGTCCTATTTCTCTCTTACCAATCATGGGTAAAATCCTAGAAAAACTCCTTTTAAAACGTTTTTACCCTATCCTAGAATCCCATCATGTAATTCCAGATCACCAGTTTGGATTCCGAACATCACATTCAACAATCCAACAATGTCATCGTGTGGTGGACGTTGTCTCCTCTGCATTGGAGCGCGGAATGTACTGCACGGGAGCCTTTCTTGATGTAGAACAAGCGTTTGACCGAGTCTGGCACCCGGGACTGCTGTATAAGCTCCGTCAATTTCTACCTTCTACATATTTCCTTATTATTAGATCCTACCTCAGTGACCGCACCTTCAAAGTTAACCATAAATTTTCCTATTCACCCCTCTTTACCCAATATGCCGGAGTTCCTCAAGGCAGTATCCTAGGTCCCATCCTCTTCACGGTGTATACAGCTGACATCCCGACTCATCCTACCACTGTCCTCACCACTTACGCCGATGACACTTGTGTGTTATCAGTAAATAATAATCCTTTCATTGCATCCCAATCACTACAATCTCATATTACTAACATTCAAGAATGGTGTCAAAATTGGAGAATAAAAATAAATCCAAACAAATCCCATCAAATAACTTTTACCCTTCGTCGTAAACCTACGACATCCTGCCCTACAGTATCCTTTAATCATATTCCATTAGTCCCTGTTGAACAGATCCGCTACCTAGGACTCCACTTGGACAAACGTCTTACTTGGAATCCACATACAAGACTAAAACGACAAGAAACTGCTCGTCGTTAAAGACTACTTCAACATTTACTAGACAAACGTTCTAAGCTTCCAATAAAATACAAAAGACTCATTTACATGACTGTGATAAGACCTATTTGGACATACGGAGTAGAGCTTTGGGGCTCCACTAAACCTTCCAATTCATCTCGTATCCAATCCTTACAATCCAAAATCCTTCGAAAAATCCTTAATGCTCCTTATTTTGTGACCAATAAACTTATCCATAAAGATCTTAATGTTCCATATGTTGCTGATTTAGCCCAAACCAGATACCTATCCTTCCATAGTAAGCTCCATAACCACTCAAATCCACTAGTCTCCCAACTTGCTTCCCTCTCCATTCCCGATAATCCTCCGAGGCGTCTGAAAAGAAGATGGCCTAGAGACCTTTTAGTGTAGATATTATTGAAGTGCTACTAGTGAGTAGTTCTTCACAAGTTATTTACATGCCAATGAATTCACTATCAACACATTTACTTAATGTATATTGTTTTGTACAGTTGTAAATATCAATAAATGAGAAAAAAAAAAAAAAAAAAAAAAAAAAATTTTCCGCAAGAAGTTTTTTGTTACTCTCATAATCATCTCGTTTTGTTGTGCTTTCCTTTTCTTTCGTATTCGCAATGCTAAAGTTTTGAACAACAGAAAATGGACAGCAAAAACATTTTGAAACCTCCAGCATTCGAAGTTCAGCCAGAAATGCAGTCGCTACAATCAGAGACCTTAGCGGTAGCCCACGCGAATATGACTGCGGCACAGGCAAATGCTCTAGAATTGATGAAGCTCAAAACAGCGATGTCGCAAGACTGAAAGGTGGGGTTCCGCATGGAGCAGCCAGCCGCCGCCGCTGCACCCAGCTGCAGCTGCTGCGTCTAGAAGCGGGAAAGGGTGTTTCCACAGGTAGCTTCCAAACGCTGCGGCTGGAAGTACTTCAGCTCGTTTTCTGGCTTCAGCGAATTATGTTGAGAAGAAAACTGGTGTGATTTGGTACCGGGAGCTCAACGAGGTGTATCATGAAAACTAACAAACTGTGGGCAGACCTGAAATCTAGCAAATTGTGGGAAGACCAGAAAACAAACCAATACTTGGAAGTCTCCATTGCTGTGAATCCCACGTTTTCCGTTTGGTGATTTCACAATATATAGAAAGACAATTTACAAAACTAGCTGGAACAACAATTTTATTGTTTTTTTCAGATGATGTATAAAGTTCCAATTTTTTTATTTTTTTATTACTGTTTGGTCCAAGGAACATTTTATTCATAACTCTATTTTCGTTAAACAATTTTTATTATGTAAGATATGGTATAATTACGTAAGAGATATTTATATATAAATAAATTGTGGTTCTGTAATGTATTTTTTAAGAATGGTTTATCAAAAATACCATATATACATATAAAGTTTAAAAGGGTACAAGAAACTTTGGTGATGTGGGTTTGCATACCTCAGACGCAAAGGACATGTCTGGACTGGTCTTTAGAGCAGTACGAACGCAGCAACTGCTTCTCAATTTTTTGGACGCACCGCTGCGGCGCCTCTCGCCTCTCAAGGGCTTATCTGGAGGTTCAGCTCACTCTACTGGAGATAAGGCAGAGAGCCAATGCTCTTGAGAAATACCCTCCAACAACTGAGGACAGTTTGAAGCTTATTTCCTTAATCTAAAATTTGCTGAGCCTAAATGACCGATTAACTGATCACGAGGGACGATAGCACCTTTGAGGATGTCATCACCATCTGACACATCATCAATGTAACACCTTGTTAAAAGAATATCAGCTGCAATAGGATAGGTTGCAGCATTTGTCTCAGCTAAATGAGCAATTACACGGTTGGCCAAAAAAGGGGCAGATGCAGTTCCATATGTTACTGTGGTTAGAGCATAGTCTCTAACTGGCTCGTCTTCATTGGCACGCCAAACAATTCTTAAAAATGTTTGGTCAGGTTCTGGATGAACGATCTGGCGAAACATCTTTTCTATATCAAAAGTGAACACATAGTTATCTTTACGAAAAATCTGAAATATCAGACTAAAGTTTGGGTCCAACAAGCAGGATGTCATTTAGGAAGCATTAAAGACCACCTGGATATTTTCAGGAGGATCATCAGGCCTGTAGAAAGCATTTTGAGGCAGATAGTAATTATGTTCACCTGTAAGAGGAGGGGAAATTAGTCTCATATTACCAAGGCTGCAGTACTTATCCATAAACTGTACATAAGCTGTCTTCAACACAGGATTGTTCTTAAACTTTCGTGCCAATTGATTCAGTCGTCGAATAGCAATAAACCTAGAATCTCCCAATTCTGATGGGTGTTTTGCAAAGGGCAGAGCCACAGAATACTGGCCTCCAGAAAGTCGGGACTTAATAAAGGAACGTTCAACTTTGATCTCTAAATCAAGTGGATGTGATTTATCCAAGCCCTCAATTTCCATCATTTCTTGCAATAGTAAATTTGTCTGTTCCAATAATGACTTCAATGACATGAGAAACAGAGGCAGCAACTGTGGGTCAGCTGGACACTTTCGGACAAAGGTGAACTCGGAAGGGGACAATTCCAAAATATTCTTTCTCACCAACTGAATGACGGTAATTGCCGAATAAAGAATCTGGATCGGAATCGTTGTTTACTGACCTAACAGTAGGAATACATGACAACCAACAATGGTGAGAAAGTCTTTGTGGCTTTCTCGCAATGAATTTAAATGAGGCTGGAAAACGCTCTTACCACTTTCTAATTTTTGGGTATCAATTTGGCCAGTGTCAGAGTCTTTGACATAAACCTGATCAAGTTCAGAACGGCTTAATGTACACTTACAAATTGAGAGGTGTTATGATTGGTAACAAGGTTATCTGAATTAGTACCAGAATCAGGCTGAAAGCACTATACTTCAGGTTGACTGCAGAATCGCACTGACAAGTTACATGATTGGAGACGGATATTTCCTAATGCCAGCCAACCAAAACAAGAATTTTGCAACCAAGGAAAAGAGCCTACAGCATAAATAAAACCAGGAATCAACGTTCGTGCCACAATATCTGCACCGTAAATTACATTAACAGGCTTACTAAGGTTAAAATCTGGCTCAGCAAGTTGATAATTTGAGAAATGAGGCCTGTTATTCATAGAAAATGATTGTGATGGGCGGTTTCTAGCAACTTGTTTCAGAACTCTCAGAGAAACAGGTATTGCTAAGAATGATGGTAAATGAATTAGTGCAGTAGCCACTCCTAATATTTTAACTGATTGGTTTTCCCCTACTCCAATTACTTCACTTTTGACTGGTAGAATTTGTAACTGTGCTAAGCGGGCTATTTTATCGATTATGAAGGAAGCCTCAGACCCACTATCAAATAAACCTCGCACAGGTATTGGATGGGCTCCATGAGAGGATAAAACAGTTCTAACTGTGGGAATTAGTGCGACTGAGGGGGAAAAGTGCAATGACGATTTCAATTTTGATTTACTACTGAGTGGAGTATGAGGAAAATGTCTGTAGTTAAATCGAAGGGTTAGTCTCGTTGGAAGAGTCTGATTACAAGTTTTAGTAATACCAGCTTTGTGATTATCAATGAAAGCCGAATGACATCGTCTCTGCATCAATCGTCATTAAGATTGGTTTTTTCGCGCCGTATCGATACACGAATTGACACAGACAGAAATATAGTGTTGTGGAATATTTGTGGAAAGTTTGGTGGAAATCCGACGACGGACACCGCCGTGGCGAAAGCTGAGGAAATCGCCAATTTTTTTGCATCACCAGGGGCTAGCTGCAGCGGTCCTGGACAGGACTCCCCCCACCAGCCGCCGCCTCTTACCTCCAGTAAGGTCAGTGCCACAGCTTAGCTGTTTATTTACCTGTCAAACTTTAATGACACGTAAGCTAATAAATGCAAATTTTAATAAGTTCCACTTATTCTGTAATATATAGCTATGTGTTCGATATCTGATATTAATTTATTAATACAAAAAAATCTAGGCTTATTAGATAATAAGTCTGAAAAAGTAGATGATATGCAAATATTGTTGGATTGCCTTCATGAGACTAACAATGCTGTAAAATGGCTTCTAAATGAAGTAAATAGATTAAATAGTGATCTGAATTCTCAAAACACATCTGGTGAACCTATACATTGGAACGAGAGATTGGATGGAAAACTGTGGAAAGACGAAATAAGAAAAGAAAAGCTAACTCTCCACTATCTTCCTCATCTAAACAACAAAGTGATAAGCTTTCAACCGCTAAAACTAACCTTCAAAAACAGCCTCCCCCGATATTTGTATCAAATTTAATGTCCTCTTAGTCTTTAATTTGTGATCTTATGTAATAAAATTACTAGTGAAAATGAATCATTCATTAGTAAAAGTACTGCCTCAGATTCACTAAAAATTAACGCCAAATATGAATCTTCGTACAGA
Organism: Euschistus heros; assembly: GCA_003667255.2. Lineage (NCBI taxonomy): Eukaryota > Metazoa > Arthropoda > Insecta > Hemiptera > Pentatomidae > Euschistus > Euschistus heros. The sequence continues at coordinate 228,475 of RCWM02000324.1, read as the reverse complement.
GTAATCAGATATTACTTTAAAAAAAACAATAATATATACCATACTTATGAAAATAAATCTTTGAGGCACAAAATACAAACATTGTTGTGACAAATGAAAATATCTTACAACAGCTCTTAAAAGAAATGAATGAATTTCAAAATTCATTAAAACAAATTAATGACCAATACAAAGATATAAAACAAAGGCTGACCAAAATTGAAAATTAGCCCAAACCGGGGCGTAAATCCAAGGGGAAGTAATGGCTAACCTAACTATAGCTGCTTGGAACGCCAATGGGCTGTTAAAAAAAAACAAAACGAACTGGAGGTATTCTTGGATATAAATGACATTGATATATGCCTTATATCAGAAACGCATTGTACAAATGAAAGCTTCTTCAAGTTCAGAAAATACAAATTTTATCACGCAATTCACCCAAGTAACTCAGCTAAGGGAGGAAGTGGGGTGTTAATTAAAGAAAATATCAGCCATTATGACAATCTCAAGATAGAAAGTGAAAAAGTACAGTAAGCAGCAATTACCGTTAAGATAAAGAACTATCCGTTGACTGTTGCCAGTATCTATTGTCCTCCGAGGTATTCCTTAAAAAAAGAGCAGTACATAAATCTCTTTAGTCAGCTTGGTAACAGATTTGTCATGGGTGGTGATTTTAATGCTAAAAACAACCAGTGGGTTTCACGTCTGACTACTACCAAAGGTAGAGAACTATCCAATGCAATGTAGGAATTCGGTTGTCATCCTCTATCGACTGGTAAGCCCACATATTGGCCAACTGATTCAAATAGAATACCAGATCTACTAAACTTCTTTGTTATTAAACCAATTTCAACCAATTACGTAACAATAGAAGAAAGTATGGAAATAAGCTCCGACCACACCCCGATTATTCTCACTCTCAGTGAAAAGATTATTTAAAAAATACCAAATCCATCTCTGAGCAATTAAAGAACTGATTGGGAAAGCTTTAAGACTGACCTGGCTAGAAAAATTTACCTCAAATCTTCACTTTCATCGAACAAGTTAATAAACTTGTTACTGCTATACAGAAAAACACGCTAGTAATAAAGCGGAAACTAAATGCAACCTGTTACCCTATATATAGTTAAACTTATCCGAGAAAAAAGGAAAGCATGGAAAAAATGGCAAAAGTCTCGTATGCCAAAAGCAAAAACTAAATGGAATAGATTAGCGGCTAAGCTTCGGAAGGCAATCCAAGAAATAAAAAATGAAACATTCAACAACTTTTTGAGTGAACTAACGAATGATAATAGTACTGAGTATTCACTCTGGAAGGCAACTAAGACCTATAAGAGACCAATATTACAGGCTGCACCATTGAAGGATACCGACAGCAAATGGGTTAAAGATAATCAAAGCAAGTCTTCGCTCGCTATCATGCGGAAATTTTCTCTCCGCATAATAGTGAAGTGGAACTTTCCGATGAAGCACCACTTGCAGAAATGAATATTAACATTCCACCAGTCACCATCAAAAAAGTAAAAAATACTATTAAACAAGAAATCACTACCAAGAAAGCGCCCGGGTATGATCTCATTACAGGAGAAATATTAAAAACTCTTCCACGAAAGGCTATAATTAAAATAACAACAATAATAAATGCGGCATTCCGACTTAGCTACATTTCACAGATGTGGAAGATTGCAGAAGTCATCATGATCCCAAAACCAAGAAAGCCACCTCAAGAGGTAACCTCGTACCGTCCCATAACTTTATTACCAGTATTGTCATAACTCTTCGAGAAGTTGCTCCTGAAGAGATTAATGCCCCTCATCGAAGAAAGAAAATTGATACCTGATCATCAGTTCGGCTTTCGGCAGAAACATTCAACCATCGATCAAGTACATAGAATTATATATCAAATTGAGAAAGCACTTGAAGAAGGAAAAGTCTGCTCAGCTGTCTTTATCGACGTAACACAGACATTTGACAAAGTTTGGCATCAAGGGCTACTCGATAAGCTTAATAAAATTCTCCCCGGACATTATGTTCTACTCTCAAAGTCCTACTTATCTGATAGGTACTTTAGAATAAGGCAAGAAGATGCATATTCTGGGCACTATGAAATAGGTGCCGGTGTTCCGCAGTGTAGTGTACTAGGCCCCATACTATTTCTGCTCTATACGGCCGAAATCCCAGAAGTTGAAGAAGGCGTCATGGCCACCTTCCCCGATGACACATGTGTTCTTTCCATCGGAAATGACAATCAGGAAACCAAAAGAAAATTAATCACAACAATAGCCAATATACAAAGATGGACCTCAAAATGGAAAATTAAACTAAATGAAACAAAATCTGTACATGTTGATTTTACAAACAAAAAAATCAACTATCAACCCATAACTATAAATAATACAGTGATTCCGTATTCAAACCAGGCTAAATATCTCGGGATGACACTGGACGCAAAACTCCGATGGAAATAACACGTTAAAAAAACAACAAATACAACCCAATTTGAGTTATCAAATATATTGGTTCCTAGGCAGACAATCCAAACTGTTTGTAAACAATAAAATACTAATATATAACCAAGTCCTGGAGCCAATCTGGACATATGGAATCCAGCTGTGGGGATGCACGAGGGACTCCAACAGAAAAATAATACAAAGATTCCAAAATAAAGTGCTAAGGGGCATTGTGAATGCACCTTGGTACATCAGGAATGATGATCTTCACAGAGATCTTCGGGTGCCAACCATGGAAGAGGTAATCCAAAAATACGCCCAGTCGCATCAGGATAGCCTGCAAGACCACGACAACGCCGAGGCCGCACATCTCCTGGACTCCAATGCTCTGGTGAGGAGGCTAAAGAGAAGGAAGTCCCATGAACTAATATAGGGTGTAGTGTATCACGTTCAAAGCTATTGACATTTGAAGCTTTTTAATTTTGAAAAATAAAACTATATTTTATGTATATATGTTTTAGTAGTGTATTATTATTATTAGAAAAAAATTGCTAATAAGCTTGTAAAGAGCTTGATTGTAATACAAATAAATACCCAAAAAAAAAAAAAAAAAAAAAAAAAAAAAAAAAATTTATAACCAATGCATTTAATTCAGATGGTGATTAGTTATCTTGAAGTATTTTGTTTAATTTTTATTTGCCTAAAATTTTGTTGTTCTTTTTATTCAGCCGAAAATTTTCTTTTGTTATGATGTAATTATTATATGTAGTATATTTATTTAATTTTATATTATGTGTGATATATGGATTTTATGTTTGTTTATATTTATTTGTATTTTTTTTTTTCATTTTAACTGTTTATTCTCAGTTCTGTCAGACCTCCTGTGATTGTTATTATTTTTACAAAATACCGTAATTCATTCATTTATTTATTGAAGTTTATGCTTGACAGTTAATGTTAAACTTAAAAGAACAGTGTTATTTTTAAATTCTGCAGACAGCGCCACTGTCGCTTGTACCTCACTCTTCTTTGTTTACATAAATAGTAGTAATCGATATTCAAGATAACAATAAGTTAAGGTTTCCCCACATGTTCGTAACGCTAGTAGTTTTCCTTATTTTTATAACAAATAAACTCTTTTCAACATCCAAAAGTGTTTTAATCCAGAAGGTTATGTGTTCCAGAACGCTTATTTAAAGTTCAGTTGTACTTTACGCGCTCGTGTTAAGTGAATTCAGTAGTTTCGTTATTGTTATCGTTGTGTTTGTTGTGGAGTGAAGTTTAGAATCCTTATGCAGCAGAATAGTATGGATTTGGTTAAACACATCAAACCTCTGACTGGAGAAGCAGATTGGCCGATATGGAAGCGAAAAATTCGAAATATGCTGGATTATCACGAAGGTGCATTGGATGTTATTGATGGGAAATTTTACAAACCAGAACCATTAGATAAGAATGCCACAGCAGAAGAAAAGAAAACGTTTTAAGTTGCGAGCGATCTGTATCGAAAAGAGAATAGTTATGCTAAATCGATGATAACGAGTACAGTTTCAGATGCTGTTTATCAGAAGATTATGGATCAAGAGGGTGCTTACAATTCATGGCAAGCGTTGAAGCCGCAATTTGAAGCCACGTCGAAAGATTAGCTTTTCAAGATATGTTCAGAGTTTTTCGCGTTCAGTTGGACATCAGGTGAGGATGTAGCCACCCATGTAGCCAAACTGAAGAGTTTCTGGAACGAATTGAATAATGGGTTGAGAGCTAAGGAAGAGAATCCACTCCCAGACTTGATTTTAGTATGTAAAATTCTGCATATTTTACCAAATAGTTTCGAGAATTTTAAGTCGAGTTGGAATCTTCTCACCAAAGATGAGGTTAGAACTTTTGTTAGAGTTAACCACACAGCTCATAGTTTTCGAACGAAATTCAAAACAACCCTTGAATTGCGACACTTCTAATCAAGAAGCTCTTTTTGCTAAGGACAAGCAGAAATAGATAAAATACTCAGATAGACAAACCAAAGTAGAAGATGTCTGTAATTACTGTCACAAAAAGGGCCACTGGGTTCTTAGTTGTAGAAACTGGATCGCAAATGGTCGCCCTGCTCGTCCCGGTCGCAGTAATCCTAGTACCAGTGCTCAGGGTAATTCTGTAGAGACACAGATTACTCTTATTTCGATACACAATGAGGTGTTGAGTGCAGAGTTAAAAGTGTCAGATAATTGGTGGATAGACAATGGTGCCACTAAACATGTCACCAGCCACTCCAATTGGTTCTCATCTTTTGAAAAATTCAGAACAACACGTAATATAATAGCGGCAGGAGAAGAGTGCCTTACAGCAGTAGGTAGCGGCACCATTGAATTTTCTTCAATTGTAAATGGTAAGACTCATAAACTTTTGCTGTAAGATGTTTGATTAGTTCCCAAGATTTCCAGAAATTTATTTTCACCCCTCGCTGCGCATGATAAAAATTTCACCAGTGAGTTCAAGTCCACAGTTACCGAATGTTATTTTCAGATAATGGACTGGTTCTTCATGGCGTTAGAGAGAAGTTTGGTTCATTATTCAAAGCTGAGATGAAACCTGTTAAGAGTACTATAGTCAATGTCATAGAACCAAGTAATACTTTATAGCTTTATCACGAGAGATGGGGGTCATCAGGATAAGAGGCACATTCAGAAGATGCTTAAGAAGGAGCTCGCCATCCGTGTTAAGTATGAAAATAAGATTTGTGAGCCTTGCACTTATGGGAAAGCTCATCGTCAGCCCTTTGGGACAAGAAAGCTGGCAACTACACCTGGTGAGTTAATGTATACTGATGTGCGTGGACCTCATAAATCATTTCAGAAGAACATTTATTTAATTGTATTCAAAGATTCGTACACTAAATTTCGATATGGTTTCATTGTTCGTGAAAAGTCAGATGTTAAGTTTGCATCAGGGAAAATGCTTGCACATGCTGAAAAACAAGGTCACAAAATTAAAAAGTTGCTAAGTGACAATGGAGGAGAATTTGACAATGAAGAAGTTCGGAAAATTCTTCAGTGCCGAGGCATTACTCAACGTTTGACCGCACTCTATACACCAGAACAGAATGGTGCTGAGCGAGAAAATCGAACAATTGTGGAGATGGCACGTACGTTTAAGTATTCTAATCCAGATGTCGAATTTCCTCAAGCACTAGGGGCAGAGTTTGTGTCCACAGCAGTTTATGTCCTGAATAAAACCAGTAAGTCGTCAGACGATGGTGTTTAGTTCATATGAGCTTTGGTTGAAAAAGAAACCGCGTATAAAGCACCTTAAAATCATTGGTTCTACATGTTATTTCCACATTCCAAAGGAGAAAAGGCGCAAGATGGACAAAAAGGCGGGTAAAGGTTATCTGATTGGTTACGATGGTATTGAACGGTATCGTCTCTATGTTCCAGAAATGAAAAGTATCGATTTATCCAGGGATGTCAAGTTTCATGAAAGAATCAGAGACTGTGACAAGATCGTAAAAGTACCTTTGGAAAGTAATCTAAGGGAAGAAGAAGGCTCTGCAAAAAAGGAAGAAGAGCAGAAATCACCTGACTCAGATGTTGATGAATCAAGTAATGCATCAATTTCTGATGACAGTGAGTACAAATCGAGTTCAGTAAAGGAATTGGAACAACAACAAGATGATACCAGAAAGCTAAGAGATCGAGATAAGCTTCAAGTACCGAAATATCATGATGAGTATGTCATGATGATGACATCAGAGGAAACACCTGAAACATATAAAGGAGCACTGGAGAGTGTTAATAGTGCAAACTGGAAGAAAGCAATGGATGCTGAGATTTCTTCGCTCAGAGAGAATGAAACTTGGAAGCTAGTAATTCTTTCAAAAGGTGCCAAAGTTATACCATGCAAATGGGTCTATCGAGTTAAATTGAACTCTAAAGGCACCGTTTCAAAATATAAGGCGAGACTTGTTGCAAAAGGCTACGATCATCGTTCAAATAATGATTATAGCAAGACCTACAGTCCTGTTGCAAAATTGGAGACCATTCGTTTAGTACTTGGTGTAGCTGCTACGGAGAAAATGTTTCTGAAACAATTTGATGTTTCAACAGCTTTTCTCTACGGTTCATTGGAAGGAGATATTTATATCCAGCAGTTTCTTGGATATAATGACAACACAAATAGAGTCTGTAAGCTCAACAGAAGTCTCTATGGGCTGAAACAGTCACCTAGGTGTTGGATTCAGCGTATTGGCAAGTTTCTCACAAAGCTACAGTTTCAAGCCAGTCAAGAAGATGGCTGTCTGTTTATTCGAGATAAAAATGGGCAAAAGTAATTTTAGCCATATACGTTGACGACGGGTTAGTTGCAGCAGATCGAAAAGAAGACTTAGAAGAATTTATTGTGCAGCTTGAGACAGAGTTCAAGATCACATCGAGTGAAGCATCATATTTTTTGGGACTTGAAATAGAGAAGAAAGATAACGGCAATATTAAGATCAGCCAGAAGTCGTATGCTATGAAAATACTTGAGCAATTCAATTTTGTTGGATGTAAGCCAGTTTCGTCGCCAATGTTACCATCTCCAGACACTTCAAATTCAAGGAAAGCATATGAGGTTGAATGCAAGTTTCCTTATCGACAGCTTGTTGGTGCTGTGATGTACTTGATGCTATTCTCAAGACCAGACCTAGCATATTGCGTAGGACCATACATTTCAAAGTACGTCGTAATGGATTAAAGTTTGCTCAAACGATTGTGTTTTTATGGCTACACAATCATTACATAAAACTTTATATCAATTAATTAAATTAATATTATCAAATCTGCCGGCAACAAAGAAGCTGATAATTGAAACTCAGTAGAGTTAAAATAATTGGAACACATTTCATAAAGAGGTGCTAATGAACATTATAATGTGGATAAATTCTTTTTGCAAAAAAGGTTTATTTTTTACGAAAAGGTTTTTTTTCTTCTATCAAAATAAACAAATTATTTTTCCAAAACAAAGTTACTTTTTTTCTTTTTAATAAAAACAGTTTTTTTTTTTCATTTTATATTTTTTTAATGAAAAAATAAGGAAAGAATATGAAGAAAACTCTTTTGCAAAATAAGTTTATTTTTATTTTTTACGAAATGTTTTTTTTACTTATAAGACATACAGTTGTTTTAAAAAAAAATTAAAACAGTTGTTTTTTCTCTTTTTAATCAGGTTTTTTTTTTCAATCAAAACATACAAAGAGTTGCTATCCATTTATTTCTTACCAAAACATACAAACATTATTGATATTTCATCTATAAATAGTGATAAGTAAAACTAACACAACAACGAAATCCTTAAAAAGCACAGTACGAAATACTGTGCTTTTTTATATGTTTCAGGTGTTTCCTCTGATGTCATCATCATGACATACTCATCATGATATTTCGGTACTTGAAGCTTATCTCGATCTCTTAGCTTTCTGGTATCATCTTGTTGTTGTTCCAATTCCTTTACTGAACTCGATTTGTACTCACTGTCATCAGAAATTGATGCATTACTTGATTCATCAACATCTGAGTCAGGTGATTTCTGCTCTTCTTCCTTTTTTGCAGAGCCTTCTTCTTCCCTTAGATTACTTTCCAAAGGTACTTTTACGATCTTGTCACAGTCTCTGATTCTTTCATGAAACTTGACATCCCTGGATAAATCGATACTTTTCATTTCTGGAACATAGAGACGATACCGTTCAATACCATCGTAACCAATCAGATAACCTTTACCCGCCTTTTTGTCCATCTTGCGCCTTTTCTCCTTTGGAATGTGGAAATAACATGTAGAACCAATGATTTTAAGGTGCTTTATACGCGGTTTCTTTTTCAACCAAAGCTCATATGAACTAACACCATCGTCTGACGACTTACTGGTTTTATTCAGGACATAAACTGCTGTGGACACAAACTCTGCCCCTAGTGCTTGAGGAAATTCGACATCTGGATTAGAATACTTAAACGTACGTGCCATCTCCACAATTGTTCGATTTTCTCGCTCAGCACCATTCTGTTCTGGTGTATAGAGTGCGGTCAAACGTTGAGTAATGCCTCGGCACTGAAGAATTTTCCGAACTTCTTCATTGTCAAATTCTCCTCCAACAAATTTTTGAAGTCGGTTGATAAATAAAAATGGTCAATGACGAAAGTCCCTTATTATAATAAGGGAAAATAAGGTATCCCTTACCAAGTATAATTGATGTTACGATTGAAGTAGAAAAATTATTTTATTTTATTTACTTTATTATTAAAGTAAAAAGGGCTTCTCAATTGATACGAAATACGCTCTCAGAAATACCAGATTCCCCTTATCATCCAGATGCAATTTTAATCAGTATCGATGAAGCCATTCAAGACATATATGACAAATTAGAACCCCTCACAGAGTCGACCTTTTCAAGAGATGTTTTATAGCAGCGGACACGAAATTAGGCGGGTCTGAAAAATTGCGATGTTGTCAGCTCATGCCAAACAACCCAAACCCAACCGATTGAAAGGATCCTTTACCAGCCAGTAGGTGGCAACGTTGACCGCCCATTGTTGCCTACTACCCATTTACGCTCGACCACAATCCCTATCTCAATTGTTCTCTGTCCTCCGTGGTATTTGAATCTGTTTGTGTGCTTTTTGGTTTTCTGTATTTTAATTTGCTTTAAACGATATTGACCCTGCTTTGAAATGGACTCATCATTTTTATTACAATTTCGTACTGTGCTTTTTAAGGATTTCGTTGTTGTGTTAGTTTTACTTATCACTATTTATAGATGAAATATCAATAATGTTTGTATGTTTTGGTAAGAAATAAATGGATAGCAACTCTTTGTATGTTTTGATTGAAAAAAAAAAACCTGATTAAAAAGAGAAAAAACAACTGTTTTAATTTTTTTTTAAAACAACTGTATGTCTTATAAGTAAAAAAAACATTTCGTAAAAAATAAAAATAAACTTATTTTGCAAAAGAGTTTTTCAATTCTTAATCAATTTCGATGATTCTTTTTTAGACCGGTAGGGCATACTTCAGAGGTGGTCCCATAAAAAATATTTTGAAATCAAGGCAGCACTTTTTAAGAAAAATCAAAAAAACAGTTAATAAAAATCACTGTTATATAACCTTACATTTAAAACATACTTATGATTATGATTATCTAAAATCTCCATGGTAACTAAATTTAAATTATTAACAAAAATAATTTACATATACAGTCAACTCTCGATGTGTTGTATTTCGATAAGCTAAATTCTTCAATAAGTCGATCAAAATCTGCGGTCGGAAGTACATTACACTTAAATTTCACCTCAATGAGACGATTTCAGACAAAGAACGTGAAAAATTGTGTCGAAAATAAGTAGAACTGAAAATAGGGTTCAAACGAGAGGACTTCTAGGACCGACCACCTCTATGAATCGAACTATTAGAAGTCATCTCCTCTATAACTCGAACTCAAATTAAAAGAATTTCTTGTGTAATTTATTTTCCTGTTTTCTGTCATTGTTTGTCTTTTCAGTTTATAGTTACACCAGTCACTTATTATTAGTTATTCACTCGAGTGGTTTATGCAAAGTGCAGAGAGGAGAAAGAAGTTGGGCGTTTGTTGCTAGTGAATTCAGAATCCCGCTTAGTTCTCTTTCAACCGTCGTCAAGAATAAAGAAAAGATCGCCACTGGTGGAAGGCGGTAAGTCAATTTATAGGCACCCTCAGAAAAAAGCGCAGTTTAGTTGAAAGTTATATGATAAATTGGTTCCGGGTATTTAATTTTCTGTATCAATGCTTTTATATGTATGTACAAACAACATTCCCATTTATGAAAATGTACGTAATGATTTCAACTACAATTTTGTGTTCAATTTTCCCATTTACATGCAGATAAGTGGAATGATAATCTCGATAATTCTTTGTTCAGTAAGGCGAACTATTTTTCAGGGTAGCTTGAAGATCGGGAATTGACTATATAGACACTCACCACTAAAAAGTAAAAAATAAAAAATAATATTTTAATTGCTTCGAAACAAGAACCATTAAATGACAATCAACCAAATTATCGACACTTATATACCTATACACAATTTATGATCAGTTATTTTTGGAGTCGGTGCCAACCAAAACAAACAGAATTTGAAAAGAAATGGTAATTGTAAAGATGCTCCCACTGTTTCATCACCGCCACACCACTGTCTCCGGCCATTCGAAAGGTTATTGCTAAGGCAAGATTTAACTGCCCTTCTTGGCTGGCACCGACTCTAAAAATAACTGATCATAAATTGTGTATAGGTATATAAGTGTCGATAATTTGGTTGATTGTCATTTAATGGTTTTTGTTTCGAAGCAATTAAAATATTATTTTTTATTTTTTAGTTCAAGTTTGTTTATGTAGGTTTAATCTTGAAGTCGGTTTTGTTTTTTTTTTCTAAAAATTATTTTTTTGTTTAAATTGTGCAGGCACCAAAAAAAAAAAAAAAAAAAAAAAAAAATAATTGTAGTACTTACGGGTTCCTTTCCCTAACAATCTAAAAGTCCCCGGTTTCGGCACCAATGAATAGTTTGTTTAGTGGTGACTATCCGCTTCAGACCTTTTTTTTTTTTTTTTTTTTTTTTTTTTTATAAATATTAATATTTAACAGTTCACTGGTAAATAAGTGTACTCAACACTCATCAATATTTTTTCATAGTTTTAATCACAAGAATACAAAAAACAAAACAAAACTTCTATAATTAGATTAACTAAAACTTGTAGGCTATAATTAGTTTAGAAGGCACTCAGTGTTGCCAAGTTCACTTAACCTGACACTTAACAAACTTCTTCTACAAAACTCAACACAGCAGAACTTAACAATTAACAGTTTCTACAACTAATAATAAACAAACAGAAAATAATAATAATAAAAGAACAATCAACTATTAATACAATAATAAAAACAATAGCAAGCGGCGCGACAGACTTTTTCATTATTCGAAGTAGCTTTATGAAATAGCTCGGACTGCTGCTTAAAGACTAAAACTTCCGATTGACTGCACCATCTCGATTCTTAACACTCAACATAGAATTTCTCAGTAAGATAAGTTTATGTTAAGTTTGTTTTTGTTAGCTCGCAAGTTATTAGCCTTAGAAAATGATTTGTTCTTCTAATTTTGATTTTGATATGTCAAACCTTGTTTTCATTTATATTGCTTTTAATGAAACAGCAATCAGATTTCTGGCCAATTGCATGTCTCTCATCTAATTAATTCTTTAAGATCACTTTCTTTTATAATTCAATTAATTATCTGACCCTACAGAACCATAGAATGAAACGTATAAGGAAGATTTTAATTGATTTTAAAAATATTGATAATCTGTCAGGCATCACTTTAGATTAAGCATTAAGAATTCTTTCCTTTTTCGGGGAATTGACGAGTCAAATAATTAAGGTTATTTATTAGTAATATTTTTCAAATGATAATTAATTTACTTGTGACAATTTTTTCTACTTAATTAAGAAAAAATAATTATTTTTCAATTAGTTTACTAATTTTAAAAAGGGGTTTATTTGTCTTGGGTTTGACCAACCTAGATGTTATGTATTATAAGCAGAGTTGGGCATAATTGTATTTAGATACTTTTGTATTCGAATATGAAAAGTATTCGAAGAAAAAAGTAAATTATAAGTACTATTTGAAATTTTTAGCAAGCTTTCAATTTTCTTTACCTAAAATAAATTCCTAAAGGAAAAGAGGAAAGGGTAGGAGCTTCATCTACAACAAGCTCGACGTCCCAGACACATCAAGAAGACGATTAGATTACAATTTGATTGACTTGAATGTATAGATGTTTATTATAATAATTTTTTTCTTATTCTTATATGTGTATATACTTAAAAGTCTTACATACTCTTTTGTAGCTTTTTATCTCATTTATAATTTTTTCTGTATCGTATCTGTACATTAGTCCTAATATAAGCTCCAACTTAGAGAGGAAGAAATTACGGAACAGAACGTATTTAAGAAGAACCTTAAGCAGATGGCCAGCAACGCAATGTACATTATGTCATCCGGCAGCTATCAGTCAGCTTTTGTGTCACTAGTTCCAATTGTTCATTTTGGAATTAAAATTTTACCTTAAAAGTGTATAATCTAGTTAGTAGTTAGTTTTTAATAAGTCAATTCAGTGAAACATAAAGTCGATTATGTTTTATTTGCTGCAGGTAAATCTCATCTAAACTTGACCGTTAAGCCTTTTATGATTCTCAATCTTTCAAATTAAAAATGTTTAAATGAACTATTTATTCTTTATGTAATTAAAACTGCTCTGATGTGTTGCCAGGACGGGAATACTCCTATACATATGGCTACATGGAATGGGCTCTTTAGATGTGCCCAGTTACTTGTTAATGCGGGAGCCAACCTTTTTTTGGAAAACAACGAGCGATTAACACCTTGCGATGTAGCAATGAAATTTGAACATCACAATATCGCACGAATGCTGGAGGCCAAGATGGTATTTGTAAGTATGAAGCCAATGAATTTTTGTGTACTTCTATTTAAGAAGCGCTCCAGCTCCTTTAACTGCCAAGAATAGCTTTTACCGATTCTAACCTTGTTCTGATTTATTTTGATGTTTTAGCTGCTACTTTTGGAGGGGGTGGTTATACTTCTTCATTTACACTCCATCTTCTTTCTTTAGTTCTGTCGTGCCTTTCAGCGTAGAGCTTGACGGGCCTCGGCCCATCTTTTCTGTTCCTCTCGAATCCATAGCCATCCGTTTCATTTGGTTCATGGTCCTTCCGCGTTCTCTCTCCAGCTTTCCAATATATACTATATATATATATATATATATATATATATTATATATATATATATATATATATATATATATATATATATATATATATATATATATATATATATATATATATATAGTCTTATCTTATAATAGTCTTCCTTCTGGTCTCGCTCCCATATACCATTTTACCCTTCTTTTCTCAGGTATTCTACATATATTTTGCTTTCGTTCCTCCATTCTAGTCTTTGTAGATGGCAACTTCATATCCTCTCTAATGATCAAATTCCGGACTCAATCCTTCTTCTCTTTCCAGCCACTCTCCTAAGGAATCTCATTTCTGAAGTGGTGACTCTTCTAATGTGGCTATTAAGGGCGGTCCAATGCTCTGCTACATACATGAGGACCACTGTCTTCCTAAAAAAGAAAGGCTGTGATTCCCATCCATTTAGGCTGGGAACTCCTTTTGGATCCTGATACACTGACTGTATCGCCGATATGAGGTTTTTTGGAAATTTTTTTGTTGTGAAGTGATGTCTATATCTCTTCTCTTGGGACGGAATCCAATTCCTCCTTAAGATCGAGGAATGCTAAGTAAATTTTTTTTTTCTCTATCCTAGACATTTTCCACAATCATTCGAAGCGAGAAGATATGATAAAAGTATAGTTGACTGGATGATGAATGGAGAAGAAGATTATCAGGGATGCAGTCAAAGTAACACCACGTTAAAGAAGGAATTCTTTAATACGTGCCAACGTTTCGACCTTCGTTGCAGGTCTTCTTCAGGGCTATAATGAACAAAATACCAGATTTGACAAAAAAAAAAAAAAAAAAATATATATATCAGACCGATGAACAGATGACAAATGGAATACAGAATTGCATAGATAAAAAAAATATACAGAAACCGCATAGAAAAGATCAGATACATAAATAACTAAGAATACAAAGCAGCAAGGTAAGAATAAGGACAAGACAGGAATGAAAAATAAAAAAAATTAAAAATAAAAAAATAAATAAATATAAAAAAAATAATAATAAAATAAATAAATAAATATAAATATAAAATAAAAATAAATAAATAAAATATAATGGTAATGGATAAAAGGATAGTAAAAAGGGCAGAAGTAAATCAAATGTAAATAAAACAAAAAAAAAAAAAAAAAAAAAAAAAAAATAAAAAAAAAATAAAATAAAATAAATAATAAAATAAAAATATGGAAATATGGGAAAGAATGAGGTGATAAAAGAAAAGAAACGGTTAAAAAAATTAAGGTGAAGAAAAATAAAAGTGGAAAGATAAAAGGAGAGGAAATATCAAAGAACACTTACCCACCGAACCACACTTGTGAGGAGAAGGACGATGACTAATGTGAAATGGTAAGAACAGCTGGGTATAGAGATAAGAATAGGAAAATGAAACAATGAAAATGTAACTAAAATATAAAGGAAAAATGAGCAACAGAGAGACTAAAAGATAACAAATAAATATAAACAAAATAAAAATAGATAAATACAATAATTCCAATACCATCATGATCAGGGTGCAGCACAAATATAAAAAGATACAGAAAAAAATAACAAAATGAAGCCAATAGACATAATAATATAAAGTAAAAATACAAAAAGAGGCGGAAAGGACCGAAGGGAAGGTTATTGTTTTTTAATAAGGTTAAAAACTTGGGAATAAGTATGGGAAATGTATTCTTTGTCACTATTGTGGTTGACGGCTTGAGGCTCGAGATGGATATAAATAGATTCGGATAATTAACGTTTACTATGGTAAGGGACCGTAGCAAGAATTGACGTTTTTTCAAAATCAAAGGTGTGGTTTAAGGATATGGCATGTTCCGAGAGTTTGGTGGCAGAGGAATTTTTGGAAGAAATGGAGAGTTTGTGTTGGAAGATGCGGGTTTTAAGTTGGTTTTTGGTTTGGCCAATATATGAGGACTGACAATTAGGAAAATCACAGGGTACACGGTAAATAACGTTGGATCTGAGTTGGATAGGGATGGGATCTTTGAGGTTAGTGTAGATGTAGTTGAGTTTGTTGTGGGATTTCAGGCCTAGGCGTAGGTTAGGGAAGGTAGAGCGGAGAGTTTTTTTTAATGTTATCAGAAAGGAAGGGGATATAAGGTAGGGACCTGTATAGTAAAAACGGGGATGGAGGTGCGGGGGGGGGGGGGTTGAGGCGGAAAGGGTAGAGGTCGAATGATCGAGGTAATTGGAAAGGAGTTTGTTTATGGTAAGTGGTGGGAAACTGTTAGCCTGGAGGATTTGTTTGATGCGTAATGAGTTGGTATTATGGTATGGGGGATCAGAAAGGGAGAGGCAGCGATGAATGAGGTTCTTGGCGACATTAATTTTTTGATGGTAAGGGTGTTGGGAATGAAAGTTCAAAAGTCTACCAGAGTAGGTGGGTTTGGTGTACCAATTGGTGGATATGGGGTGGTCAGGATTTCTGAGAACTAGAAGATCAAGGAAAGGGAGGGAATTATTGATTTCCCGTTCAATAGTAAAGCTGATACGAGGGTGATAAGAGTTGAACGTGGAAAGGATAGAGGGAATTTCATCAGGGTTGAGGACAAGGAATAGGTCATCAACATATTTTTTGATAAAGGCGATATCAGTAGGGAATAAGGGTAAAATGGAGTTAAGGAGGTCATTGAGGACGATGTTGGATATGTCAGGGGCAAGAGGATTACCCATGGCAAGACCGGAGATTTGGTTATAAAACTCATTTTTGTAGGATAGGTAGCCAGATTTGCAACATAGTTCTAAGGATTTTAAGTAGGATGAACGGTTAAGAGGGGTATGAGGTTCGATGCATGACCAGTGATTGTTAATAATGAGGAGAGTGTTATCTATGGGTATGCTAGTAAATAGGTTTTCAACATCTAAGGAGACCAGGATAAAGTTATCGGGAATGTTAAAGGAAAGTTATATTACACGTAAGTGGAAGGAACTGCGGATATCATAAGGATTATCGTGGCTCAGGATTTGAAGGGAGGGGAGAAGGAATTTACTGAGTTTATGAGACGGGGAATTGATATTAGAGGTAATAAGACGAAGCGGGGTGTTGGAATTGTGGATTTTAGGAAGACCATAGAAACGGGGAGCTACGGAATTATAGGAAATGAGGTTTCTATAAGTAGGACGATTAATTTGTTTAGTTTTTAATAAGGTTTTAATATGATTGTTAAATTTGGTTATGAGGGAAGGGGTAGGGTCCCGTTTGGTGGGGAGATAGGTGATAGGATCAGAGAGGAGGTGTTGCATCTTGTCATGATAATCGGATCTGTCCATGATCACAGTCTTGTTACCTTTATCAGCTTTAGTAACAACAATGCGATCATTGGATTTAAGGAAGGATCGGGTGAAAGATAAATCTTTAAAGAAAAGAGGAGAAAGGGTGGACATTTGGGAAGGTAGGTGCTGAAGGTGGTTAGATATCATGTTACTGACCGTAATACGGGACAATTCTCTTTCTTCATCAGTGCATCTAAGAAGGTCATCTCTATAAATAAATTCAAGGTCACTGATTAATTGAGGGAGGTGGCTAACTTTAGACTGGGGAGTAACAAAGTTGGGACCTAAACTGAGAATATTGGACACAGGAGCGGGAATTTCAAAAGAAGAAATATTTTGAACCCAGCTATCAACCCCTTTAGGATAAACTTTATGGCGAAGAGAAATATCATAAAGTTGTTTAAATTTATTGATCATTTGCAGCTTTTTTGGGGCTTTAACAGCATGGGAAATATTGGGAAATATAAATATATAAATATATATATTTATTTATATATTTTATTATTATTTTTTTTATATTTATTTATTTATTTTATTATTATTTTTTTATATTTATTTATTTATTTTATTTACTTATTTTTTATTTTTTTCCTTTTTCATTTCTGTCTTGTCCTTATTCTTACCTTGCTCCTTTGTATTCTTAGTTATTTATGTATCTGATCTTTTCTATGCGGTTTCTGTATATTGTTTTTTATCTATGCAATTCTGTATTCCATTTGTCATCTGTTTATTGGTCTGTTATTTTTTATTTTTTGTCAAATCTGGTATTTTGTTCATTACAGCCCTGAAGAAGACCTGCAACGCAATTTAAATTCCTTCTTTAACGTGGTGTTACTTTGACTGCATCCCTGACAATCTTCTTCTCCGAGAAGATATGGTCATGGGTAGTGATGGGTCGTTCCCCAAATTTAAGGGAACCGTTCCTACCGTTTCGTTACATGACGGGAACAGGTATATTATTCGTTACGTTACATATTCGTTCCAAGAAAATTTCGACATTTCGTTAACTGACAAGCATTACCTTTGCCTCTCGTTCTTAACAAGCAAGGAAGCAAGCAAAAAAATAAAATAAATAAATTGTATGTCGTTTTAATTATTGTTTATTCCTGAAATAGCATACTAAGGGTTATTAACAGTATTGTAAGAAATAAAATGACATTGTTACCAATATAACTATATATAATCATAATCCTAAATATTTACAATTCGTTTAATTTAATATATGAAATAAAACACACGAATTAAAAAAACAATAATAATTTTTTATTCGACCTATCATAAACTAACTGAAAAAAATGCATATAACAAATAAAATAAAACTTAAAATAAAAATCAAAAAATATGTTCAGGTGATAGTTGGTATACCAGCTCACAGTCTCGCCTTCTAAACCTGCACCTTGTATACTGGAAATTTCATGATTATTCACATTTTATAATACCATTTTACCGACATTGTTCTGGAGACCTTTAGAATTATATTGAAAAATAAAACTTTTAATACTTTCTGATACTCTGATAGTACTGATACTCAGTGATCACATTTATCCCTAAAATTATTTTCCTTTTTTTTTTTTTATTTATTTATTTTTTTTTAACATTCAGAAATATGGTTGGTGTAGAAATAAATAATGCAATAAATATGTTGTAAATCAAAGAAAAATCCGGGGCCTTGTAATGGTACCAATCGTTCCTACCATGGGAACGTTCCTCGTATCGTTACAACAGTAACGGACCATCCCTAGTGTCATGGGTCTGCCTCTGTGGTCTGAACGCCGCTTGTTTACTTACAAACTTTAAATACATGTTTAAACAAATATTAACTTCTGTTATACCTCCTGATATTAAAATGAGAAATAAGAAAATAATTAAGTGGAAATATAATAATATATATATATATATATATATATATATATATATATATATATATATATATATAACAAGATATAAAACATTAAATGTTAAATTAATATTATACTAAATCAAATAATATAATGCCTAAATCACAAGTAATGTTAGCTTATGAAAAACTTTTTCACATTGGGAAAGTGGAAATAAATTATAAATAAATAAAACGACATCCATCTTGAAAGTTTTGTTGTTAATTTCTGCTAGATTTTATAAATAAATTCCGTGCCTAACCCTTGACTTTGATCCGGGTAGGTGCTATTTTTCCGGTAAAAACCGAGAATAGGAGAGAGGAATATAATAATAATAATAATAATAATAGTTCCGAGTTTTAGCTGAGAAGAAGAGGAAATACCAGGAGCTAGCAGAAGAACTCTAACAACTATATAGACTGGATAAGTACAGTGTCTTGCCAATAATTATATCTTGTAATAGGCTGATTCCGAAAGACACAATCTGTTCAATAGAGAAGTTGGAGCTGCCAAAAACAGTGCTAGAAAAAAGGCAACAAGCGGCATTGTTGGGAACTGCAACAATAGTTCGGAAATTTTTAAATTCCAAATAAACATTCATGGTTGACCATGTTTGCTACCACTAGGTGTGAAAACAAATAAAATAATAATAATAAAGTTCTTTATTTATTCTGGGACCTTAAGTCCCTTTAGAATAAAAAATAATGTACAATCAAGGGCCTTCAGAGCCTTAATATAAAGTAATATTTACATAACAAAGTAACAAATAATAATAATAAAAAACAGAGCAGGAAAAAGATATTAATTAAAAGTAACAGAAAATTTATAATAATTTTTTACAAATAGAAAAAGATTTCTTGAATATAAACTGTTATAATTATAGTTTACATTAACTAAAAAGTTGTTATGGACAGTTTTTGGAGGACAGGATATGGGTGGATAGCAGGTGGTTAAAGAAGTGGTATTTGAAAGTAGAAAGGTTAATTGAATGACGAATGTTGAGAAGGATGGAGTTCCAGAGAGAAGAGGATCGGATTACGAAACATCTGTCGAAAGTGGCTGAGCAATGAGCAGGAGTATGCATCTGATTGACGGGATCGGGTTTGGCGGGTAAGAATTGAGGATTTGAGTTGAAGGAGATCGGAAACGTAAGGTGGATGATGGGATTGAACGGAAAAAGAAAGGATGCCAGGAAATACTGGCGACGGTAGGAAGGAATAAGCCACTTTAACTCCGCATAAAACTGCGAAATGTTGTCTTTTGATGTCTTTTTATTCTGGCCTCGAGATCCCCAGAAACACCCCTATACACAGCACAGCAGTAGTCAAAGTAGGGGAAGATGAGATAGGTAACTAGTAATCTGCGGGTTTCGAAAGGAAGAAGGTGGCGAACGTAATTGAGACGTTTTAGGATAGGGATGGTGCGGCGGGAAATTTCGGATACGTGATTTTTTGAGGATAGGATTTCAGCAAAAACGACTCCGAGATTTTTGGCCGAGGAGTAGAATTTGATAGGATCACTGTTCAGGAAAAGGGTGGCAATAGAGGATATGGTTTTTAAGAGGTGACTCAAACCTATTACAATCGCTTTAATATGGATGACAATAACTCCATCCATACGACATGTACAATAAATGTAAAAATAAGAATAAAGAAATAAAGTAAAAAAAAAAATTAAATATACAGCCCCTATCTATACAAGAAATAAAATAAAATTTAATAAATTATATTATAAAATAAATTAGGATAATAATTGTAGAAATAGTCTCTGCCCTTCAAACGTTTTCTTCTCATTCACACAGTACTGTGGGGGACAGCAAGACAATCCAATATCAAACGCATTCAATCCTTTCAATACAAAGTCCTCCGGACAATTCTTAATGCACTATATTATATTACCAAAAAAAACCCCTGGGATCTCTTCGTGTCTGGCCTGGGCTCCTAATGAGTGAGGGCTCCCCAGGCTGAGTGTGTCTGTATTGTACATTTAGTATGAATGTATTTTAATTTTTTTTTCTATTTTAATTTTTGTTAAATAATTTTATTATTCATTTAATTTTAAATGCTTGTAAGTAACTATTAGTTGTTTATTTGTTTTTGTTTTTTTGTATTATGACAATTTGTTTTATTTCTATTATGACTATATGTTTTATTTTATCTCTTATTATTATTGATTGTGAGTGTATGAGAACTTGTATATATGGTTAAGAATGAATTCTCTTTAGCAATGTTACTTACTGCCCTTAACTGAGGCAGATTGTACCTATATTTCAATAAAAGTTAAAAAAAAAAAAAAAAAAAAAAAAAAAAAAAAAAAAAATTCACACAGAAATCATGGACTACCAACTTGGACATGCCAGAGAGGTACTCATAATTCTAGGCCTAATGATAATGCTTATTCAACAGTATCTAGGATATTGTTAAAAACAGTAGAAATTACGACTTCAACGCTTAGCAGCCCATCCAGAAATAAAGAAACGGTTGCCCTTGCCACATACACTTCATCTCCACTTATCAATCTCCTTTATCAACAACCCTTACCTATATCAAAAAATTCTTTGGTTCAAAAATAGGCTCAAGTTATTTCACCCGTGTGCTTCCTTTAGTTAATATTCAAATTTATTATTTCTTATATTTGTTCACACAATAACTTAATACAAAAATTGAATCAATAATACTACTACTAAATTGAAGGTAATGATCATGCGGTTATTGGCTGCTAGGTAACCAATTCAAAACATTTAATAGAACTAACTTATTTGACAAACAATATATATGACAATCCTCCCCTCTGAATAGGAACGCTATGAGTAAGAGAGCCTATCCGGTGGTCTTCTAACCCTTGTAGATCTCCTTAGTACAACAAATAGGAGCTTGATATGCGACTGGCTCTTCTGGGCTGGCTGGTGGCAGGTCCTCGGGAGCCGCAAGATTTGTAATTGTTGATGGTGATTGTCCAGTTGAAGGTCTAGTCTGGTTTTTGGGGTGGAGTTTGAATCGATGCTTGTCGGCCATCCTAGTCTTTCTCCTTCCCAGGGCTGATCTGACGGTCTGTGGTTGGCAATCAGTTGTGATGGGCGGATCTAGTCCGCGTGATGTCTTTCCCATTTTCTGTTAACCTCCACTGAGTACATCATGCGCTCTTCCGGTAACAGTTCCAAACTTCCATTTACCTTTACCGTGGAAATTCTGCACCTGAACATTATCTCCAACCTTGAATTCTCTGGGTGCTTCGAATTCATCCTTTGCCGCTACAGACTTCTTCTTCAATAAATCGTGTCTGCAAATTTCTTCCAAACATTAGTTTAGCGGGGCTTTTGTTAGTTCCGCAATGAGGCACTCTCCTATATTGAATGAGAAACTTGCAAAGCTTGATATCGATATTTCCCGGCTATGCAAAACAGCTCTCAATCCCTTCTTGACAATTTGAACATACCTCTCAGTTTGTCTGTTTGAAGATGGGTGGTATGGCGTTGTTCTTTTATGTTTAATTTTCCTTCATAAATTGATCAAATCCATAAGATACAAATTGCCCACGGTTATCGCTGATCAAAGTTAGGCGTAGGCCGAATCTCGAGAACAGTTTCCTCATTACGTTAATTGTGGACTGGCTCGATGTTGACTTCATCACTTCGACTTCGATCCACTTCGAGAATGTGTCAACAATAATAAGAAATTGGTGTCCCAGGAAAGGTCCGGCGAAGTCGACGTGTACTCTCTGCCAGGGAGCGTTGGGGTACTCCCAGGGATGATTTGTACGAAGTTCAAGTTCTCACAGCAAGGCCGGCAACTCTTACCCCTCGACTCGATGTCATTGTCGATGGTCCTCCACCAGCAATAGCTTCGGGCGAGGGCTTTCATTTTCGTCATCCCAAGGTGTCCTTCGTTTAACTCATCTAAGATGCGGTTTTGAAATTTCTTGGGGATAACAACACTATCGCCTCAGAACAGACAGCCATCTTGAAGAGTGAATAGGTTTGCTTCCCGATCTCCTAGATTCTTACCTGACTTCATTACTTCAAGAACATGCTTTAATTCTTAAAGAGTCTTCTCTGGTCGCTGCTTCAATTTGTTCGCTGGTCGTTTGATTGTCGTTGTGATATTTGGAAGATTGAGATTTCATCAAGTTTGGTGTGTGTTGGTTTTCCAACTGGGAAGCGTGAGAGGTAGTCGGCGTTATCATGTGCTCTGGTATTCCTACACTGGATATCATAATCGAAACCGGAAAGGTAAATGGCGTATCGGAGCATTCGGCTAGCTGATGTCTGTGCGCTGCAGGATGTATTCCATAGAGTGGCAAGCGAAAGGATTGTCACTCGCATATTATACGATACGTTGGCATAACGATATTGTTTTTCTTTTTAACAATAACCTATGCATTTTTTTTTTTGACCTTTTGACTTTATTACTGATCAAGTTCTCAATATATCATTTGTACAGTCAACTTTATCTTGTATCAATAAAAATAAAATGTTATACAATTAACAGATGATATTACTGATCGGTGACAACCCTGTGCTTAGTCCTTAGAAGCCTCAACAACACATTTTCACTTATTTGAATATTAATACGAAGCATTAAAGCCCTAAGGAGATGAAATTGTCAGGGGTGCAGTCAGGATGAATAAACACATTTCATCTCCTTAGTAACAACAATAATCAACAGTCAACAATACAATCATCATTTAAAGCCCTAATTATATCACTCATTTGCTGCGAAATACCCTCATTTAAATGTTGTATTGGATAATAATTACCGTTATAATTAACATATTATTATATAAAATAAAATTTTATTTAATTAAAATAAAAAAACAAAGAATAATTTAATGATTGATAAAGAAAACAAAATGCCATTTTATTGTTCACTTTTTTCAGAGTGAAGAGGAAACAGGGGCTAATGAAGCAGACATTGAGAGCTCGGAAGAAGAGGCATATTCAGGGCTTCGAAGTCAAGACCTCCAGGAAGCGAAGGACCAGCTCCTGGTTGAAACATCGGATATGCTTAATATCCCTCTTTTTACGGCGGAAGCTCTTCTTAGAGACAACGGTATCCATATCTGTGCCTTCAGTCAATTATAGTATGAGTTTAATTTCATTATTAATTATGTTGCAATTAACTCCAAATGAATACAACTTACTAATTGGTGAAACCCATAAAATATTAACGTTGATTACAATATTTACAATTTAACAATTTACAAATTAACTACCTATTTTATACATGTACTATTGATTAATTAAATTAGGTACCTTACTATACTGTGCACAGGTTACACTAATAAATATGAAGTTACAAGAACATAAGATTTTTAAGATAAGTTATTAGTTCTTTATGCTCAAACGGACCATGTGGTCGGGGAGGTTACACATAATCAGTGTTGCCACAATAGGATTACTACATGTAAATATAACTTATAGTCCACATCAATCAACAGAAAGTAACCAAAGATTTATGATAAACTTTAAATGGATCCAAATTTTAAAATAAGAAGCTATTTTTCACTCCTAAACCTTTTCATTTCCAAGTATTTTTTGGTTTAATTTTTGGTACAAATTGTCTTAAATCCAGCTTGAAAAATGGAAAAAAAAAAAAAAAAAAAAAAAAATAGATGTTGGAAAAATTATTCATTATAATCTGGATAATAATTTAGACCACATTGAATTGAAATTCTGACCCTCTTAACCGGCATAGGTAAAAATTGAAATAACAGGTAGAAACCAGTAAGCGTGATGGTGTTGGTTAGACTATTTAGAGCGAGGACGATGTCTACTATATAAAGAACCAAAATATCCAATTCGAGGCCTTATAAGGATAATTGTATGAACAATTAATATAACAAAATTAATTAATTAACTATTTAATAAAGCCCCAATACTGAATTTACGTTAGACTAAACTTCTTAAAATCGAATTTCTTCTCACAAAGGTTTGAAACGTAGGGTAATAAGTCAATTATAAAAAATATAATATATAAGAATTAATTGAATGAATGATAGGAAACTAGTTAATAAACTTAGCTAGTGTTAAAGAGTTAAAACAGTATGTATTGAGACAACGGCTGACACATAAGATTACAATTTAAAATAGAGATCATTACTGTGTTTAATATCTTAAGAAGTGACAGAAACAAAAGAGGTTCAGTTTTTTAATGGCCGGCAGTACACAAAGAAGGCAGTCGCTCGTGGACGAAGAAGGCGAGCTTTGCAGGGGTTGGGTTGTACTTTAGTCTTGTTATCGTTTTGTTGGTCTTTCGTAAATATCCTCTAAATGAAGCCATTAAGGAATCTTTTTTTTCTTTATTTCTTGGACTGGCCGATTCAGGAGCTCACTTTATCAGGAGCACACTCAAGACGAATTCACCCATCATTCACTATTCTTTTGTCCTTATAATGTTTAATGGTCGGGCCCCGAATAACTGATTCAGCCTGATAAGCCTCCAAAAAATGCATAACTTCTCCATTATCCCATTCAATCTTTATGGAAATAGAAAAATAGAAAAGGTAACTATGCCTCAGCAGGGTTGGTAAGGAACTGTAAATCCAATAACGGAAGCGTTAAAATGTGATTGAAAGAAACTTAAATGTGAAATACAGAAGCGGCTAGCCATTCACAGAAGTCTGAATCACGAGCATAGGCAAGGTCGGCTCGCCTCGTCGCTCGTGTCCTCTCGGGTCCTTTGACTCCTGCCCAGAGAATGACTTGTTTTCGGAGCGTTGGCCAGCGGAGCTAACAGAGGGCGACCCAGTACACACACGTGCTCGCATGCCTTTGTCTTGGCTCGGCCAGTGTGTACCGTTGCCGGCATCTAAGAAACTGTAAATCGAACTCGGAACTGTATGTATATATATATATATATGTTGGGAAGAGGGGCTTACCGTAATTGGCTGCCTACCACTATCCCCTTTCCAGCTGGTTCTACAAATATCAATTATTAAATAAAATAAAAATTAGGAAACCTATAAAAAAAAGAAATAAGTCTTTCCAATTATGTCACATATATTTACACAATAAATAAATAAAATCAAACAAAGAATATACATTTGATTAAAACCTTCAATTAACCAAACAAATATAGAAAGAAAATAAAGAAAATATTTTAAACAAAACCATTAACTTAAACAAAGGATATTTGAATTACTATTAGGAAAATAATTATTAAATATAAGTCCAACTAACTCACGAATACTATTTTTTATGAAGTGAAGACTGAGTTTCGGCATTTTCTTACAAGCGACCTCATTTCTAGAATGCAACCAACGTTCGAGGGCGATTATTTCCATACAGTCGAATTTCAATGTTCGAACTCTCAGATTGTAGCGGCGGCGGTGCGCACCAAGCGATTTCAGGATCCTGAGACAAAAAATATATATTATATATGTATATATGTATGCGATGACTCCCATGCGTCCTGGTTGCGATATCTTTTCCAACTGAATATATATTATATACATATGTAAGCGGTGCTTTCGATGCGTCCAGGCTGCGATCTCTATTCCAACTGACTGTTCGAGCTTTTGCCCCACAAAGTCCAACCTTCAGCGATAAGAGTTCCAACACTATAAACAGGCGATCCTCATTTCTCCTTCTATTTTTTTTTGTTTATTTAAATTATAAATTCACTAAATGAGACTTAGGTGCTAACATTAACATAAAAAAAAAATAATATTCTAAATTACAACTAATAGTTTGACATTCATAATTGGAAAGGTGAAGAAGAGAAAGAAAAAATTAAAGTTGACTGTTGACAAAAAAAAAAAAGAATTAAATAATATATTTTTTAAACTAAGCGTAAACAATATATATATAAGTTATGATTAGACTGATCTCCGCCCCTCCTCTACTTATTAGCGAGTTGGTACTACCCGTATCTATTAGGAACTTCACCTTCGATTCCTCTAATCTCGCCACGGGCAACCGAGCTTGCCTTCCCTTCTTCGCACCGTTATTGATTATTAAATCCCCCACCTGGTCACCTCGCCCCTTACCGTACCCAGACGTGGACACTCCAGTATCACTTCGGCCCCAGGTTGCCTGCCACTCCAGTCCTGGTTGTTTACCTCCATCGGTTCGTCCCTTTGCCCCTTCCTCTGTGGTTGGTTCCTGCGCCCTGGACATTCTCTCGCTATATGTCCTCGCTTGTCACATTCGAAGCATTGGGCTGCGACGTGTCCTGTTCGGTGCATTCATAGCACCGCTATGAATGGTCTCCAACTGCTTTCGTCGGGGGTTCTACTTGGCCGTTTTCCGAAGCTCCGATTATTAGAAGTTACTGTGTCTCCTTGATGACTTGACTTTTATTCACTCCGCTTCCGATTTGCCAAGGCGGGTTATGTTTCGTTCCTTCGCATCCATGAGGTCGTGGGCACACTCGATGAAGTCGCGGTCACTCGGGAGCGAGCCTGGGCGGTCTATACAGTGATTCAATAGTACGTTTAGGACCCCTCGCAGAAATTCTAATTTATGAGCTCCTTCTTCTTGGCCAAACGACTCAACCATCTCCTCCGTTGGTCTGTTATACAGAACCATCAGCTTCTCTGCGAATTCTCCTTCTGATTGGCCGTGAGTCCTTCGCTCTTTAAGCAAATAAAATACATCTTCTTCTAGGGAAGTCTATCTTTCCCCGCCGTATAATTTTTCAACCTCACCTTCAGAGTATGCCAGGGGTGCGTCAGATCTCCTGACATTTAAAACACGCCGTGAAATGCGGTCAACCAGAGAAGCATCCAGGAGCTTTACGTCGGAGTCTAACAACGTACCATTTTCCTTGTGGGACATTATTAAGCTCTGGATCTGATCCCCTCCTTTAATGAAATGCTCGAGGTCCCCCATTACACCTGTAAAAGGTTCTAATTGACTAATTACCTCGTGTATAAATGCCAAGTTCTGCGTCCTTATCTTCACGCGCTCCAATTGCTGTATCTCGGAAGCCTTGGACAGTTGTGTTTCTAGTTTCGCCCTTTCTACCGCTGCCTGGGCCAGCTGGTACTCGAATTTAGCTCTCTCGTCAGTGTCTACCATCGTATTTTGAGCTACACGTAAATCGGTTACTTGAAAACTTTAAGTAACGAATTTCAGAAATTCTCCCGTGTTTCGGCACCAGTTATGATTAGACTGAACTCTAACACTAAAAAAAGGTGGGGTTTTGATGTGACAGAATGAACGGCACGGTTATAGAACAAGAACTAACTTTATTGTAGCTTCTGACCAAATATATATACATTATTTTTTTATTTTTTTTATTTTTTGTTCACCCTACCTCGCCTACAGGCAATACAGGTTTAGGCAATATTAACTTTTAAAATTGCCAAAATATTACAACATATACATATAATTACACTATAACATTATAATATATACAGTATAAACACAATAACAATATATAATTACAAAACAAAGTATACACCATAACAATTACTACAATAAAAATAACTATAATAACAATAACAACAATAATCGTATGGCAACGTAACTATCTTAGGCTGCTCCAAGGATGTCACCGTCTTCTTCAGCTCCTTCGCTGTCCGGCGGCCTCCCAGAAATATGTCCTCTTCTATTAAGGTTGAAATGCGATGAACCAATTGCCGTCTTCCATCCATATACAAAGCTCCTCAGAGCTACATAGGCTGTGCAATTTATAATGATGTGCTCTGCGGTGTCTGGAATTCCACATCTAGGACATAAGGGATCTATGTCTACACCAAGGTTATGGAGTTTAGCTCGGAAACCCCCATGTCCTCTGAGAAATTGCGATATCCAGTAATCCGGGAGGACCCATTTCGCATGCAAACGTGCTTGAACGGTGGGAAAGTATTTTCTCAAGGTAGCACCTTTCGAAGTTGCCACCCACCGCCGGTTCCACGTTTCTATAGAATGATCCCCGATAATCCTTTTCCATTCTCTGGGTTCTTCTGAGATTCTCGGTCGAATGTTCTCCGGAAGACCAGCTGAGTCTCCTCTCTTGAAGTTATCCGTACAAAACTTCTTCTCGTAAGAAGAGGTCGATTGGTATTCCTCCTGCTAATACTTGTGCCGCCTCATGTGACACACTCCTGTAAGATTTAATTACCCTGAGCAGAGTGGTTCGCTGGATGGTCGCCAATCTGCTCTTCTGTCGCTGTGAGGTTCTGGTGCCAGGCGGGAGTTGCGTATCTCAGAATACCCAGAATCACTCCATTATAAATCGTCATCTTGGCTGGATATCTGAGACCCCAAAATGCAACCCCGACACGGCTAAGACCGTTTAAGGCTAGTGTCACCCTATTTCTTAAGTATTCCAAATGTGGTGTCACATTGAATCCTCTTCCGATTCTTATTCCAAGATAGGTGACTTCCTCACTGGGACGAATTCTTATTGCACAAATACATATATTTATAGGATGCGCCCTATCCGTCTTTCCTTTTAGTAGAATGGCCTGCGTCTTTGAAGTTGCCATTTTCAGCTTCTTACTTCCACATCATTGTCCTACAAGGGTGGTGCACCGTTGTACCGCTTCTTTTATTCCAGACCTGCTGTTGGAGGCCACTATAGCAGCTTGATCGTCGACGTAGGCCGTGGCAGGGAACTGCTGTTCCATAAGGCTGGGCCAAGAACTGAATCTTGGGGGCATCCCCTCTCTATAGAAGCTTTTTTTTCATAAGAACTTCCTCGAACCTTTACAATCCTGTTCTGAAGGTATCTACTTATGAGAGTATATAAGTTACTGGGGGCATCGTATTTCTATAGCTGTTTAAGTACACGTGGCCACCAGACGCTGTCAAAAGCAGAGAAGATATCAAAGAGTAACAACATGACATATCGCTAATTCCTTTGTTCAACATCTGCACGAATTCTCAGTATGGCATCCGTAGTTCCCTTGCCTTTAGTTGAGCCATATTGCCGTGCAGTTTTGTCATAATAAGATTCTCTAGTACCTTACTCAACACCGGAAGGAGACATATAGGTCTATACGACTTAGGAAGTTGTTTATCCTTGTTCCCTTCCTTGTAGAGCAGTCTTAAATCTGCTTTCTTCCAGCTTCTCGGAAAATACCCCCTATCTAAGCAGTCATTAAAAATGCCCCATAATCTATCTTCAATATAGGGGATACTATTCTTCAGGATCGCGGGGTCTATAGAATCGAGCCCCGAAGCACGGCCGGTTTTCTGCCTATCAACGGCAATGCGAAGATCGTGAATGTCTCATGGAGAGCAGAAGTCTGTACAAGGTGGGTATGTCGTAGTGCATCTAACGAATTCTTCCTCTTCATTATCTTCGGACGGGTCGTCTATAAGATATGTTGCCTCAATGAAAATGGTTGCTGCTTCTTCGAGGGTAGTTGCCTGGACATCCACATGCTTAAGGGATGCTAACGTTTGCATAGGAGTCAGCTTTCCCAGAGCAATTCTGTAGGGAATACCCCATGGATTCTTCTTTGACTCTTTGACAATGAATTCATCCCAAGAACTCCGCTTTCGTAAGCGCACTTCGTTTCGACATGCTTTAGCTTTGGCCTTATACTTATTACGAAGTGCAATACGCCACTCTTCACATCTGCATCTCTGGTATAACCGTCGCGCCTTGTAGACTTCTCTCTTTGCTGTTGTTAAGGCCGGTGTCCACCATGGAACTAGTCGAGCTCTGGCCTTTCGCCGTTGGAGAGAAGTTTCAGCTGCGTCAAGAATTGCATTGGTTATCTTAGCAACTCTGAAGTCCAGGTCATCAGCAACTTCCGGTTCCGCCATTTCCCAATCTTCATCGGCAATTTCTCCCTCCAGCATGCATTTGAAGACACTCCAGTCGTTCCTTCGGGTTACGTAACCCTTGTCAATATCGTGATAACCTGGTAAATCTTGTACTAGGCTAAATTCCAGGACTTTGTGGTCAGAACTAGTTTCAAATCTGAGTGTCTAGTCAACAATGTGCCTTACTAATGTTGGTGATGCCAATGTCACGTCAATCGAACTTGCTTCTTCTCGCTATAAAATCACCTAGCATAGCACCTCGTCTGTCTGTTCGGTTGCAGCCCCAAATAGTGTTCCAAGCATTGGTATCAGAGCACAAGATCACATTCCTGGTACTAGACGTGATCGTTTCCATGACAGAAATACTTTCCTCAATGTTAATTCCGTTAGGCAGGTAAGCCAAGATCACCGTAAAGGATAGGTTGCCCCACTTTATATAGCATGCTACACAATCAGCCGAAGAATATTGCCTTTGATCCATCACGTCTAGATTAGGGTTGTTAATCACTATAGCAGCCCTAGGCCTCCTCTCTCCATTGCTGAGGGCTAAAACTCTTGATGTGAGACCAAACCCCGTTACCAAGTTTCAATGGCTGGTCGGTTCCTGAATCGCCATAATGTCGTAGCTTCGAGAAAGAACTCGCAACTCATCTGCCACTATTCTTCGGCGTCCCATGTTGAGCTGAAGGATGGTAATCTTATTCATAATAGGTACGTTTCGCCATTTCTTTGCACCACGTTAAGTGAACAGGGCACTCCCGACTTCCAGCCTTGTGCTTTGTTCTGCTGGGATCAGTATTCGCCCGTTTACAGTTAATGCAGGTTGGGTCCGCCAATGCTATCTTCTTCGGACACTCTTTCATTAGATGACCACTCGCTGCGCACCAAATGCAAACCACTGAATCTGCAGTGCAAGTGGCCTTGGTGTGTTCATAGCCCTGGCACTTAGTGCAGCGAGGGGCGTCCAGGTAATCCTTAAATGTCATTGACCACCATCCTCTATCTAGACACCCTATTTCCAACAACTGAAAGCGGATCAATTAGGATTGATGAATTAAATGCCACTTCTATTGAGATTATTTTATTTGATAACTAGTTTCGAATGCTAAACATTCATCTTCAGTTCTTCGAGGTAACTAAAACAGTGTTTAAGAATCTTATTTTTGTATGCAATAATCGCTCGCGGCATAGCGTCGTATGTGGTAAGGTTAAGTCCTATCTTAAGTAACCGAAGATGTTCCCCCAACGTGTTATGCAGGCGTTCCACGGCACCCCGACCCTTGATGTGATGAGGAGTGTTTAAGCGCCAAGTAAAACCCAGTATTTTACTTTCGTCGCGGATCAAGGCGGTATCGAATTCTCGTCCGCAGTGGGAAATGATTTTATCTGATATTCCGTATGTTGCGCACCACTGCAGAACGCCTTCCCATCCTGCCCCGGGTGTCTTTGCCTCGATGGGATGGGCCATCGCGAGTGTACTAAAAGCATCTATCGCCGTCAGTAATTGCCCTTCGTTAGAATATATGTCAATTTGTATGGTCCTCAAGGGTTCCGTCGCGGTCGGTGTGGCTGTTTGCGTTGCTACCAAGGGTTGGCGGTCGTACTTCGCTTGCTGGCATACTTCGCAGTTAGTGATACAATCGCGCACCGTACGGCCCATAGCTTTCCAATAATGAATAAGTGATTTTATCGAGCGCAGGGTCTCATCGATTACTCTGTGGTTTGTCTTACCTATACGGTTTTCGGAGACGATTGTTTGTTGTGCCACTGGGTCTGTGATAGTCTCTACCTGACGCAAACACCGAGTTAGGGGATAACCCTTTGCAATTTTTTCTTGTCTATAAAGCATCTTTACTTTGTCGGCTAGTATCCTATGCCCAACATACAGCCTCGTCTGGGGTTACTAAATTCCACGAAAATTCTTTCAAGCTCTTCTTCGTTTATCGCTGCAGGTGTACGAACCACGATCGTCAATAGGCCCTCGTAGATGCTTGACTGCGTTTGTATTCCCGAGTCCTGCTTCGATCTAAATATAATTTGTAGTACTTTATCATTAATTATTTCATCAATCTCGGGCAGTTCCGAGGGTCGTTTGGACAGAGTCATGTTGCCCTCTGATTCACTATTAACTAGGGGAATGTTGAGTCCGCTCTCGGCCCATTCTCTTAAATATCTCAACGCGAAAAGTTCCGCGGGGGTCGTCTCTTCCACAGTTGCGTTTACGACCAGATCCCTGGATAACCAATCGGCGACCGCGTTTTCGAACCCTTTTTTGTGAATCGTTTGAAAGTTATATGCAGCAAGTCGCTCCTTCCATCGTGACACTCGCGTGGATGATTCTTTTAGTGTTTCCAAATATTTCAACGGTTTATGATCCGTAAACAATTCTAATCACCTGCCTTAGATGTACGGGCGAAAATATTCGACTACCCAAACTACCGCCCGGAGCTCCCGATCAATCGCGCTATATCTACGCTCGGTGTCGTTTAACTTCCGTCCCGTATGCGTATGCTATTGGCTTTTCGCCTTCCTCGAAGTTTTGAGACAGGACAGCCCCAATAGCTTCCTCGCTTGCATCTGTGGTAACTCTGAATCGGGGAATAATACGTAAATCGGGGAACGCTAGGAGTGGCTGGGTGGTCAAAACCTCTCGACATTGCTTTACACTTGACAATTGATCGGGTCCTAGTTCGAACCGTTTCCCCCTTTTCAATATTTCGGTTAGAGGTTGAGTCATCTTATGAGAAATGAATTTCCGGTAATAATTTACCATGCCCGGAAATATCCTAATTCCACGTGCGTTTCTAGACATCGGGGCTTCTTAGATGGCTTTTACGCCCTCCATGTCAGGTCGCACGCCTTCCCGCGATACTATATGGCCCAAAAACCGAATTTCGCGTTTGATTTTTCCCTAGATAATTTAAGTCCGAATTCCTGTATCCTGTTCAAGACCCGTCTCAAATATTGGATATGATCGTCCTCGTTCTTACTAAAAACTATTAAATCGTCCATGTATACTTGTGAAAAGTCCGCGTTGCAGTTCATCCATAAAGCGTTGGAACGTTAATGGAGCCCCTTTTAAACCGAAAGGCATTCGAACGAACTCGAAAAGCCCCCTTTCCCATGAAAACGCGGTCTCCCCAATATCTTCTTCGGCCATTCTAACTTGATGATAACGGCTCTTCAGATCAAGAGTACTAAAGACAGTTGCTCCCGCGAGGCGATCTAGTATGTTCTCGACCATGGGAAGTGGGTACCGCTCGTCCTTCGTTGCTTCGTTAAGCTTACGATAGTCAACCACTCCCTATTATCGCTTTGCGCCCTGCCCGTGTTTCTTCTCGACCACCCATAAGGGGCTATTGAATGGGGAATTACTGGGTCTGATAATGCCTTGTTTGAGAAGGTTCTCTAATTGTTCTCTAATGATATCCCTCATGGCCAGAGGGTATCTACTATCTTTAATATAAATGGGGGTTTCGCCTTTTAAATTTATTCGATGTACTGTTCTTTCAGTAGTCGGTAGGACCTCATTTTTTTAATAAAATAATCCGTCATATTGTTCCACTATCCCTACTACTGTTTCTTTTCTACATTCGACTACCCCAATTTTAATACCCGCTCAGTTTACATTCTCCGTTGTAGCCTTATACTTCCGTTTCCCCACCACACAACGCCAATTTTTCCGGGTGATTTTCATCCTCATACAAACTCGCTGTAATATATCGCAGCCCACGATTAAATCATATCCGGCCGTCAAGTTCTCTATTACATGGATTTTTATCCGCATACTTCTCCATTATCCCATTCACTCTTCATGGAAATAGAAAAATAGAAAAGGTAACTATGCCACAGCAAGGTTGGTAAGGAACTGTAAATCGAATAACGGAAGCGTTAAAATGTGATTAAAAGAAACTTAAATGTGAATTACAGAAGCGGCTAGCCATTCACAGAAGTCTGAATCACGAGCATAGGCAAGGTCGGCTCGCCTCGTCGCTCGTGTCCTCTCGGGTCCTTTGATTCGGCATCTAAGGAACTGTAAATCGAACTCGGAACTGTATATATATATAGTTATGATTAGACTGAACTCCGCCCCTCCTCTACTTATTAACGAGTTGGTACCACCCATATCTATTAGGAACTTCACCTTCGATTGCTCTAATCTCGCCACGGGCAACCGAGCTTGCCTTCCCTTCTTCACGCCGTTATTGATTATTAAATCCCCCGCTCGGTCACCTCGCCCCTCACCGTACCTTCAATCCGCACTTGAACGCCCCGGTATCTCTTCGGCCCCGGCAGGACCACCCCTCTAGGTATTACCACCACTCACCTCGTGTCTCCTCGTAGTCAGGATGCTGCCCTCAGAACAGACGCTCTCCTCTTCTGAAGATTCTCCACTGGTATAGTGCCAGCTGCTCCTCCTGCCAGGTTGCCTGCCACTCCAGTCCTGGTTGTTTACCTCCATCGGTTCGCCCCTTCCTCTGTGGTTGGTTCCTGCGCCTTGGACATTCTCTCGCTATGTGTCCTCGCTTGTCACATTCGAAGCATCTTGTGAGATTTCATTGGGCTGCGACGCGTCCTGTTCGGTTGCATTCATAGCACCGCCGCTCTGGTCTCAGCCTGCTTTCGTCAGGGGTTCTACTTGGCCGTTTTCCGAAGCTCCGATTATTAGAAGTGACTGTGTCTCCTTGATGACTTGACTTCTATCCATTCCGCTTCCGATTTGCCGAGGCGGGTTATTTTTTGTTCCTTCGCATCAATGAGGTCGTGGGCACACTCGACGAAGTCTATATAGGGATTCAATTGCACTTTTAGGACCTCAACCTCAAATTTGCCCCTTAATAGATGATTTGATTATTAAAACTAGAAATTGTAAGTATTTTAGTGCACTGGATATAAACTCAGCATTTTGGGCAATACCACTACAGGTGGAAGATAGAAGTAAAACAGGATTTGTCACACAAGATGGCCACTTCCAGTGGACCTGCCTCCTCTTCGGCTTGAAAACATCACCAGCAATATTCCAGAGAATTTTAAGTAATATTCTTAGAAAGCACAATCTCACAGGATACTCCGTAAACTTTATTGACGATATTTTGATATTCTCGTCCACCTTTGAGGAACATATAATAAAGGAGAAATTTACTAGAGGCAATAATAAAAGAAGGCTTTATATTGAAATTTCAGATATGTATGGTATCAGACAATTGCAGAAAAAAATAAGTCCAATATATACAGCTAAAAACCTAACAAAAAATATCATAAATATTTACAAAACATGTGAAATATGCATAAAAAATAAATCAAGATGTCAAGGAAAATTTGGATTAATGTCACAACTGAGACCAGCAACAAAACCATTTGACATTGTATCAATGGACATTATCGGTGGCTTTGGAGGATCTAGGTCAACTAAAAAATACCTACACCTTTTAGTAGACCACTACACCAGATACGCATTTATTGTGACTTCAAAAACACAGAATACAAGTGACTTCCTAAAACTAACAAAGAAAGTACTGGAGTCAGATGAGATTGGAATAATTCTGACAGATCAATATCCGGGTATCAATTCAAGAGAATTTAAACAATATTTGCAGGAAAATAACATTACACTAATATTTACAGCTGTGAATACACCATTCTCGAATGGCTTGAACGAAAGATTAAATCAAACAATAATAAATAAAATAAGATGTAAAATAAATGAGAAAAATGATAAGGGAACATGGACAACAGTAGCAAGAGAATGTATACAGAAACATAATGAAACAGAACACTCTGTTACAGGTTTTGCACCAAAATATTTACTGGATGGTACAAACGTCAGTATTCTACTAAATGAAATTAAAACAATACAAAAGGAAGACAAGTGGATTCCTGATAGAAGATTAGCATTAGAGAATACAATAAAATCCCATAAGTACAACAAGAAAATATTTGATAGAAATAGAAAAATGCTAGAGTTAGAGATAGGGTACAGTGAATATGTAGAAAATGGAAATAAACTAAATAGGAAAAAATTAGACAAATTAGTAATAGGCCCTTTCAAGGTAGTAGAGAAAATATCAAACTCCATTTATAGGATTGGTACTGGCAACAGAAAAACAGAATCAACTTTATTCCACATAACAAAATTGCAACCTGTTACATCAGAGGATAAAGTAGAAGAACTAGATAACTTATAGGTACATTATATAGGTATATTATTTAGAATTTTTTCTCTTAGGGGAGGAGATGTAATGAAAGTACAAATGACATTCCATTAATTAATTAATTCATCAGGACGCTGAACTACGGACAGATGAAGTGCATGTTAGGAGCAGATATTAATAAACATTAAATGTCGTTTCTTTGTATTTTCAGAGAAACAATTTGTGGTTATTTCTGAAAATCCTCCATAATATATCTTATATATATATATATATATATATATATATATATATATATATATATATATATATATATATATATATATATATATATATATTACCAGCTGAAGGTACCCGTGCTCCGCTACGGTTTAATTTGTCCTTAATCCTAATTATCATTAGTAAAAGATGAGCTTATTAACGTTGATAATTATTATTACTTAAATAAAGCTAAAGAATACCATTCTTAGACTAATTTCAAAAAGTAAATTTGACAATTAGCAAAAGTTAATATTTTTTTTATTTTATCAGTCCTTCGAGGCAGCACTATGGTCTTACTCAGCTCCGATACCAGACCATCAGCTTTTCTTATGGTATCCTTCAAGTGAATATTGTCTCTACTTCTCAACATGTTTTAAATAATTTGTATTTGTCTTTTTGTTTAAATAAGACGGTGAGTTTTGATTTAAGGCAGGTCCCCTGGCCTACTGCCATGTCTATGGAGACTCCTGCCATTCAGTCTCATTCTGTCTGAGCTAATGAGTAGCAGGTCACATTATGAAATGCCATTTTTCTGTTGGTGTATTTAATTTCTTCAAATAATTCTAAATTGTTATTTTTTATATTAAAAAAGAAAGAAAAGTTTTTAAGATAAAATAAGTAATACTTTTATTCAATCAAGTAGTTTTTTCTAGTAGGTACGTGAAGCAATCAAGTATTTATTCTCTAGCATGTTTTTCATCAGAAAAACTTCTTTTAGACTCATAAGTTATAGTGCAATTGCATCATTGGTTACACCACTAAAAAACTCACTAAATTCCGTAGTTTTTGGGAAATTTGGCGGCTTCTAGGGTGCTCCAATGGGGAGTGAGAAATTTTCAAAAACTATTAAAGTTTTAATAAATGTTTTGTATTTTGCGCGTTAAAAGGCCCCCTAAAAGTATATTTAAAATAACTAGATCTATTTCATCTTTTAGAAAATTTAACGCTGATTAAGAAAATATCATCGTTTTTGTTTCTATGCCAAGCCAAAGTAGATAAAACTGCCATTTTTCAGAAAAAAGTAAGATTTTAAAAATAAAAACAAAACAAATTCTATCTCCTCAACAGATTGATATAGGAAACTCGTTTCTGCGCCCTTTCTGCTACCCCTTTATTCTACCCCGTTTACCATGCAGTATTACTTTTTTTTTTTTTTTTTTTTTTTTTTTCACTATGTCTGGGACATCCTGTATACGTATATTTATTAGTTTTAAATGTATTCTGCGTACTACTTTTTTGTACTCATTAATCGCTATTTTATTATTCTATTTTTCTTTTTTTTATTATGCTACATATTTCTTTCTTATTTATTATTCGATATTTAAATGATATTTTTAGGTATTTAATAAAGTATTATTTCCATTGCATAATTATCATGATATTACTTATTCTCAAATTATTGTTTGGCATAATTAATAATATACCCGTATGCCCTAAAAGCCCAGTCAATGAAAGCAAGAAATTAGCTTTTGTTGCAACTAATTAGGGGAAAGCTGAATTTTGCAGGGTGTTAGTACATAAAGTATACACTAAAAAAACACAATGTCCCGACCCCCACCCCTCTTGCTTTCCTCCCCACCCCTTCATACAAGTACAGAACTCTGGTTATATGCCGACAGATAGGAACCTAATTATGCTATCGGAGTGTTCTTTTTTTTTTTTTATTTTACTCCTAATAACATTGCAAACAAAATATGTTATATACACTTTTTATGTAGATAGCTTAGTTTCGCCGCAATACTTAATCATATACAGAAAACTGCCACTACAAAAAACAATACGTAACTTCAACAAATTTTAGATTTTTATCATTACGTTTTGGGAAGAAACGTGTTAAACAAAACTTTTAGATAATATAATTAGCTTTAAAATGATGTGTCTCATAACGCATAACATTAAAACGATGGCTTCATTGAGAGCGCTGAAAGAGTAGCGGACACCGGTGCGCCGGTCCTAGCAGGGCTGTGCTGAGGTGCACAAACGCATATACTGCTGTTCATGATCATGAATTGTCATTTAGTTTTAATTCAGCAACAATGTAATAACGTTTATTTTTAGGTTATTACTTCTCAAGTGCTTTTTTTTTGCTATAATAGTTTATAGTTTACTTGTATCACTTATATAGTACAAAATTAAGCATCGAAGATTCAACTCCAAAAATCAAAAGATCTGACTGCTGGATATTGTTCACCACCCTTAGCCGTAAGTGTGATAACAAAGCTTCCTCAAAATATCGTCGGGTTTAAGGGAGAGAGGGGGTGAAAGTCGTATGTTGCTGGCTGTATTATCTCGGAACTCGAAAAACGATACTTTTAGCAAATATATACATAAAAAAGCAAAGCAAATTTGCAAAAAATGTCATTTTATTCCTCTCTTTCCCATATCATAATTTTAGAGCTATGGAAGATGAAGAAATAGAAGATTCTTTACTTGAGGTAAGTCGCCGTTCTTCGAAATAACACGTTTGTCGGTAATCATTTAGCTATAACTCCGAAACTATTTGTCCGACTCAAATTTCTCTTTTTTCATATGAAAGCTGGTTAAATTTACAATAATAACTCAAATATTAAATTATGGTCTCGTCCCGTAAAACACCCACAGCAGAATATTGAGAAACCTGTACTGTTGGGAAAAACTCGTATGTTTCGGCACATTTATCACAATAACTCCGGAACTGTTTCTTCGATTCAAAATATTTTTTTTCCATGAGATACTATATATGATCCTAATTTTGATTGAATTCCGGGAAATACCTATGGTAGCCCATTGAACATATAAAAATCTTCACATTTTTCCAAAACATACACATTTAGCGTTTTGGCGTGGGTATTTCACGGAATTTAATTAGAATTAAGTATATTAGGTTTAAAAGTAAATTTAACCAGCTTTCATATGAAAAAAGAGAAATTTGAGTCGGACAAATAGTTTCGGAGTTATAGCTAAATGATTTCAAATTTCAAATTTTCAAAAAAAATTTTGAATCAAACAAATAGTTTTGGAGTTATAGCGATAAATGTTTCGAAAAAAAAAAGTGAATTCCGAAATAGTACGGTGTACTCAGGGTACTGTCATGAATATTTCACGAGATTGAATCAAAATAATATAAGCGGTCTTATAGTAAATTTAACCGCCTTTCAGATGGAAGAAATAGATTTTGAATCGGAGTAATAGTTCTGGAGTTATTGTGATAAATGTGCCGAAAATAAGAGTTTTTCACAACAGTACGGGTTTCTCAATATTCTGCCGTGGGTTTTTTACGGGGCTAGATCATAATTTAATATTTGAGTTATTATAGTAAATTTAACCAGCTTTCATATGAAAAAAGAGAAATTTGAGTCGGATAAATAGTTTCGGATTAATAGCTAAATGAGTACCGACAAACGTGTTATTCCGGAGAACTGCGACTTACCTCAAGTAAAAAATCTTTTATTTTTCTATCTTCTATAGATATAAAATAATGATATGGGAAAGAGAGGAATAAAATGACATTTTTTGCAAATTTGCTTTGTTTTTTATTTATATATGTGCTAAAAGTAACGTTTTTCGAGTTCCGAGATAAGACAGCCAGGAACATACGACTTTCACCCCCTCTCTCCCCTAAACCCGATGATATTTTGAGGAAGACTTTTTATCACACTTTCAGCTAAGGGTGGTGGACAATATCCAGCAGTCAGATCTTTTGATTTTTGGAGTTGAATCTTTGATGCTAAATTTTGTACTATATAAGTGATACAAGTAAACTATAGTCTATTATAGCAAAAAAAAAAAAAAAAAAAGCACTTTGGAAGTAATAACCTAAAAATAAACGTGATTACATTTTTGCTGCATTTCAACTAAATGACTATTCATGATCATGAACAGCAGTATATGCGTTTGTGCACCTCAGCACAGCCCTGCTAGGACCGGCGCACCGGTGTCCGCTACTCTTTCAGCGCTCTCTATGAAGCCATCGTTTTAATGTTTTGCGTTATGAGACACATCATTTTAAAGCTAATTATATTATCTATAAGTTTTGTTTAACTCGTTTCTTCCCCAAAACGTAATGATAAAAATCTATAATTTGTTGAAGTTACGAATTGTTTTTTGTAGTGGCAGTTTTCTGTATATGATTAAGTATTGCGGAGAAACTAAGCTATCTACATAAAAAGTGTATATAACATATTTTGTTTGTATTGTTATTAGGAGTCAAATAAAAAAAAAAAAAAAGATACTCCGATAGCATAATTAGGTTTCGAGCTGTCGGCATATAACCAAAGTTCTAAAAAAAACCTGTACCACTTACAACCCATGAAGGGTCTCGGGTTCATTACTTAGGTAGGCTGTACTGTTTCTGAGCCAACAGTTGTGAAAGGAGGTGATTTGGCCAGAATTCACGCTCGACCGCCAGGTTTTCCCCCCAATTAAGGGTACCCACTTTTAAGGAGGTTGGGTGTGCCGCAGGAGGGTCTCCCGACCTCGAAATCGATCCATGGCTGAAAAATGAGTCAGTCGGACTCGAACCAGGGCCTGGGATCATGGTAGTCAAGTGCCTAACGTTAAAGACTCACTTTAACGATTTAAAAATTTTAGTAAGAAATGCAAACCCCTTTTGTGTAGTCCTACAGGAAACCAATCTTTTAAATAGTGACAACAGAACATTAAACTATTTTAAAATTTATAGAAAAGATATGCCTAATCCTCAATCATGGTCACCATGGTGTTCTTGCTATACATAAGTCATTATATTCAGTACCGATATCAATAAATACCCACCTCCAAGCTGTAGCTGCTAAAATACACTTAAATTTCACATTCTCTGTTCGTAATGTATACTTGCCACAGGATCGTACTGTAGAAACCCAGCATTTACTTGATATATTTAACCAACTGCCACGTCCTGTGCTCTTTGTCGGGGATCTGAATGGTCATATTCCGTTATGGTTCTCCCGAGATTTAAACATGTGTGGAAAAGTAATAGAAAATTTTATTGAACTTTCTGATTTGCTTTTATTAAATACAACACAACCAACCTTCCGCAGTTCTAGTTACGGGATATTTTCTGCTCTTGGGCTATCTCTTTGCAGCCCTACTCTCTAAAATAATTTAGACTGGACTGTACTTCCCGATCTGCATAGCAGTGACCCCTTCCCAATTCTTATGAAATTCCTTGCCTTAAATCCACCATGCCAAGAAAAACCCAGATGGATCTTAGACATAGCTGACTGGCTTCAATTTACGTCCTTCCGCTCTACCCCAAAACGTGCCATGTAATCTGAGTATCAAAGAAGGACGCCAAACAATAACTAGCTCTGTCATTTAAGCAGCCTAAGTAGCGATACCGATGACGCCCGGTTTCCCAATAAGACCAGCAGTTCCATGGTTTAATGACGCTGCAAACAAGCCCTTAAAAACCGTCGTAAGGCCTACAAAAAATTCCACAAATGATGACCTCTGATAAATTAGTAGAGTGCAAAAAGCAAAAAGCCATTTGCCGTAAGACCTTGAACCACCATAGAGCTGAATCATGGAAGAAATTTGTAAATGTCATAAATTCCTCCACTAGTTCTAGTACGGTTTGGAACAATATCCGAAAAATCAACTCCAAAAGCTCTTTATCCCACTTTACCATTTTAATCTACGACCAGCTATCCGATGGCCCATTTAACGAAAATACCTTTTCCGACCACTACTCGGAAACATACAATTCTGAGTATGAAATTATAGTATAGTATTCCAGAGTAATAGTATTATGAAAACTGAATTATGAAAACATTGATCATCAAAATATTACAACCAATACACCTTACTGTAACATGCCATTTACGATGTGGGAACTCAATTATATACAGGACAACGTAACAAGAACAATGGAGTTCCTCAAGGATGTGTGCTGAGCCCAACACTTTTTTTACTAGCTGTTAATGATTTAGGGCATAACCTGCCTAGAGCAGTTAAGCCCCTTTTATTTGCCGATGATTTAGCAGTGTTTTATCGATCAGAAAGTATTCAGGATATCCAACTCGAACTACAAGAGGCACTGAATCGAATCATACACTGGTCAACTACTATTGGTGTTCAATTTTCAACAGAAAAAACAAAATTTCTCCACGTCAGCCGATAACGCAATACACCCCCATCACCTGAACTGTTTTTAGAAAACTCTCTGATACCATACACGAATCATTATAACTTTTTGGGTCTTACTTTTGATAAAAGAATGAACTGGGAACATGAAATGAATGAAAAAATAATCTTTATTCTGTGACGTATTGTCCCCTAAGAGTAACAAAATTGTATCATAAGGTAGTACAATGGTCTGGCTTGCATATTTTCATACAAACATGATATATTTTCCCTAAAAACTATCGCCACCAAAAAAACAAACATTATTCGTGTTGTGAGCAATACAAAATGGGGTGCCGACAGAGTAAGCTTACTTAAAATATATTAAACATTGATTCGTTCCAAAATATACTACGGTTCCTTCATTTACAGTTCTGCCGGTCCCGTGTTCTTTCCAAGCTCGATACTGTCCATCACGCAGGAATTCAAGTCGCTACAGGGGCATTTCGTACAAACCCAATTCTTAGTTTGTGTTCTGAATCCGGATTATCGCCACTTCTATTTAGAATATTAAAGCTAGCTATCACCTACGTTTCAAAAATACACCCACATACAGGACATCCGACTTATACAAATACATTTTTAATTCTCAATTTTCCAATCCATTTAGACGGAAACAAAACTCAACTTTTCCGTTATCAGAAAGGATCTCCTCGGCTATCTCTTTCCTCAAAATTAGCTTATCTGGCAATGATATCCATGGACCCTCCAGCTTCCTAATACAATTCTAATCTCACGAAATACTCAAAAAATAATACCGAACCATCCAAATACCGCCTTCTTAATACTTCTCGCTCCTACTTAATTCACCAAAATTGTTTATAATTTACACTGATGGTTCAAAATCTAACCAATCAGCATCTTTCTCTTTCGTTACTAAAGATTCTACCCACCAAATAAAACTGCATAAATTATCCAATATTTATACGGCCGAACTAAACGCAATAGCAGCAGCACTCCATTTTTGCATGACTTTCGCTTACAATAAATATTATAATTATAGCCACTGATTCACTGAGTTCACTAAAAGGCCTGGATTGTATGTACCCAAAACATCTCTTGCTCAATCCATTGGGCAACGGGATTTTTACCATTCCAAATTATATTCGGACTCAGTGAATGTAAGAGGGACAGCCGCGGTGCAATAGTTGATGAGGAGTTTGCGGCGACTTTGGTGGCAAACCGAGTAGCGCTCGGGGAAAGAGCAAGAGGGTGAACCGCAAGAATCTCATGATTCAAGATGGGATAGAAATGATAGAAATAGGTTCTATCGTGTATCGGAAGGGGGCGTTGAAACTGGGCTAAAGATGAAATGCGGTATGATGGACCCTTCAAGGTTATTGCGATTAAGGAACTATCCAAAGTATTTAAGATCCCCGGAAAAGAAGGACGGTACATTTGGAACAACCGAAGATATCGTTAAATTAGAGTTTTTCTCGTACATTCTCGTTTTCTCATTTATTCTCGTTTATACTCTCTGTTTCTAGTCGTTTCCCGTTGATTATCGTCGTTTCGCGTTATTTTTCGTTTTTTATTTTTCTCGTTTCTTTGTCGAATTCGTTTTGCTCGTTTTTCGTTGGATTGACGCAAGGAGACTTGTAAATAGCAAATGATATAAGTAATTAGGAGAAGTTTATTTGTTTAACCGAATTTCGATGATTCGAACTATTCTTTAATACTTAACTACAAATCCGTCAAGTTTTATCAATAAAAATAAATTCACCGTGAACTAAATTGTATCTTAATAAAAATAACCTATTTTTGGGTAGGGTAATATTGTCCAACTTTAGAAGGTCTCAGAGTCGCAAATAAAAATTAAATTGAAAGAAACAAACTGGAAATGTTTGCTCTAACTAATAATGAACGCAATAGCACATTAAACACTACAAAAATATATAAAAAGATTTTCAGATTTTCCTAGTCAGCGCTATTGCCACGTTCATGTCGTCTCTGTATGAACGGTCCTAATAGTTCTAGACACAAGTGTTTTTAGCGGCTAAAAATTGTTATAGTGACTTCTGTTATAACATTTATTAGGGCGGTAAGGTTCTGTGACAAGTGGAACTTGCTACGGGTTTTCATACTGGAGTAAAGTTCGATAAGAAAATCAATAGAAGCAGGTGAGTGGAGCCATATTGATAAATACTGCGCATGTCAGAATAACTGCCGACGTACTATCAGAATAATTCAGTGCCTACCCAGTCATTAAAGGTTTCGCATCGTTTATATCCTCAAGGAAATACATCGCGATCACAATGGTG
The DNA here is from genome assembly GCA_003667255.2 of Euschistus heros. Classification (NCBI taxonomy): domain Eukaryota; kingdom Metazoa; phylum Arthropoda; class Insecta; order Hemiptera; family Pentatomidae; genus Euschistus; species Euschistus heros. Next base: position 183,592 of record RCWM02000324.1, on the reverse strand, counting down.
TGTTCTAATGATGAAATAAAGCAGGTCCTTAAGGAAATGAATGCCAATCTTGAAACAAACAATAAACTTGTGGCTGATGCAATTATGGAGCTAGACTCCTTTAAAAAAAACCTGTATAAAGTTAGAACAAAAAAATGACAGCTGGAGGAGGAGAAACAATTCCTCAAGCGACAACTACGCCGAAATAACTTTATTATTCACAATATCCCTGTTTTAGAAAATGAAGATGTAATACAAAAAGTGAGGGATGCTTTAGATAGTGTTAATGTAGTACTGCCAGATTATACGGTAAGCAGTTGTTTTAGAATAGGTAAGGGACCTATATTTGTTTCACTAAATATTAATACCCTTAGGTCCAAAAATATCTTCATAAACCATGATAAAACCCCAGAAGAAAGGAAACTAGGTAAACAAATCTTTAGTACCATAAATAAACTTAAGTGTATTGACCCTCATACATCTTACAGAAAAGGCCTTTTTAAAATAAGGGCTACTGTTTATCGGCCTAATGAGATGGAAACATTATTGGAGGACTTGGGTGACAGCCAGAAGGAATCGGAACTTGTTCAAATAACAAAACGGAGAAAAATGGAAGAAAAGTTGAAAGAGTACAAATTCAGGCCACGAAACTCATCATTACAAAATTCATCTTGACCGCACCCCTCCAACTCATTGATATTTCGAAATACTGAACTGAAAAGGCTAACTCATTCAACTGGAAAAAATGATTTTATAGAAGTGTTACAAATTTTATTTTGCAATATTAGTGGTTAAAAAAATTTAGAGTATTTAGGTAAGGAATCAGACGTCATTCGTAAAAAAAAAAATTATATGTTTAGTTGAAACCTGGTTAACTGGTGATTTTAAAGTACCACGGTGGCTATCTGATTATGTTCCATTCTGTTACCCTGCAATAAAAATACATTTAACAGGCAGAGCCAGTGGGGGATTAGCTACATTGATTCATGATAGCATTGCTGGAGGCACTACGATATTGGCGAGGAGCCGTTTTTGGTTATTTTTGAAAGCACAAGTAGCTAATATTCCATTAATAATAGGAAATATTTACCTGCCCCCAAACAGCGATATTAGTTCCTGCTTAGATGAACTTCATGCAGTAATCACTTGCTTTAAATCTAACTATCCTCATAGCTATGTTATTCTAAATGGTGACTTCAATGGGCATGTAGGTGAGCTTAATGGTCTAGATAAGGAGTTCTTAGAGGGAGCATGCCTTTACAGCAAAAGATTATCCTGTCACAACCAAGTAAACAGGCGAGGCAAACTTCTAGTTGAAGCTTTGGAATCACAGGGAATGATTCTTTGCAATGGTCGTAGTGTGTCGGACAGACCGGGCAAATTCTCATTCATCACAACCAAAGGAAGATCTATATTAGACTTGGTTTGGATAAATGAAAACCTCCTGGACCTATTTTTGGATATGGAAATTTTTAACATGTCGGATACCTTGGATCACTTGGCTTGCGTCTCCTCCATATAATATTTTGATAGGAACAAGCCCAAAACTCATAAAAAACCCTGGCAAATGAAATATTTAGTCACAAAATATACAGATTGGGATGAGGAAAAAGCATACCTGATCTCTGATAAAATTTCGTGCTCAGAAAAAATTTATTTCCATTCAGAAGATGTGAACCTTCTTTATGATAACTTTAAGCAGACAATGTACGATAACTTATTAGAAACAGGACTAATGTACATAAAGCAGGTCACCCAAACTAATCACCACCCAATGCATCAATGGTTTGATCAGGAATGCAGTATATATAAAAGAAGATTGAAAAAGCTGAATGTATCGACCATTTATTCACTCTGTATTCAGTAATTAGTATAAATCTTAGGACAAAAGGAAGCTATGTTTATGCAGTGTTTGTAGACCTCAGGAAAGCTTTCGACTCTATCAACCATATGCTATTATGGGAAAAACGTTTTAATCTTGGAATGGGAGGAAAAATTATCAGGTTATTTAAAAAACTATATGATCAGTCCTCAATGAGAATTAAGGGGAAAAGGGAGCTTTCAGAAGATATTGACATAACCTTAGGCTTACCCCAAGGAGAAAGTCTTAGTCCTACTTTGTTTGTTCTATTTGCGTCGGACATTACTGAATTATTTCGTACCCGAGGTGCTGATTGGCATTGACCATAGTCACGGTGCAATGTTGCTTTTGTTAGCGGACGATATCGTCATCCTTAGCAATTCCTGGCATGGTGCACAGAGGAACCTCAACATACTTAGTGACTATTGCAATGAGAATCTGCTAACACTAAACCCAGCCAAATCCAAAATTTTGGTGTTCCACAAATCCCCAAAGATGAAGAAACTAAAGCCTCTACATTGGCAGAAAACACGGTTAGAATATACAAAGAGCTACACTTATCTGGGAGTGCCCTTTCCCTCATCAGGAAGATTTGAGAAAGCTGCTGATTACTTTATACAGAGGTCTTCTATTGCAATGGCTAGGGTGTTGGAGATTTTAAGGAATAGCAGAAGTGACTCTTGGGAGACTAAAACCAGACTCTTCGACTCAAGTGTGGCATCAACTCTACTTTATGCCGCTGAAATAGAAGACCGAATCGTTACCTGGAAGTAATAGAGAAAGGCCAAGTCAATTTTTTTAAGTCATTGCTTCAGTGGCCAAGATGTACGTCGAACCATATCACACGCATAGAATGCGGGAAGTATCCACTCAGTGTTCAAGTGCTGAAAAAAGTTGTCAACTACTGGACAAAGTTGAGCTTAATGGAGGAAGGGCGCTTACCCAGGCAATGCTTTAATAGACGTCTTACCCTTGACGTATCTGAAGGAAAGTCTGACGAAGCATACAATTGGGTGACCCAAGTAAAATCGATTACGGTGGAGTTGGGTTGTCAAAACTTGTTCTCAAGAGTAATACCCCAAGGACTGAGCACGTTTAAAGAAGATATGATGAAGAACCATCAGTTTTCAAAGGATGTAAACAGAACTTTGAATTCCACCAACAACCCTAGGTATAGAAAAATATGCAATTTTAATATAGCAAGCCCGGAAGATTACATGCTGTTTCAGACAAATTTTAAGAAAATCAGAGTTGTCGGTCACCTAAGAGTCTCAAGCGGGGATTACCTAAAGGTGCTTATAAAGGACACAACACTAATTATGAAATCCAGGGAAGCCTGCATGGCCTGCGGTGGTTTGGTGTAGGATCCCTTGAGCCATCTTCTTACTCATTGCATCAAAGTTGAAGAGCAGAGAATCAAATTGTTAGGTACATACATTTCTGAATCATTGTCTATAGAGGAAATCTTAAATGTAGATTGTATTCAAAAATTAAATAGACTATATTATTTTGTAATATGTTGTGCTATTGACTGAAAAGGTAAATGTTTTTATTTTTTGGAATAGGGTTCTGACTATGGTCTTATTGTGGTTCTTTTCTAAATTACAGGGTCACTGATTCTCTGATTCTCTTAACCATTAATTAAATTCAATAATGACTAAATATGACTTGGTGGGAAGTTATAAATATGTAATTCTGTATACCTTGTAATTGCATTGATCTTGTTATTAAGTTGATAATTATTTTATTTATTTATTATTATTATTTATTTTATTATTTTTTATGTAAAAGTGTCTATTTCTTTATATTTGTAGTATTTATATAATTTAATATTATCTATAAAAAGTCCTAATCCTGCTAGACAAAAAAAAAAAAAAAAAAAAAAAAAAAAAAAAAAAAAAAAAAAAAAAAAAAAAAAAAAAAAAAAAAAAAAAAAAAAAAAAAAAAAAAAAAATTACACTATTCTTTAATACTTAAACTACAAATTCGTCAAGTTTTAAAAATAAAAATAAATCCACCGTGAACTAAATTGTATCTTAATAAAAATAGCCTATTTTTGGGTAGGGTAATATTGTCCAACTTTAAAAGGTCTCAGAGTCGCAAATAAAAATTAAATTGAAAAAAACAAACTGGAAATGTTTGCTCTAACTAATAATGAACGCAATAGCACATCAAACACGACAAAAATATCTAAAAAGATTTTCAGATTTTTTGCCGCGTTTGTCTCACTGTGCGCCCAGTGGTGTAAAACGGTACAAAATGTGTAAAATCCTCATATTATCTAAAAGAGTCGTGCTATAGAATAGAATAGAATAGAAAAATAATTTTATTCTGGGACCAAGTCCCTTAAGAATAACAAATTGTACAGAAATAAATGATATTAGATACATCTGGTCAGAGACATGATGAATAAATAAAATGAAAAAACAAACAAAAAAAAATTAAAAACAATAAAATAAAGAAGAAATATTAATATAACAATGATAATGTATACATAGTAATGTAATATATGATCAGGAAAATAAGAAAAAATTCTACTAATGAAGTAATAAATAGGTACTAGAAGCTTACGAGTTGATTGGGGAAGAAGGTGACGGGATCGGTGGAATAATTTAAGTAGACCTATAGAACGGCGGGAGATTTGGGCAATCTGAGATTTCCAAGAAAGGGTCTGATCAAAAATAATTCCAAGATTTTTTACAGACGGGTAGAGAGGGATAGGATGATCATTAAGGATTAAGGGAGGATAATGGGTGTATGCACTAAGGAGGGAGCTAGATCCTATTATAATGGCCTGAGTTTTCTATTCATTTAATTGTAATTTGTTTAAAGTCGCCCAGGCACTAATTCTATTCAGGTCTTCCTGAATTTTGGCGAAAGCTGAAGGAAGCTCGGAAGGAGGAAAGGAAAGATAGATTTGGGAATCATCTGCGTAGAGGTGATAGGAACAGTACTTAATTGAATTAGGTAGATCGTTGATGTAGATATTGAAAAGGAGAGGAGAAATGCTGGACCCTTGAGCAATACCAGAAGTCATAGTGAGAAAAGTAGATAAGGATTGTTCAGGTATTTTAACTGCTTGGGAACGGTGAGAAAGGAAAGACTGAAACCAGCGAATGGAACTGAAGGAGAAATTTAAAGATTCTAATTTGGAAAAAAGGATAGAGTGGTCCAAGGAATCAAACGCTTTAGAAAAATCCAGAAGAATCAGTACAGTCAGTTTTTTATCGTCTATTGCAGTAAACATGTCATTTGTAATTTTGAGGAGAGCAGATTGTGTGGAGTAGCCGGGTCGAAAACCTGATTGTAGGGGATCGAGGAGATTGGATTCTTCAAGGAAGTTAGATAACTGAGATTGTACTAATCTTTCTAAGGGTTTAGAGAGGTTAGATAAGATGGAGATCGGGCGATAGTCTTTAGGAGATGTGGGGTTCGATGTTTTAATTATAGGATGAATTAGGGCTTTTTTCCAGGGGGTAGGGAATACTGAATTTTGAAGGGAGAAATTGTATATGAATAAGAGGACTGGGGTGATTTCGGGAAGACACAGTTTTATCATCATTTTATAGGGATTTCATCTATGCCGGTAGAATTGGAATTGGACTTCATTATTGAGGAAATAAGTTCAGAGGGGGAGATGTAGGAAGAATAAAAATTTGCATCGTTGTATGCAGGAGCTGAGGTAGAATGGGAGGAAGGGTGAAGAGAATCGGAAGAGCAGGAAGAAACAAAATATGAATTTAGTTCTTCAGGAGATACAGGATAGGTAGATGGATATGTGCGTGAAACAAGGAGGGAAAGTTTACGGAGGAGATGCCATTTCGATCTGGAATCAGGAGCGGAAGAGAGGGCTTCATGGAAAAAAGTGGATTTCGCTCGACGAATCGAGGCTTGTGTCAAGTTACGAAGCATCCTGCAAGTTTGGTAGTCGTCAGTCATCCTCGTGCGTCTGAATCGCCTACGTGCTGCATCTCGATTTCGTTGGAGCTGTTTGATTTCTGGACTTATCCAAGGAGCAGGAGGACGACGAAAGGAGGAGGATTTGAGAGGTGCATGGATGTTAAGGATATTTAAGAGGTTTGTGGTGAGGATGTTTACCATGGAGTCAATCGAGGAGGAGGTATAAATTTCAGTCCAGTTCTGAGCTTCAATCTCTGGAAGGATCTTTTCACGGGTTAGGGATTCTATATTGCGGAAGACAATAGTTTTCGGGCGGAAAGAAGGTGCTATATAAGCATGACATTTGGGATTCATACATTTCATAAGATGTTGAATCGAATGAAACCATAATCAGCTTCATCAGGTGATCAGAAAAAGTGAAAGTTTAAGAAAAAAAAAAGTCAAACATTTCATAAAAGCAAGCTTGGGTTATCTGTGGAACATTACTAAAAAAGTAGAAGAGAAGAAAAGCTGTTACATAGAAGAAGGAAAAGGAGTTGGGAGCGCAAGCAGCTTGAGGAAGTAGAGCAGCTAAGACATGCTAATGAATGCAGGGATTTCTATAGAAGAATAAACAATGGAAGAAAACCATTTAAACCACGTACCACAGCATGTAGATATACGGATGGAACTCTTCTCACTAACTTGTAATGAGAAGATGGAAAAACCACTTTGATGACCTACTTAACGCTCAACACGTGGAGGATAACCAAGTTATAACCCGACCCTGAGATAAAGCAAGAAGATGAGATGGAGCCCCCTGATGAAGATGAGATATGTGATGCCATTGAGAAGCTCAGGAACAATAAGGCGCCTAGAATCGACAACCTTCCATCTGAGCTATTCAAGAAAGGAGGTGATAACCTATTTAAGGCCTTACAATACCTTTTTATCTCTTTGTGGAAATCGGAGGTGATGCCGAACTGGTGGAAGAAGTCAATATTGTGCCTGATTCACAAGAAGGGGGGTGTTCTTGATTGCAGGAACTACAGAGGTATATCTCTGCTACCATGCGCATATAAGGTATTCTCAAGTATTTTATACGCGCGAATGGTACCATATGTAAAAGGATCATTAGGAATATACCAGTGCGGATTCCGAAAAGGGAAATCAACAGTGGACCAGATCTTCTCGCTCAGAATAATCCTGGAGAGAAGTAGAGAATATCAAATACCGTTACATCACCTATTTGTGGATTTCCGTGCAGCATATGACAGCGTATTGCGTGAACCCCTGTATCAAGCTATGAGAGAGTTTGGAATTCCAGAAAAACTGGTTCGCTTGACTAAATTGACAATGATGGAATCCATGTATGTGGTGCGTATTCAAGGCGAAATATCAGAGGCCAGCACCACAACCAATGGGGTGAGGCAGGGGGATGCATTGGCGTGCCTGTTATTTAACATAGCTCTAGAAAAAGCAATAAGGGATTCAAAAATCCAGATTACAGGCACGGTTTTCAACAGAATGGTTCAGATCCTCGGATATGCTGATAATCTAGACACTAGGACGGTCTCAGAATGCAGTTTGTGATGCCTTCCTGGCTCTTGAGGAATCAGCCGGACGACTGGGACTTTGTGTCAATTAAACGATAACAAAATACATGACTAGCACACTTAGTCCCCCGGCAGACTATGTTCTATTTGGAAGATATTATTTCAAGCAAGTGAAAGAGTTCATCTACTTGGGGACACTTGTAACAGCAGATAGTGAAACATCAAGAGAAATCGAGAGGCGAAAACCCATTGCCAACCGGTGTTACTATGGTATGGGTAGATTCTTCCGAAGCAAATTTCTGTCAAGAACTACCAAGATGCGACTGCATAAGACATTGGTAAGACCAGTACTAACTTACGATTCGGAGTCATGGGTTGTCTCTCGGTCGGACGAACGAAGCCTACTGGCCTTCGAAAGAAGAATTCTGCGGTCCATTTATGAACCTAAGAGAGTCGGGGAGGCATACCTCAGAAGAACTAATCAAGAAGTGTACAACCTCCTGGAAGGGTCAGACATAATGAGACTGGGGAGACTGAGGTGGGCCGGCCATGCTGCTTGTATGTCGGAGAATGCGATCCCTAAAAAATTATTGATGGAAGATATACACATGACCAGGAGCAGAAGGAGACCCTGCCTTAGATGGATGGACGGTGTAGCGGAGGATGCTAGGAGGATCCTGGGAGTCAGGGATTGGAAGAGAGCTGCCCAACGACGAGCAGACTGGCGGAAGTTGTTAGAGGATGCCAGGGACCAGTAAAAGTCTGTCGAGCAATTGGAAGAAGAAGAAGTTTTATAAATGTTATCAAAATCTTTTTTATCATAGATTTTTCTTTTTCCATTATTTTTTTATGTCAGTTAGGGTAAATCACGGGTTATGGTCATAGTTAAGGAAATTGATTGATGCAAAAGAGGATATCGTCTAGACTGTTTCGCAGATTACTAATTTTTTTGACATATTTAGATTCACAAATTCTTGTTCTATTAAATGGTAAATTTATTAAAGCTCTGTATTTTTCCTTGAAGTAGATTTTTCAGTTTTTATACAAATGTCCTAAAAATAGCACAGTGTATGAGTTATGGTCATAGTAAAAACTAGTTATGGTCATATGAACAAAAATTTTGTAAACAATTGTTTTTATTATTTTAAAATTCACTATTTATGCATACCTATCAATCATTTGAGGTTAATCAAAAATTAAGGATTAATTAATCAAAAAATAAAATAAATCCAGAATCGTCACCTTTAAAAATCCGCGATGGGTGACACAAAACATCAAAGGCGTTTTCTTCCTTCAAAATATTTTCCACTTAGTCAAACCAACCACGGATGTCTTTCTCAAACACGCAAGAGCTGGCTGGTGACACCGCTTCAGTTCTACTGGAGATATTTTAGTGGCGACGGAGAAAACCCTTATACCATCCATCACTGGGCATACCATCTTTAAATTTACATTGTCGGTTCGAAACTATTGCTAGTTCTTTGACGCTCAAGAATAAATCAATTTTTCATTTGGGAAACCCCCGTCTAGAGCAATGAATAATCAATTTCTCTAACAGGTCCTCCTCTTCAGCAGACAAAATGGGGTCTGCCACCACACTGAAACCTTCCTGTGCCCTTTAATCTTCGAGTTAACGTCATCCTTGGGATTTTGTATCTGTTATAATAAAAGGGAGTAATAACTAGGCATTTTAAGTAAGAAAAACGTCCATTTCAAAAACACATACTTTTTCGCTATAGATTTTACTGAAGCCCCTTTAAGAATTTCTTATTTTGACTGTGTGGCATCATCTTCAGTGTACGAATATCGTATTTTAGGCATAGTTACAAATAAGTATTTACTGTAAAAAGAGAAGATTCTAAAAAAGCATCTTCAAGAAAAAATAAAATCGTAAAAGCAAGTGACCACTATACATTTATACACTGATCATAACTAGTTATGGTCACTGACAGACCTAACATTGTCACCCATGACCAAAACTAGTAAACGTTATCGTATTTTACTTTTAAGATAATACAATTAAACCAGGGAAAATCTACATTTTTTTAGGAGTAAGAACACTTGTTATGTCAAAAAACTTGAAATGGTCATGGGTGACCATAACTAAAATCATAGATATTTATAGACCGGTTGTGGTCAGTTGAAAATTTTAATTCATTAAAATGACAAAATGAAAAACAAAGGGGTCTGAAGAAAAACAGAAATCAAAATGAACAGATACATACCTTTAAAACCTGAAATTGGCGAAGAATTTCAAAGCAATTCCTTAATAATGTTCACTTGTAAAATCACACCTACTACACACAGGAGCTATTGCACAACACTAATTCGGGAAAACATTAACTAAGCCAAACGGAAATGGATGGGAGAGAAGGATTCATTAGCAAGTGAGTCTTAAGCCCTTCCGTGAAACGTCATTTAAAAGGATCTAACAAAGAAAAGAAGCAAAGGCTTATTTTTGTTAAAAAAGTAAAAACCTGCCCATAACTGGTGAGGTGACCATAACTAGTGATTTACCCTATGCGCTTGCACCATCTTTATAAAGTACGTGTTCATATCGCTCTATGAAAAACCCTCTTATTAGTGAGTTTTTCATAAGTTTTTTCTAGTTAGAAACGTGCTCAGGACTAATAGTTAATTACAGTGGTCAAAACTGAATGATTAAACAGTGAGTACAATAATTATTCATTGAGTTACTACAGTGTTACCTTATCTATGAAGACCCATGGGGCTAATCCTCAGCAACTATACACTGCCAAGTTCAGTTGAGCTTTTGCTCTCAACACATGAGGGTGGGGCTACGCCCCGTAGTCAACCCACGCTACGATCTTTTGTTTTTATTATTTTTTTTTAACTTATTTATTATTATTTTCCCCTCTTTAAACTGAGTCATTAAATGAGATATTTTCACATGGTCATGTCCTCAAAAACTAACACCAAAAGAAGCCGCTCATTAGAAACCGTAAGCAATAGCCCCGTAAAATAAAAGCCGAGAAAATCGAAGAGAAATTCGCCGTCCACAACTCCGCCCTCTATAGATCCCCAATTAGGGACATCAACACAAGATATGACAGAAGAGAGCCCCTTCTTTACTCCAAATCCGTATCAGGTGTTAACAAATACTGATATTGAAACCATGGAGTCGAACTCTACATCACAACCTCCACGACCTCCTCCTATCTTCGTCAGGAACGTAAGGGAATTCTCTTTACTGTGCAACCATCTTAATAAAATAATCGGCACAGAAAAATACTCCGCAGTTAATAGAACAAAAGACACAAAAATTATGCCGGATTCACCCGATACTTACCGCCGAATTGTTAAATATTTATCTGAGACCAAAGCCAATTTTCATACTTACCAACTTAAAGAAGAGAGATCACTGAGGGTCGTAGTGAGGAATCTTCATCCAACAACACCAACTGAAGCTATCAAAGAAGATTTAATAGCCATGGGCTTTAAAGTTCGGCAGGTAACCAATCTCCTGAAAGACAACAGATCACATCCCGGAGCTAGCGGCAAAACTCCATTGCCTTTATTCTTTGTAGATCTCGAACCAACTCCTGGAGTGGAACAGATTTATGAGGTCTCATCAATCTATTATACCAGAGTAAAAATAGAAAAGCCGTACCCCAAACGTGATATCGTTCAATGTCACAATTGCCAGGCGTACGGCCATACAAAAACTGATTGCCACCACATACCAAGATGCGTAAAATGTGGGTAAATGCATAAATCCAATGAATGCATAAAATCTAGAGAAGTCCCAGCAGTCTGTGCCCTCTGCCAACAAGGACACCCTGCCAACTACAAAGGCTGCCAAACTTACAAAAACTTACGCAACAGGCTCCAACCAAACCGACCACAGACCGAAGAAACAACACAGACCAGAGGAAGACAGCCCTCGAAAATTGCCACGTCATCTGTTTCTTTTGCAGAAATGCTGGGCGGAAGAAGATACCAGAAAGAAAATAGGGCCATGCCGCTTCCTCCTCAACGGCCTCAATTTCCTGACCCTCAACCTCAGAAACCACTGCCCCAATCACAGCACCAAATGACCATACAACATACTCCAGCACCACTAATCCAACCTAATCCAAAAACCTTCATCAAACCCCCCATATTCCTCCTCCTCCAACTACCTCAGATCTCACATCCTTATTTAACTCCTTCCTATCCGAGTTGAAAACTCTCATTACCCCACTTATGTCACTCCTTTCATATGTTGTCCCTCTTCTAATTCCCTTTCAAAAAAATCCTTAAATGCCTTCCACAAAACCCTTAACCATTCTCCTTTGGAATGCGAATGGAATTCGCAACCACACTAACGAACTGACATCCTTGCTACATGACAAATAAATCGATGTAGCTTTAATAACAGAAACCAGACTGACCAGTAAACAACGTTTCATTATTTCACAATACCAAACTTACCGAACAGACCACCCTGATGGTAGAGCCCATGCTGGAACTGCTGTCATCATTCACCATTCCCTCTCTCACCACGTATTCCCTTTACCAGCAAATGAATTCCTACAACCCACAGCAGTTTTTATCAAAACCTTCTCCTTTCCAGTTACGATTGCAGCGGCCTACTGCCCCCCAAATAAACCTATTTCCACATCCCAGTTCAACTCATTTTTTGATTCCTTGGGTCATCGCTTTCTCCTAGGTGCTGACTTCAATGCTAAGCACCAACAATAGGGTTCAAGAACCACCAACTCCCGCGGGCGAGCATTGCAGTCTGCACTTAATTCCCAAAGATTCTTTATTTCTCCCGGCACTCCTTCATATAGGCCCACGGATCCTAACCGAAGCCCCGACCTTCTTATCTTCTTCATTCATTCAGGCTTAGGATCCCTCCATTACTCCATAGAACACCTTGATCAACTTTCCTCCGGTCAAAGTCCTTTAATTTTAACCCTTTCCGTTACTCCTATCCCAAAACCTCCTCCCCCATCATTTATTAGAGGACCAGTAGACTGGAACCTCTTCCGTCAAACAATATCCGACACTATAGACCTTAGAGTATCCCTAAAAACCCCCCAGGACCTTGACAATGCTACTAATTCCTTTACAACCATGATCCAGCAAGCAGCCTGATCTGCATCCTCACCTCGTTCCCCTCCCAAACTTCGAAATAAAAATCCTTTATCCCAAGATCTACTGGACCTTATCCAATCCAAGCGTCATGCCAGAGCTATTTGGCAAAGGACCAGGCATCCGGATGATCGAAAAACCTATAATTACCTTACCAAACTCCTTAAAAAAACATGGCTACCTTCAGATCCAAATTCTATAATTCCTATCTTTCTTCACTCCCTTCTTCAGATAACTCCCTCTGGACCACCACTAGAAAAATCCTAAAATATCAGCCCACCTTCCATCCTCTCCGACGTGCAGATGGTTCATGGGAGGCTTCTGACGTGAACAGATCCGAAGAATTTGCCCAGCACCTTTCCAGCATATTTGTTCCCCATCCTGAATCTAATCCTACCCACACAACGACGGTTCATGAATTTCTTGATTCGTCGATTCCTCTTTCCTTACCTCCCAAAGCAATAAACCCCTCTGAGGTCAAATACCTTATAAACAAATTAAAACCCCTTAAATCCCCTGGATATGATCTCCTTAGTTCGAAAATCCGCAGGCAACTTCCTCATTAAGCAGTCATATTCCTCACCTACCTTTACAATTGTATCCTGCGGACTACCTATTTCCCTTTGCTATGGAAACACTCCACCATTATCCTTTTCCTCAAACCGGGCAAACCTCCCAACAACCCTTCATCATATAGATCATTAGCCTTCTCCCAATCCTTTCAAAAATTTTTGAAAGGCTCCTTCTTAAACGTATCCTACCCATCCTTGAATCGCAAAAATATTCTCTCTTACCAGTTTGGATTCCGCACTAACCATTCCACTGTCCAACAAGGCCTCAGAGTTGTTGATCACATATCCTCAGCACTTGAAAGCAAACAGTATTGCTCTGGCGCATTTCATGCTGCGCATGCTGGTTTGCTTTTCAAACTCAAAACCCATTTGCCTCAATCTATATTCCTAGTCCTCAAATCCTACCTCTCTAACCGTTCCTTCCGAGTTCGCTGCGGAATGGAATACTCTAACTGCTATTCTATAGAGGCTGGTGTTCCACAAGGTAGCGTTCTAGGTCCAGTTTTATATATCCTCTACGCAGCAGATATCCCTACTACTCCTGATACTTTCCTTGCGATATTTGCTGATGACACTGCTATCCTTTAATCACATTCAGATCCTTTAATAGCTTCCTATAATCTCCAAAACCACTTATCCTTGATTGAAGACTGGTGCGATAATTGGCGGATCAAAGTAAATGAAAATAAATGCACCAACATAACCTTTACCCTCCGCCGAAAATCCTGTCCTCCTATCAATTTCAATGGTATTCCACTACCTAAAGCTGACACAGTTCGGTATCTTGGTTTCTACCTAGACAAAAGACTTACGTGGAACCCTCATACTCGACTCAAAAGGCAAGAACTTAACAGACACCAGCCAATTGTACAGACTACTAAATAGGATATCTCATCTCTCCATTGAAAACAAAATTCTCATATACAAAACCATCATTAAACCTATTTGGACTTACGGGCTTGAACTGTGGGGGACATCAAAAAAGTCGAATATCAAACGCATTCAATCCTTCCAATCCAAAATCCTCCGAACTATAGTAAATGCTCCTCACTATGTTTCCAACAAAACCCTACATAATGATCTGAATATACAATACGTCCTCGACCTTATACCCCTTAAATTCTCAAAATTCCATCGCAACCTTTCCTTTCATCATAACCCACTAGCTCAATCATTATCCGCTTCCACACATCCTGATGACCCTCCTCGCAGACTAAAACGGCAGTGGCCCCGAGATCTTTTGTAAAATTACTTATATTGGAGTTCTGGCAATGGCCAGCTTCTCCGCTTATGCCCTGAGTGAATGTTATAGCGCTCTCACTTAGCCTCCACTGTGTTTTTTTTTACACCAGTGACGCAGCTGAGAGAGAAGTGCTGGGATCTCTCTGTGCCTGGCTTATCCCTTCATAAGTGGAGGGACGGGTCTGGTGGGGGGATCCCTAGGATGAGTGTAAATTGTAAATAGAGTATAATTGTATTTTTACCTTTGTTTTATCTTTTATTATTAGTATTATTTACTTTTCTTTTTTTCTCCTTAAGTTTTACTATTTCATTTTGTATATAGTATATTTTATATTGTTTATATATAGCATAGTTTTTTTTTTTTTTTTTTTTTTTTTTTTTTTTTTTTTTTTTTTTCATTTTCTTATATCACTTATTTACTTTATTTTATTTATTTATTTTTTTCTTCTGTGAAAGTAATCATACGCCATCTATATTACTTATTGCCTACATTTGTGGCAGATTGTAATAATTACTCAATAAAAGATTTAAAAAAAAAAAAAATTTATGTATTTTTATTAGAAATGATTCGGGAATTGTTGTTAATAGATTCGAATTGCTTAAAATCACATAGGTTTAAATTATTATAAATTTCAAAATATTGTAAACATTTTGTTTTTCTTTAATAATTTAATTTTAAATCTGGCAATTTAGTTATACATATGGATAAAAATGATACCAGTGGAATGCCTCAGCCTTTGATATAAAATAAATAAATATGGCAATCGTTAGCAGTGAACTAAGGCAATGAGTTCCAAGCCCCTATTTATGAACATGTATTTATTGATTGATTTCTTGAGGTCTGGTCTTTTTCTGTACTAGGTACATTGTAAGACCTACAGAAAGTTTTGTGAAATCATAATGTGTTGTTCAGAAAGATAATGTTTAGGTGATGGGGCTCACCTATACCTTGTTGTTAACAAACTTAAAACTACTTTGTACTGGTTTGTTAAGAACTGAAGGGAGTCCAGAAACTTGACGTGCCGGCGCTGGATGAACTCCGGAGGTCTTCAGGCTTCTTCTTCTTCAATGAGGTAGTCTTTGCGATTTTCTTCAGCATGGAGTCCTGGAACCGCTGCAGGTTCCGTCTAGTTCCGTCTGAAAGGCGGGTGAGAAGAGGAGCACCGTACAGGAGGGAAGGTCTCAACATGCTTTTATATATGCAGAGTTTGAGAGGGAGGGAAAGTGCTGGAGAGGATAGGAGGTGATGGAGGCGATAGGATCTTCTTCTCACTTTGCGGTGTACCCTGTAACAGTGAGCTGAAAATTTCAGCCCTCTATCTATGGTAATGCCCAAGTAGACGATGGATTTGGAATGGGGAATGGTGGTGTTTGCCACTCGCAGGGTCTTCGGCAGTGTTGACCTTTTCCCACGCTGGTGTGAGAACACTTCGCAGTCCGTTTTGGCTGGATTTACTTGGATGTTAAGTGAATCCAGCCGTCGAATGATCTCTCCGCAGACCGTTTCGGCCTGACGTAGTGCTCTAGTGGGGTTCATGCTGCTGGTAGTTTTGGCAATATCGTCGGCAAATATGGCTACTGTCGCTCTACCGTAGTTTTAGGCAATGAGTGATACAAATAATAGCTTTATAACTTGGTGATCCAACGGGGAACAAGTACCGACATTGTTATGTTCAAATAACTAAAACTTTTTTTTTATGGCTACATTGGAAACTGAAAACAAAGAAAATAATATATAATGTGCATATAATGAAATACTTTAACAATCCAATATAAAAATAATTTATTTTAGAAAACTGGTCAAAGTAGAGTTATTTTAGCATTAAATAATTTTATAATCATCTAGAAGTTCTAATTTATTTATAGTTCTAATATGACCTCTGTTTGATGATGTTTGAACAGTTTGTTTAAGAGAATTCAACTAGTGTAATTAAAAATGTTAACCAATCCGTTGCATTCTCTGGCCAACTCGAAAATCGGAGGTTGGGCCAATCTCAGCAACTGCGTTTCCTCATTGACACAAGGAAGAATGGGACAGGAAGACGGCACTTGACCAATGAACCAGTGTTATTTATTTATTTGGAGTGATTCAGCTTCGTTATGAGACATGTTGGAATAAAATGAACAAACTTTATCGCAATTTATTGAGATAAACTAAAGGCTAGTGGAAACCAGCAGCTGAAACTTGTTTCAATATCTTACCCAAGAATTAATGAACGTTGTGCTCCTTGGTGCATATTGACGCAAAGTAGTTTCACTCTTATGACCATGTGAAAATGCAATAGTTTTGGAACAACTGAGACACATTTGTTTCAAAAATTATTTAAAAACGTATTTCAATAAAACTATCCAGAACAATACGGCACAAGTTGATGAAACACTTAAAACTTATCTCCTGATTTCAAACAAAGTGGAAAATTATTACCGTGAGAAAAGCTGTTTATTCCGTAACTCATGTCATGCTTTTAAAAATAATTGAAAACAGTATTTTCAAAACCTATACTCTTGAAAAATGCTAGATGATTATCCCTCTCATCATAAAATGGTTATTTTTCATTTTCTAACCATCTCGAAAATGTTTTTTTCCCCTGCTCTCAGAATAGTTCTTCTGAGGAAATTCAGAGTCTCGATTTAAAATAGAGACCAGCTACAGTCTCTTTCCTAGAGTTATAGTTTTCTTGATTTTTTTTTCAAGAGCTGTGAGGTGTTGGCCCACTTTATATCAGCGCAAATATTTTCTAATGCTAATTAAAAATGAAAGGATTAAACAAGTAATACTATGAGGCTACAAATATCGGGGAAATCTGGCATAATTTTTGTGTTAACGCCTATGTATTTTCTGGTGATGAATATTTTTTTTTTTTTAAGTGGGTGTATATAAGAGAAAATTGTTTAATTTTCTATTAAAAATAGGAAGTATCTTAAAGGTCGAGATGCAGTATTTAACTCCATAGTTTTGGTCGATGTGTTTAACACCTGTGAGGATTTGGGGCCGTTCTTCAGTCATTACATAAGTTGACGGAAAAAGTGGAGCTTCTCTAGATGACAGTATAGAAGATAATGATTCTTATGACATAGTTCGGTAGCTTCTACTGTTCTTCTGGATCCACTCTTACAGTATCTGAAGAACGGTTTCGTTTGCTGTTATTTGCTATGTTGATATGACCTTACTATGTTAAAATATCTCATTTAGTGGCTTCAGATTTCAGAATAAAATAATAATAAAAAAAAAAAATTAAAGATGATAGCCTATATACAGTCATAGACTGAGGTCGGTGTGTACCGTTACCTCTCTTTTTAATTTTCCTGACTGCTTATACAGCTCATCATAACCACTAATGTTCTCTTAATGTAATGAATAAACCTTGTACTCACTGTTTATTTAGTCCCTGTTCAGAACTAGTATTAGCTCATCGCCCTCGGTGTTAGTTCAACGAAGAATAAAGGCAGGGCTATTTTGCTGGTTGTACCCGGCTGGTCTTTGTTGTCTATATGCACATTTATTATCTGTCAGACCTTGAATCCCATCGCAGTCAATTCTTATTCATTGACGTCGGCTGGTGTTGAGGAATGAAATGAAAATAGCTTTTACTGTGCAACTAAATAATATATACAATTAAACAATAAATACATACATATTTATCTTCCTTGCACTAGCCTTCCTCTTTTTAAGAGGAGTAATGGTCTTAAACTTCCCAAGGTGACCAGTCCTACTGGGAAGCGGGGTTCCAAATCTGATTCCACTTCTCCCACCATGAATTTTTATTCTTTGCTGTTCTCCACCATGTTGGGCCAGCCTCTTTTTTGAAAGAGTCGCTCCATCTCTTCAATTGCCTTCCTCTGTTCCTGCTATTATCATATGGTGTCCATTCGGTTACAGTATATGACCACCTGTCGTCAGTAGATCTCAACAGATGTTCAGCCCATTTCCATTTTAATTTTTTTATAAGCATGGAAGAGTCTACTTGTTGCGAAGAGCACAATGCCATCTGCAAAGCGTAGGTTGTTCAGCCACCTTCCATCGACTCTTACTCCTTTTCTTTCCCAGTCCAGGTTCCAGAAAACCAACTCCAGGACTAAAATGAAGAAAATTGGAGAGAGTGGATCGCCTTGTCTCGCACCTTTTTCCACAGGGGAAACATTTCCTTTTCATTCCATTTCAATGTATTGTGGTGGTCATATCATGACACCACAAAGAATCGTGAAGAAAAAGATAGAAGTGACGTTACCTTCCTAGACACATGTGTTTTATAAATATTAACCAATTTATTTCTGAGTTTAATAATTGTATTCGTTTATTAAATATAACCAGTCTATTACGTTTTCATTAGAGTTATTCTGAGTATTCCAAATTGGTGACCCCGAAATGGATTTGATAAAAAAACAAATCACGGCTTTGGAAAATGAAATCTCTCAGCTTAGAAGCGACTCACAACCAGAGCATCAGCAAACACCCACTGTAAGTCATGTTTCTATTAAATTTCCGCCCTTTTGGAAAGCTGAAGCAGATCTGTGGTTCGCACAAATAGAAGCACAGTTTGAAATAGCAAAAACTACAAGCGAAATAACAAAATTTAATCACCTAGTAGCAAATCTGGATAGTGAAACTATAAAGTCAGTTGCCGATATTCTACGATCCACAGATCCCCCAGCTAATTATAATCTGTTTAAAAGAACCATTATTAAACGCTGTACTGAAAGCAACGAGCAAAAAACTCGTACGTTACTATCAGGGTTAGAATTAGGAGACAAAAAACCCCCTCACAACTATTGAGGGACATGAAAGCTTTGAAAACTTCGTCAATGTCAGAAGAAATAATCAAGCACCTGTGGATACAGAGACTTCCAGTAGCCACCCAAGCAATTTTACAGGCGACAGACGGGAACTTAGATAAGTTAAGCGACATTGCAGACAACATATTATAACCGATATTAATAACCCGTCGTCCGTCTGCACTATCACGGACAAAAATCGACAAGTTGATTCGGACCTCAGACAGGAAGTAGAGGCATTGAGAGGTGAAGTAAGAAAAATTTCTTCACAATTTAGAAGACGATCACCAACCCCAGGCGGAAGCAGAACACGAACACAACAGCGGTCAGGCTTCTCACAGCGCGCATATTACAGCCCCAGCCCTAAGGAGTGCTGGTATCACCTAAAATTTGGCAAAGAAGCTAAAAGATGCCAACCACCATGCTCTTTCAGTTCAAAAAAACTAGTTCTGAGGCAGGCAACGGCGGCGTGCACCTGCCATACGAAGACAAGCCGCCTTTTCTTAACTGACCGAAATACTAAAGTCCCATTTTTAGTTAACACAGGAGCAGATGTGTCTATAATTCCTCCAAGATCTGGGGATAGGAAAACAACGCCCTCAAAATTCTTGCACGCAGCGAACAACTCGCGCATAGCTGTTTACGGGCAACGCAAACTAAAATTGGACTTTGGACTTTCAAAGTTATTTCATTTCTCATTTCTTATAGCTGACGTCTCCAAACCTATAATCGGATCCGACTTCATCACACATTTTAATCTTTTGGTTGATTTACCCGGACAAAGAATCATCGATAGGAACTCATTTCTTCCTCTACGTACATCCGTTTTCCAATGCGACATCGAACCAACAGGCAGAATCAGCATAATTGATCCAATCGACCCTATAAAAGCGCTACTTAAAACATACGGTTTAGACTCTACACCCACTTTGCAAGAAGTCACAAAAGTGAAGCACTCAACACAACACCGCATCGAAACTAAAGGAAACCCCGTGAGTTGTAGACCTAGGAGATTAGCACCTGACAAACTACTGCTGGCCAAAAACGTATTTGAAACCATGGAATCTTTAGGTCTATGTCGCCCTTCGAGCAGTTCATGGGCTAGTCCCTTACATATGGTGAAGAAAAAGAACGGGGAATGGCGACCATGTGGGGATTATAGATTATTGAACTCGGTTACCATACCCGATAGATACCCACTTCCCAATATCCAGGACACGTCTAATTTTTTACACAACAAAAAAATTTTTTCTACCATCGACTTAGTAAGAGCTTACCAACAGATTCCAGTAGCACCTGAACATGTCGAAAAAACCGCCATAACAACCCCATTTGGTTTGTATGAATTTCTTTTTATGCCATTTGGATTGAGAAACGCGGCTCGGACTTTTCAACCCTTTATTCATAAAATCCTTCCCAATCTTCCATTTTGCTTCATATACTTAGACGACATCCTCATAGCTTCAGACAACCTAAACGAACACATGCAAAACCTAGAAACAGTCTTCCAACGTCTAAAAGAATGTGGCATCACGTTAAACTTATCAAAATGCGTTTTCTGCAAACCGTCGGTATCATTTCTGGGCCATGAGATTTCGGAATTTGGCATTAGACCAATTGAGAATAAAATAAAATCAATCAAGGAGTTTCCGCGCCCCAATACAATCTCACAACTCCGCAGATTTTTGGGTATGCTTAACTTCTATAGAAGATTTATTCCACATGCTGCACATAGTCAGGCACCGTTAAATGCCATAACGGGGGCAAAAAACTCCGTTATTACCTGGACAACCGAATTGGATGCCGCTTTCCAGGAAATTAAACAAGCTTTGGAACGAGTGGCGCTTTTACATCACCCAAACCCTTTGGGCACGCTACAACTGTACACGGACGCTTCTGATGTAGCAATAGGCGGGGTTTTGCAGCAAATAGTTAACGGCGTTATACAGCCACTCGGGTTTTTCTCCAGAAAGTTGACCCCTACAGAGGTTTTATATTCCACATACGATAGAGAGTTACTCGCCATATACTGCGCCATAAAACATTTCAAGCACATGTTGGAAGGGCAAAGTTTTGCGTGTTTTACAGATCACAAACCTCTTACTTACGCACTGCGACGGACATCAGATTCAGCTAGTCTCAGACAAACACGACAACTCTCTTATATCTCGGAATTTACGTGCGACATACGACACATATCAGGAACCAAAAACATTGTGGCTGATACCTTGTCCAGGATAGAGTCCATCTCACAACGCATCCCTACATCGGAAGAACTCGCTGCAGCGCAGCAGAACGACAACGAATTAAACTATCTCATACAAAGCTCGAAAACACCTGGCCTGACACCAGTGCAGTTAGATACATCATCAATCCTGTATTGCAAGGTATCCAATGGCAAACATCTTCCTTATGTACCACAACGATTCCGGCAAATAATTTGCGAACACTTACATAATTTTTCCCACCCAGGTCGGACGTCAACCTTAAAACTCATTAAGGAGCGCTATTTCTGGCCACACATATCTAAGTACATTACAACTTTCGTCAAGCAATGTATTGAGTGCCAAAAAGCCAAAATAAATCAACATGAGAAGACACCTTTGATGCCATTAAAAACACCCGATCAACGTTTTGCCTGCGTCCACCTCGACATCGTTGGACCACTGCCTTTGGCTAAAGGTAACAGGTTCCTCCTTACCTGCATGGATCGATACACCCGTTGGCCGGAAGCCATTCCTTTACCTGACCAAACTGCGGAAACAGTCGCAGCAGCTTTTTGGGAGCACTGGATTTCTCGTTTTGGCGCACCCACTCAAATTATAACCGACCAAGGAAGAAATTTTGAATCGAACCTCTTTCAGGCGTTGTCACACAGAATGGGTGCTAAAATACAGCACACTACGGCTTATCACCCTCAGAGCAATGGGCTCCTCGAGAGATGTCATAGATCCCTCAAGACGGCTATTACATGCCGACTTCAAAAAACCAACAGGCCTTGGACGGAGCATCTGCCGGCCGTTCTTCTGCGTCTGCGCTCATGCGTGAAGGAGGACTTACAATCCAGTCCAGCCGAATTAGTATACGGCACCAAGCTACGATTGCCTGGGGAACTGTTTTTAGACAAAACCGGTCCAGAGACTCCTCAGTCAACTTTTGCAGCCAACCTCGCTGACATATTGAGGCAAAGCAAGCCTTCCTCGCCAGTCTGGCACTGCCAGCCAAAAATTTATAACCACCCCAATCTGCACACCAGTAGTTTTGTTTTTCTCAGGGACGATGCTTGCCGACCTCCCCTAACACCAGCCTACACCGGACCACATAAAGTCATTGAACGTACGGAAAAGACCTTCACCATTAACATCAACGGCAAACCGGCTGTAGTATCACGAGATAGACTAAAGCCAGCCTACACAGCAACGACAGACACATCCGAATCCCGGCACCAACTTACACAGAACACTTATCATCCACAGAAATCCGAGGAAAGTAAGCCAAGGAAAACAGTTCGTTTCTCAAGCCCCCTCGTCACCAAGACACTATAACATCTTCAAGCCGAAGATTTAGATTGCCTTGCCACATCTAGTAAGTGTTACACTGAGGGGGGAGTGATGTGGTGGTCATATCATGACACCACAAAGAATCGTAAAGAAAAAGATAGAAGTGACGTTACCTTCCTAGACACATGTGTTTTATAAATATTAAAGAACCAATTTATTTCTGAGTTTAATAATTGTATTCGTTTATTAAATATAACCAGTCTATTACGTTTTCATTAGAGTTATTCTGAGTATTCCAAAGTATGCTGAAATACCTTTATATAGCTGGTCTATAATCTGTGTATATCTGTTCTGTATTCCTATAGTTTTGAGGGCTTTGGATATGCTTGCGTGATAAATAGAGTCGAACGCTTTTCTGAAGTCAAGAAAACAGAGGCACAAAGGGAAATTATAGATTTTTCTATAATTTGATTTACTGTTTGAAAATGATGCATTACTGAAAAACCCTTCCGAAATCCATCCTGTTCGATAGCTATATTCTCCATAATCTGTTTTGTTAGGCGTTCTTTTAGTATAGTGAAAAATAATTTTGATATTGTGGAACAAAGTGAGACCGGTCGATTGTTATCCATCCGTTTTCTATTGCCTTTTTTAAACAAGATAGCAATTTTTGGCAATTTCCATTGTTCTGGTACTTCTTTTCTCTCCATAATTAAATTGGATAGTTTTGACAATTCTTTCGCCAATAGCTCCCCACCTGCTCGCAGGAACTCATTCTTCACACCGTCAGGTCCTGGGCTTTTATCATTCTTCAAATTCTTTATTGCTTTTACTACCTCCTCTATTATTATTGGTGGCAATGCTTTATCATCCTCTCGTAAATATAGAGTAATATCTTCAGCGTCATTTCCATCTTTTTTATATAGAGCCGCAAAGAATTCTGTTGCTTCCTTTAATATATCAATCTTGCTGTTATCAGGTTTTTGTTTTTATTTTCAAGGTTGCCTAGCCAAAGCTTACCAGGTGAAAGATCTTTTCTAAGTTGCTTAATGGATTTGTTTTTCGACATATTATTGACCACTATGTTTTTCCTGTAATGGTCTAGGTCTTCTTTTATATTCTTCTTCAGTTATCTATTGATTTCGGTTATTGCAGTTTTATCCTTTTTTCCTTGTAATACATCATTTTTTATAGCCCGCCTTAGTGAGAAAAGATCTACTGTGCTCGATAAGAGCTTATTCAATCTTGTTTTTGTTGATGGTGTTTGCGGATTGGAGGCACATTCCTTGATAGTTGCTGTCAGTCGGTTGTATTTTTCTTGTATCCCGTGAGTTTGATATGTTTCTTCTTCCTTTAACTCTTTGATCTTCTTAGTCAGTTCTTCCCTAAATATTTCCACTGTCTCCTTGTTTTGTATTTTAATTTCTCTTTTAACATATTTGAATGTTCGCCTTTCTTTAAATTTATTGAAATATATTTCTCCTCTGATCATTCTGTGATAACTTCAATATTTTTCACTAACGCAATTTGGTTTATAAGAAAATAGTCTATTTCATATTTCTGCCCTTTTGATGACATCCATGTACATTTGTTGCGTGGCCTTTTTATAAAATAGGTTTTCCCAATATGGAGACGCTGGTTGAATGCTAAGTTGACTATTCTGGTTCCTCCTTCATTCCTCTTTCCAAATGTATTATTCTCCATTATGCCTTCTTCTCCTACTATTCTTTCTCCCACACGTCCGTTGAAGTCTCCCATTACGATAATGCAGTTATTTTTCCTTTTCAAAGCCGACAGCCTTCGTTCGAGCTCCAAGTAAAAATTGTCCTTTTCTGCCTCAGGAGCAGACATGGTAGGTGCATGTAGTTAGATGATTGATAGCGTTTTATTTTCAGTGATTTTCAGAACTAGAACTGCTATTCTATTATTTATTTCTTTAAAATCTAATATATCTTTTTTGAATTTATTTGCCACAATAAATCCTATACCATACTGACCTTTATGTTAGCTTGTATTCATAAGAATGGCTCCGCATTTTTGTTCTATTACTTGATAATTATTCCTTCTTATTTCTGCCATACCTGTTATATCTCATTTGATCGAATTATTGGCATATTTGAACTCCTCTAGCCTTTCTTCCCCCAACATTGTCCGTACATTCATTGAGCAAATCCTGATAGAGCCGTTGTCTTGCCTTGAAAAGATACTGATATTTTTTAATTGTTGCTATGAACCTATCGCATTTTTTGCTTTAGTTTGGTCTTTCCGCTCTTTATTTGTCATCTTAGTTTGTTCCTTTCTTTTACTACTAATGGGATAATATCTTTCTAGACTGCTACTTTTACGAATTTTTTCAGTCTTAAATTGTTTTTCCCTGGAGTTTTCTGATTATTTGTAGTATTTTCTTGTGATTCTGGTGAGTTCTCTTCACTTCTAATTCTTTTGCTTGTGCTTGTTTCTTTATTAAGATCTTCTAAAGAATATAATTGTCCTTTGATCATCAGTTTATCATATCTAATAGTTGCTTTGTACCCTTGCTCTTTTTTGGCAATCAGATATAGAAATAAATCTGCACGGATTGCTTGGAATAGAATAGAAACAAAACTTTATTTTGGGACAAAGTCCCTTAAGAATAACATTACATAATACAAAGTAAGATCATAACTGGCCGAGAGGCTGTAAAAAATAAAATAACATAGGTAAATTTAAATACATATATGTATGAAAAAAAAAATACAGAGAAAAACTAGAAAAAGAAAAAACTATTAATAAAAAGAGAGTGAAATAAATAAATATACAAAATAGAGGTTAATATTGTAAACAAAATTGCAGAAGAGAAAACAAACAGAAACTTAAACTTTTAGAAAAATAAAAGATAGAAAATCAAAAATTATCATTACAAGAAGTCAAAACATTATCATAGTCAAACTATAATTTTTGCTAATGTTTCATGTCTGAAGGTCTTAGTAATTAAATTAGACGATTACATAAATAGTACATACATCCTTATAATTGGAGAGCGTCGGGTTGGAGGGAAAGAAGATGGTGAAAGAGTAGTGTTTTGAATGTTCCAAGGGAAGAATCATTGCGGATATAGGGGGGGAAGGAATTTCAAAAAGTAGAGGATCGGACAAGGAAGGAACGTTGGAATGCAGTACTTCTGTGGGATGGAGTATAGAGATCGGAAAGACGAGATCTTGTATGCAGTGATTTGATAGCAGACTTGAATTTCAGGTTACTGTAAATAAAGGGAGGGTGACGGGTGTTGATAACTTGGAATAGGTAGGTGCCTAGGAAGTATTTTCTGCGGAAGGAGGGAAAAAGCCAATTTAACTCAGTGCAGAGATGCCAAACATGGGAACGTCTCGAGATGACGGGAGCGGTGAAATAGTTTTAGGATACCGATTGACCTTCGGGAGATTTGTGCAATATGGGATTTCCAGGAGAGGGTTTGATCAATGGTTAGGCCTAAATTTTTAACAGAGGAATGGAAAGCTATTGGATGACCATTAAGGAATAATGTGGGAAAGTTGGCATTTGAATGGAGAAGGGAATGTGATCCTATGGCAATTGATTGCGTTTTAGCTGCGTTTAACGTTAATTTGTTCAGATTTGCCCAGGCACAGATTTCGTCTAGGTCTTCCTGAATTTTGGCAAACGCAGCTAACATTTCGGATGGAGGAAAGGAGAAGTAAATTTGGAAGTCATCGGCATAAAGATGGTGGGAACAATGGTGAATTGAATGGGGAAGATCATTGATGTAGGAATTAAACAGTAGAGGGGAAACGCTCGAACCTTGAGCTACTCCTGACTGTAGAGTGAGGAAAGAGGATAGGCCCTGGTTAGGAGTGGCGACTGCTTGGGTGCGGTGGGAAAGGAAAGATTGAAACCAAAGGAGTGTGCTGTAGGAAAATTTAAGTGATTTCAATTTGGAAAAAAGGATATTATGGTCTAAGGAATCGAATGCTTTAGAGAAATCAAGGAGGATCAGGATGGTCAGTTCTTTTTTGTCCATCGCTGTTTGGATGTCAGTGATAATTTTAATCAGGGCAGATTGAGTTGAGAAGCCGGGACGGAAACCAGATTGGAAAAGATCAAGTAACTTGGAATCTTCTAGGAAATTGGAAATTTTGGATTGCACCAATCTCTCTAGGGGCTTAGAAAGGTTGGAAAGTATTGATATAGGGCGGAAGTCATTTGCCCCTATAGGGTTTGGGTTCTTGTTGATGGGATGAATTAAGGCCTTTTTCCAGGAAGTAGGAAATACAGAATTTTGGAGGGAAAAATTATATATGAAGAGGAGAACTGGAAGGATTTCAGGAAGGCATAATTTCAATAATTTAACAGGAATGCCGTCTAAACCAGATGAGTTGGATTGAAGCTTCATAATAGAGGTAATTAGATCAGAGGGAGTGATATAAGAAAATTAAAAATTATTGTCGTTAAATGCTGGCGGAGGTAAGGGCTGGGAGGGTCGAGAAGGAGCAGATGAAGTGGAAGAAACGAAATAGGAGTTTAACTCATCCGGAGTGACAGGAAAGACTCCCGAGGGAGAGGAACTTGGAGGATCACACAAGGGAAGTTTGCGGAGGAGCAGCCATTTGGATTTAGGATCGGGTGCAGATGAAAGGGCTTCGTGGAAGAAATTGGATTTAGTTCGACGGATCGTGGGTTGTGTTAAATTTCTAAGAAATTTAAACGCTTTATAGTCATCTTCAAGCCTGGTGCGTCTAAAGCGTCTTCGGGCAGCCTCGCGTCTTCTTTGTAAATCTTTAATATCTTGGTCCATCCAAGGAGCAGGGCGACGCCGGCGAAATGTTGAGGTTTTAAGAGGAGCATGGGTATCAAGGATGGATAGGAGATTGGTGGTGAGTAATTCAACCATGATATCAATTGAGGAGCAGGAGTAAATTGGATTCTATTCTATGGTTTCGAGATCAGATAAAATCTTATCTCGGGCGAGGGAGTCTATGTTACGGAAGGAGATTGTTTTAGGAAGGAACCGAGGTGTTGGGATATCACATGATATTTGTATCAGGTCATGAGAGGATAGGAATGAAACAGGTCATTGACTTGAGGAAAGAAGGTTTTTTGGAGAGTCTATGACTTGCAGGTCCAACCATGTGTCGGACCCGCGGGAGTGGTGGGTGGGATTGAATGGTACAGTAAAAAAGTGAAGGGGAAAAAAAAGGTTTTCAAGGTAGATTTTGTCATAGGAGTCAGATAGGAGATTGGCATTCAGGTCACCGGAGATGATTATATTTGAGTAGAGAGGAACACAGAAGATTCGAATGATTGATCAAACACTTTGAATTCAATGATAAAAAGCAAAGAAGACTGTGGAGGCACGGGTAGGTGATGAGTACCGAGAGGTCAGCCGAAGACATCCAGGTCCAGAGGCTGGTCTATGTAGATCACGGGCTGGCCATCATCCTTCCGGCAGCGAACTCTTCCTCCCGCGAACCACACGTACTTCAGTTTGCCGGCTGATCTCTTCTATCAGGCGAGCCAGTACAGATGCCTGTTGGTCGGGTTCATCTCCTCGCTAAGATATATCCGGTGAGAGTCATTCTCCTGCCAGCCTATATCGCGCGTAGAGAAGTCCCTCTTGACTTTGATTGTTCGTACTTCTTCAGACAGATCTTCTTTAATATTAATATATTGATACCTTTTTTTTAATTTTTTCTTACCTTTTATTATATCATTTCTTAAAAAGATAAATGTCAGACTTACCAGACAAAGAGATCTTGAATTTTCAGTTGTTATCATCCTTATATTTGTGATATCATATAACCGTATATCACTCACTAAAAATCTTAAAATCTTAAGTACTTCTCCTTCTTTAGCCCTCCAGTTGTCAGATTTAAGTCATGTTATGATCACATTCTTTTTTCTTTCTTGATCTAATTTCTTTTCGATTTTTGAAATTTTAATATTTTGTTCTACCTGATTTCTATTGCTATTTTTAACTATTTGATTTATTTTTTTGAGGTGTTGAGGAATCCAGGTGCCTAATTACAACCCGAAGTGCTCTATCCTGCTGTAATTGGTAGGTATGGAAATCTTCCTTTGTGTCAGACAGATATATTACGATTTTCCTCAATGTTTCTGGTGTATCCGCTATAATCTTAGATCGTTTGTCCGACTATGACATGCAAGTTTCCCTGGGCCAACTATTTGATTTTAATGAAAACATAGTAAATGAAAACTTTTTATGTTTATGAAGCACGAAGCATTGGACCTATTATCACTGTGAGTAATTTCTTATTTACTAGCAAGTTAATAAAGTAGTGTGAAACATAACTGTGCCAAGATGTCGTATTAACGGCCAGCTTGAAGCAGTTATCAGCACACCCTCCCTCCCCCTCTCCTGCCTACGGTCTTCAGTACGAACTTGACAGTCGTAGGGACTGTTGCGTCGCCATGTTCAAAAAGACTTATTATTCATATTATTTTTATATTTATTTATTCTTCCTGAAATGTCATTATGAGGTATTACCACATTGTTGTGTCTAGTAAAAACAAGAGAAGTCAGTCCCTGGAGTCCAAACCAAGTCCGACAAAAGCTAAACTCATGAGCCAAGATGGCCACGCCCCCTTCTACACCTAGTTCATCTAATAATCAGGAACCACAGCTAGAAACCTCATCACAAGCAGTTGAAGACGAATCTCCATTTTTCACCCATAATCCATTTGATCGACTTAAAAGCTCAGAAACAGAAAAAGTGGAAATATTGTTAGCAAAAAGATACCCCGCCGCCCACCAATCTACATAAGAAATATTAGAAGCATCAAACTCATATTCGATCAAATAAATAAAATTATAGGTCCAGGAGGCTAGTGTAAATAGCACTAATGACACCAAGCTGCAACCCAAAACATCAGAGGTCTACCAAACAATAGTCAAATACTTGAGTGATACGAAAGAATTGTAATTCGGCGCCTCCACCACACTACTCTAGTAGACATTATAGAAGAAAAACTTAGTTCAATGCGCTTTAAAGTCAATGCGCCAAATTATAAATGTCGTCATGGATAACCAAATGAATACTGGAACGTGTAGCAAAACACCCTTACCATTATTTTTTGTTGACTCTGAGCAAACTCCAGGATTAGAAAAAATGTATGATGTTAAGCAGCTATATAACACAAATTTAATATGTAGTAGAGAAACTGTATCCAAAAAGGGATATTGTTTAATGTTATAATTGTTAAGGGTATTGGCATAAAAATCGTCATTGTCATTATATGCCAAGATGGGTGAGGTGCGGCGATCCACACAAAACCGAATACTGCAACAAGCCACGTGGTAATCCAGCTGTATGTGCTCTATCCCACCATGGCCATCCGGCGAACTATAAAGAGTGCGAAACCTATAAGAAGCTCAAGGCTCGCTTATAACCAGCTCAACCAATGAGCCAAGAGTGAGGCAAACAAGAAGAAAGCCATCTAGACTAGTAAATGTCCATCTAGTCATTATCCGTATTTTCCTCTTATCCTTATTACCAATGACAGATAATTGAAGAATATAATGGGTAATGATTGCGGTACCACAGATGTCGCTCCGACAATTTAAATAGAAGAACTTGATTGCTCGAAGTTTTTATATTTATATTATATATATTTTATAAGTTTATACCAAATTTGATGATAAGTATTCTTGATGCCGATTGGAGACTAAAAATAAAGGAAATAAATTTTAAACGGTGGGTGGGTGGAGGGAGAAGGCTCCCGGCTAAGAGCGCTATCCCCACCACCTTAACCCCGGCTGTCCCAGTCAGAACCACTGTTTCCCTGTGTTTATTTGGAACAATTGGTAATTGTTGTGTGTATGTGTTTTATTTTTTTTTTATTTCTCAATTGGATTAAAAATGTCGTGTTGTGCCGCGTTTGGATGTTCTAGGAAAGAGCCCAACAAGGATTTAAACGCTCCAATAACCCTTCACCGGTACATTTTAAACGCACACAGTTTAGTTTTTCAATAAATTGAGAAACAAATCTTCCTTCCCTTTCGCCACAGTAAAAATATGTTTTTTGTGGAACTTTTTTAAATTTATTGTTAAACTCCCCTATATTAGCAATAGTAGGTATTGTTACCACATAATACAGAATATTCAATTAGGATTGATATATTCAATTAGGATTGATATATTCAATTAGGATTGATAAATTAATTACTAATTCAATTGAAGTTATTTTTATTTGAAAACTAGTTTCGAATGTTAAACATTAACACCTTAAGACGACGTTTTACAATAATAATATAGTTTTAGATTTGAATAAATCTTTAAAAGGTAAACAGTTCCAAATTTACCTTTTATTTTTTCCTCAGCTTCCCTTTAGTTGAAGAGGAACGAAATAAGTGGGTTCAAGCCATGAGGCAAGAAAAATGGTAGCCAACAAAAACAAGTGTTATCTGTTCAAAAGAGGGATTTTAAAAGGTTATTTTAAAGAGGGCGATTTTGACAGATCTAAAGAAAGGTGCAATTCAGTTGGTTTTTTGATTTCCCAGATCATTTGAGACAAAAGACTATTGCGCTTTACCCACATACATAGGTATTTAAGCTTAAAAGTTTAATGTTGGATTATGTTTTTTAGGAAAGGGGGCCAATAAAAAGGCTTGTGACCCCATTGAAAAATATTAGGTCCAAAAAAAAAAAAGAAATTTAAAAAATGTTAGAGATCACTTATAAAAGCATAAACGAGCTCAAAAAAACAACTTGATGAAAGATCTGCACAGCTTCAAAATACAGCTAATTCATTAAGCTTCACTGAAAATTCACGGTTGAAAAGAAAAAAAAAAATTTAAAACCTACGCCGAAACGTTTTGCGGTATAAGAAGAGAAACTGTGCCTACAAAAACTGTGTGAATAAAAAGAAAATAAACTAATTAAATGGAGAATAGAAAATTTGCTTTCCTTACTTCTAAAACAATACCTTGGGAGAACCTTTTTTTCTAGATTTCCACATTTTTTAGAAGATGGCTCTCATTACTCATTATTAATCAGATCGATTGGAATATTTTTTAAAGCCCGAATCCACCATTTTTTGAAATATATCAATGATAATATACATACAAATAAAATAAGATCGAAAAGTAATAAATTAGTAATTTTCTTTTGATAATATTTTGTTTTATTTTCGTTCTTAAACTACCTACCTATGTATGAATGTGATAAATTTCTGAACAATCAGACGAAATCCAATAAAGTTCATAAGAGTTGAAGCCTAAATAGTAGATGATAAAGTTGTAAATAAGCCTGAGGTGAAGCAGCCCGGGGTGAAAGTGGTGGGGGGATAGGGGGGGGGGGGGGAGAGCCGGGCCAAACTGGAGCCACCGGGACCTTACGGCATTAGTGCCTCTGCCCCTTCTACTATATTCTGTATTCTGTGAACGTCTCCAATCTTATTAAGGAAGAAGATTTAAGAGCTGCTTTTTGAAACCTGTTTTGCTAATGACCTAAGGAACATTTAGAGAATAGTGGTCTGCCTGTT
The DNA here is from genome assembly GCA_003667255.2 of Euschistus heros. Classification (NCBI taxonomy): domain Eukaryota; kingdom Metazoa; phylum Arthropoda; class Insecta; order Hemiptera; family Pentatomidae; genus Euschistus; species Euschistus heros. The sequence continues at coordinate 151,635 of RCWM02000324.1, read as the reverse complement.
GAATCGTTTCAACATGGGGGGACAATAGTTGGATAAAAGATTTATTAATGTTCATTTGTGGAAGGAAGAAACCATGCCAAAAACTTTTTTTTTTTAATTCTTAAATTTATGTATGATAATTTGTTTAGATTTAATTATTTTAAAATTTTATTTCTTAATTACATTTAAAAAAGATAATTGGTTGAAAGGTTATAACAAAATGTTGATCACTTTATAAAACAGCTGTTTTTTTCTATCATATGGTAAAACTATTTGATTAAGATAGTAGTATTATGCAGTCAGTTGGCCACTTAGCGTCATTTTTAACACATGATGTTTTTTTGTTTGTGAATTGTGTGTCCGGTTTATTTTATTGTTCATGTTCAGAACATTGATACAGTTTAATAATCATTAATCGTATTAATTACGATTAAGTTTACGAGAGATCGAGCAAGACTTTCGGTTATCAGCATTTGGGGGGCCGTATTTCTCCTATTTATTTTCATCCACATTAGACTATTACTATTTAATGTTCTGGAGTGGACATGTGCAAAAAAATCAAGAGGACTCACGGACAACGACTATCGACGGCATACCGTCATCGAATGTTCAAGTGGGTCGTATGCCGATACCACCGGCCGGCAAAGACAACAGACGTTCGATTTTATTATACATCATCTGTCTCTTCCAACACATTACCAATGCACTCATGGGTATTTATAATTTAATTAATGGTGCAATATAAAATTTATGTTCAAATTATAGTTGTGTCCGTATGACAAGTTTAGATTGGTAATTTTTTTGTAAAAGATAAATATTGGTATTAAATATGTTTATATATATATATATATTATGACTATAAACGTCTTTTGGATTGCTACAAACAAAATCTTTATTTAAAACATTACATATTTTTTTCTCTTAAATGATATAATGTATAAAATTAATACCCAAATCTACAGAGAAAAATTAAATTAATACTAAATTAATACTTAAATTAAAATTAATACCTACCTACAGAGTTTGTGTTTAGAATCGGTCGAGTGAAGACGTATGGTTTCAGAGCTCCTGCGGATTAGCCGAGTACAACAAACTGATAAGTTTTGTTGTATATATATTTCTATTGTTAATTTTCTATCTTTTTCGTATTTATAAACTCTATTTAAAAGGTTTTTCTTTTTTTTTTTTTTTTTATTATTTAGTATATATATATATATATATATATATATATATATATATATATATATATATATATATATATATATATATATATACAGTTAGTAAAAAAAGTCTGCATACACTTATTATTAATTTCAACATGTGGACATGAACATGAAAAAGCAAAAGAGAAAAAAACAATGAAACAATTTATTTATTTTTTCCTTTTAAATACGGGCCCTTTTGATTAATTCGGTACATTTTAAAGTTGTTTAAAAATTTTAAAAACACAACAAAAAATAATATAGAAAAAGTCAGTTGTTGTTTAGACTTCGGCTAAAACGGTCGCAGAGATCCACTCCAACAGTTAAGACTTATTTTCTTTCTTTTATAAACTTTTCTTCATTTCTTTATTTTGTATGGTTATATTATTCTTAAAGAGATTTTATTATTTACTTTCTTATGTTTAATGTTTTTTTTTATATTTTAGAAGTGAAAAAAAATTTTTTTTGAATAAGGTATATTAATTTTATTTAGGTACTTTTTGTTATTAAAACAATTTATTTATTTAATTTAATTTTTTATTGGCTATTGAGGAGCATTGAAGTTAAATTATGGGAGAGCCTCCTGATCCTCCCGATTTATCCAGTCCAAAGACAAAAAAAAGAAAGTGGGCTCGGGGCCGAATTAAATTTCCACCCGACAAAATCTTTCCCCAAAATGTAGAAAAATACTTTCCTACATATTTAGTGGCAAAAAGAATAGATGAAGAAGATTTTAGAAAAACATCACCCTTCTTTATTCAGAAAGTAATTTCCAATCTGGTAGGAGATGTTAAAAATGTAAAAAAATTGAGAAATGGATCTCTTTTAATCGAAACATTAAATAATAACCAATCAAACAAGCTCTTATCTTGTAAAGACTTCGGGGGTCAATATCCGGTAGAGATAACGCCACACAATACACTAAATTATAGTAAAGGCGTAATACGGTGTTATGATTTTCAATACATGGAAATTGAGGAAATTAAAAAAGAACTAACCCCGATTATTGAAGATATAGTTAGGATTAAAACAAAAAGTAAGGGAAATGAAATATTAACCCACAGTTACATCATTACCTTTCCTACCTCTAAACCACCCGAAACTTTAAACATTGGATATGAAACGGTTCGAGTTCAGCCCTACATTCCGAATCCCTTAAGATGCTTCAACTGCCTAGGTTTTTCTCATCCAACAATTCACTGCAAAAAAGAATCCGTTTGCGTACAATGTGCTCAGCCACGACATGGTGAAAATATAAAATGTAATCAGCCAGCCAAATGTATAAACTGTAATGGCCCCCATAATGCGCTTAACCGTTCCTGCCCTGTTTTCGTCTTACAAAAGGAAATCAAGGCTATTCAAGTGAATAACAAAGTATCACTAAACGATGCCAAAAGAATTTATAAAGAAAAAAATCCAGTTCACTTCAATGCAACATTTGCAGAAATTACAAAAAATAGAGAAAAAAAAGTAGAAAAAAAAGACGTTGCCATTCAGGCCAATATCATATATATTATTTTTCAAATAATAACCAAACAATCGAGATTAATAAACCTAGCGAGGCTACAGAAAATAATGAATCAAAAAAAGAAATTAAAAAATTAAGTTGTACTCAAAGTACATCGATGCTTTTGGACCAAGCTCATTGTAAGTCCACTCCCCCTATCCCCTCCCTCCCCCCTCCCATCCCTATTCCTGCCCCCACCCCAGCTTCTACTAATCCAGTCAGAGTGACGAGGAGTAGTAGAAATATCGTAGGGCCTTCCTCTCAGCCGGAGCCCAGTACCTCTTCCATTTCAACCTCTACTGAACCTAGAGACGAAACAGCCTTAGTTCATGTAGATGACACGCCTATGTCTATTGATGACACGGGCCAGATATCCGAAGAACAAGAGTTCACTAGAGTGACCCATAAAAAAAATATTAAAAAAGAAAAAAACTAAAAGATAGCACTTAAACCGTACTCTTTAAGAATGATAAAAAAACCCAATAAAATTGTATTAATCAATAGTTATTACATTATTCACTCACTTAATAAATATATATATAACAATAATATTTCTCTTAAAATTAAAAATAATAGCTGCTTTATAACGTTTCAAATGTATAATATCCCAAACGTCATTGCTATTGAAGTTAATAACAATAACAATAATAAGATCTCTGCTTGCGGATATCTTAACATCTGTTTACTATTGCCATTTATCACCATAAACATTAACGAAACATTAACACTAGCCTTTTTAAACTCTATTCACTTACCATTATTTTCGTCCTACGAATATATCTTCTACCATATAATATATACTCAATACATTTATAATATTAATATTATAGTATGTATGCTTGACTTCTCTTTTTTTCTCACTAAATATATTTTATATGTTTGTAACATACCGCAGCCCCCGTTTTACAATCAGGGTAACAGTATAAGTTATAAGAATATAACTTATACTGTACGCACTTATGAAATATTATCGTCATTATCCCATATATATACCCCTTTTTACCTATCCCTTCTTCTCGCTATATATATTTTATCTATTTATACTCCTCTAAATTGCATCGTATATTCATACTTATTTATTTATGTTTTCTCAATTGTTTATATATACTTAACATTGGCTCCGAATCAAGAACAAGCTCTGTATTACTTTTCTCTCTATCTTGTATTATATATTTTATGTACTTATATTCCTCTAAATTTTATAATATTTATAATATTGTACTTACTTATTTATATTTACTCATCGTTTTCCGTATATTTATCCTCGCCATCACCTCGTGATCAACAAGCTCTTAAATACTTTCCCTCTCATCTAATAATTTATATTTTATGCTTTTCTATTTCTCTAATTTGTATCATATATTCATATTGTTTTATTTACACTCATTCGCTTCTTTATCTATTTTTATTTGTTTATGTATTCATTTTCATTACTTTATTTGATTATTCCTGTCTACTATATCTTTACATATTACATTATAACAATTCTGTATTACCTACCATTATTGTGGTTATTGGTGTATTATATACATATTCTGCTACTATGGGTCATACAAAGATATTTTATTTTATATTTAATTGTTTATATATTTTTAATCCATCACAAATAATCCTTTTATGACCTTAGTTCAATGGAATTGTAATGGCTTAAAGACTCATTTCAATGACCTGAAGGTTCTTATTCACGATAAAGACCCGTTTTGCCTAGCCCTTCAAGAGACTCATCTCTCAACAAATGACGAATTCAATTTAAAAAACTTTGAAATCTATAGAAATGATACATCAAGCTCAAACAATAATCAGCATGGGGTTTTAATAGCGGTAAACAAATCTTTATACTCCAAACAAATACCAGTAAACTCCCACCTCCAGACTGTAACAGTCTCCGTTCACCTTCGCTTCAACTTGACCATTTGCAATATTTATTTATCACAGGACCGTACAATAGATACAAAAAGCCTACTAGACATATACAAACAACTGCCACAACCTGTTCTTTTTGTTGGAGATTTTAATGGCCACAATCCCTTATGGGGTTCACAAGATATTAACGTTCGGGGTAAAATAATAGAGAGCTTTTTAGACCACTCAAACCTTCTTCTACTTAACACCGGTGAACCTACGTTTCTCAGCTCCAGCTATACAACTTACTCCTCAATTGACCTTTCCCTTTGCAGCCCTAGCCTTTACAATACAATAAACTGGACAGTTTCATCAGACCTATGTGGTAGCGACCACTTCCCTTTGCTTATGAAATTCATAAATATAAACCCCGCTAACACCAAACCGAGATGGGTCCTAGACAGAGCAGATTGGAATCTTTTCAACTCCTTGATCACACCACCTCAAAACCACCCATCCGAAATGAGCACCGACATTGGGTGCGAAATTATTACTAATAAAATTATTCAAGCAGCTGCAGTGTCTATACCTATGACCTCAGGCTCCCCCAAAAGACCACTCGTTCCCTGGTTCAATGATGCTTGCAAAAAGGCAATCAAAGAACGTCGAAAGGCCCTTAAAAAATTTCAAAAATCAATGACGTCCGAAAACATGACGGAATACAAAAAAAACAGAGAGCTATTTGCAGAAAGTTGTTTAATTCATGCAAATCAGATTCATGGAAGAAATTTACAAGCTCTATAAATTCCTCTGCTACATCAGCTGATATATGGAATAAAGTCCGTAAACTCACCAAAAATCAATCTTTCACACAATACACCATATTAACAAAAGACCAATTATCTGACGATCCCCTAATTGTATCAAACATATTCGCCGATTTCTATGACAAAATTTACAACACTGAAGACAATAGCAACAATACCGATGAAATAGAAACAGACTTCATGGAAAATTTTGAAACAGAATATTATAACATCCCTTTCTCAATGTGGGAATCCAAAAATATCCTAAATACTCTTAAAGGAACAACGCCTGGCCCGGACCAAATCCATTATGATATGGTCAAAAACCTGTCTGCCGATACCCAAAAATGGTTACTCGAATTCTATAATCATGTTTGGCGAACGGGACACTTTCCAAAATCCTGGCGCAATTCAATAATAGTTCCTATTCTAAAAACTGGAAAAGATAAAAGAATCCCAAACAGCTATCGCCCTATATTTCTTACAAGTTGCCTCAGTAAGATTATGGAGCGCATGGTGAATAAAAGATTAATGTGGGTCATAGAAAACAACAATTTACTTCAACCATTTCAGTCCGGTTTCCGTAAGGGAAGATCCACTGTAGATCACCTGGTCATATTGGAAGCCGAAGCCCAATATTCATTCATCAATTCCCAGCATATGATTGCTATATTCTTTGATTTAAAAAAGGCCTTCGATAACATCAATCACAAAGTCATTCTAAATAAACTATCATCCATTGGAATCAGAGGACATTTTTTCACATATATTCAACAATTTCTATCAGATCGCCACTTTAGAGTCAGGATAGGATGCGAGCTTTCAGATATACATAAACAAAGCAATTGTGTTCCTCAAGGTTGTGTCCTTAGCCCAACTTTATTTTGCCTAGCAATAAACGACCTGGGATTAAATTTACCGAGAGGTGTCAAACCCCTATTGTTCGCTGATGACCTGGCTATAATTTGTCGCTCAGAAAACATCTACATTATACAAACAAAATTACAGGAAGCCATAAATAGGCTGCTCTGCTGGTCTTTATCCGTCGGCCTACAATTCTCCTCCGAAAAATCTAATTGTTTGCACTTTAATCGTAAAAGAAACACTCCTCCCTCTCCTGAACCCCGATTAGGAAACTCCATAATTCCCTACACAAACAATCACAGATTTTTGGGCATGATATTTGACCGCAGACTAACTTGGGAATCACACATTTCCACTCTTAAATCATCATCCACAAAAAAAAAAACTCAAAATATTAAAATATCTTAGTGGCACCTCCTGGGGTTCCGACAGGCACTCATTATTAAAAATCTATCGAGCTACAATATGTTCGAAATTGGACTATGGTGGTTGTTTTATCTATGGTTCTGCTCGACTCCAAATATTAAATAAAATTGATTCCATCCACCATACTGGAATTCGTTTATCGACGGGAGCGTTTCGAACTAGTCCCATTCTTAGTTTATGTTGTGAATCAGGGATACCCCCACTATTGTTCAGAAGAAAAAAGTTAGCAGTTAATTATATCTCCAAAATCCTACCTTATTCCGAGCACCCAGCACATAAATACATTTTTAAATCAAAATTCGCTAAATTATTTTCAAAAAAGCCGAACGCAACACTTCCATTTTCAGAAAGAGTAAATTCAGCTATCAAATTCTTAAAAGAAATACCAATATATAAACAAGAAGTTCATAACCCTCCATGGACAAACAAACCTCCTGAAACACTGCTTCACTTAACCAGACTTCCTAAAAATAATACCCCTCCTTCTGTATACAAATCTGAATTTTTCTGTCTCCTTCAAAGTATACCAAAACCTTTTGAAATTTATACTGACGGATCTAAATCCGATTTCTCAACCGCATCTTCTTTTGTTACCCATAACTCCACTCATAAAATAAAACTACACAAACTATGTAATATATTTACGGCCGAGCTCCATGCAATATCATCAGCACTCCACTACTCCATGTCAATAGATCAAAGCATCATCGCAATAGTTACGGACTCGTTAAGCTCATTAAAAGGCATCAGCAACATGTACCCCAAACATCCGATTATTATAAAAATCCATTACTACCTCAATATATTGGAAAACATGGGAAAGTCGGTATACTTTATCTGGATTCCGAGTCACACAGGGATTATTGGCAATGAACTCGCAGACATAGCAGCGAAACAAGCACTTACCCTCCCTGGTCGTGGCGTAGCTATTTTAACACCACAAGAAATGAGCCATCCCCTCAAAAATAAAATTCTCCAAAATTGGCAAAATATGTGGAATGAAAGTCCTCCAAGTAAGCTAAAGGATATTAAAAAGTCAGTAAAGCCATGGATCTCATCGATTCATCAGAATCGTACGGAGGAGGTAGCTATGGCTAGATTGAGGATCGGCCATACGAGGCTGACCCACTTACATCTGATAACGAAGCAGCCACCGCCAAGGTGCCTACATTGCAATGGCTCCCTAACTGTGAAACATATATTTCAAGAATGTGCTTTCTATCTCGCGAAATTAACTAGAATAGGACTTTCAGCTAATATTTCGGACACCCTCGGAAATGATATATCTAAAGCCAAAACAGTCTTTTAATTTTTTAAAAGAAAATGATCTGCTTAACAATATTTAATTAATTGACAACAAAATAATACTTATACAACAAAGTTGATCTTAATTTATTTAATAGATTATATAAATTAACATATTATATAATATGTAGTATGTATTCTCTTAATCAATTTTCTCAGGGGTTCTGTGGGGCTGAGGCTGGGGGCGGGGGCTACCTGTGGTTGGGGCGGATCGGTCCCGCTTGGCGGGGAATGCGACACGGCTGCTTGGGCTAGTTTTGCTCCAAACCTCGTGGGGATGTAGACTTTTCCATATAGAATAAATGTAAATGGTTTTTATCTACATTCCACAAATAAACTTTGTATAAAAAAAAAAAAAAAAAAAAAAAAAAAAAAAAAAAAAAAAAAAAAAAAAAAAAAAAAAAAAAAAAAAAAAAAAAAAAAAAAAAAAAAAAAATATATATATATACAGATAAGCAAGCCGTGGCGTTATTTCCTTCTCGGCGAGTGCGGTTCGTCTCTCCTTGGGGCGCGCCCCCATCCGCAGCACCCATTCAGGACCAAATTTTAAATAGAATTAATCAAAATTACGCAGGCATTGATGACCTTAGGGTTTTATGCCTATAAGCCCAAACAAACAAACAATATAGAAAAAGTAACGATATGTTATCCCAAAAAAAAGTCTGCATACACGGCAAATGAAAATAATTATCAACATAATTAATTAACAAAAAATTCTCTAATGGTGGACCTCCTTTATTTTTTATTACCTCTCTTAAGCGATTATTCATCAGGCTAACTATTTTTTTTTGTAAAAGTTGGATCCGTTTTCAACGATTCCTCCTTAAGGGCCTCTGAGAGTTGCTGTTTATTTTTTGTTACGTAACGCCGCAGCCTCATTTTAAGATCCTGCCAGAGGTGCTCTATGGGGTTGAGATCAGGCGATTGTGGTGGTGTTCTTAACTGGAGCATTGTACAGCAACCATTCTTCGACCCTTCAGGCACGATGTTTAGGATCGTTATCTTGTTGAAAAACAAAATTTGATCCTAGGCCTTACTTGATAGCATTGGGTCGCAGATTTTGTTTCAGGATATCTATGTATACATTGATCCACTATTCCCTCGATGATCTTCAAGTTGCCTACTCCAACTGAAGCCATAGAGCCCCAAACCATGATCCCTCCTCCTCCGTGCTTAACTGTCGGGCATAAGTTTTCAATTTCATGGCCTCGTTTTTTCTCCTCCATACTCTAAAGTTGCCATCAGGGCCAAAAATATTAAATTTGGACTCATCTGTGAAAATTACTTTGTCCCAAAAACTGGTAGGCTTATCAAGGTAACTTTTCGCAAATGCCAAACGCTTAGCTCGCTTAACTTTACTAATAAAAGGCTTCTTGCAAGCCCTTCGCGATTTAAGATTATTTTTTTTTAGTGAATTTCGTATCGTTTGAGGTGTTACTTCAATGTTGTTATCCCGCAATAAATTAGTGGCTAATGTAGGAGCACTTATTTTAGGGTTTTCGTTCACAGTCCTTAAAATAGCACGCTCATGACAACGTTGAAGCTTTATTGGCCGTCCTGATCTCGGCCTACTTGTTATCCAACCTGTTGCATTATAATTTCTAATTACAGTCTGAACCGTCGAAACACTTTTATTGACAATTTTCGCGATTTAGTGTAATTATTTTCCTGCGGTCCTATGATTCACTATTAATTGCCTAATCTCGTGAGGAATTTCCATTATGAACTGTTGCTTTCACTTGGCTTTGGTTCTAACTGATTAAATTAGGAAGTAAGACTACAGAAAACCTCTATGAATATAAACAAATTAAATGTTTGTTTACATTCAAAGGATTACACTAAGGTGTATGTAGACTTATTAGTTGTAATAAACAGTGGCAAACATTTATTATGAAATATTTTGTAGGTATTTAATTCCGAAATCATATTATAAGCACGATTTAATCTTCTATAGATCTTATTTTATTAAAAAATAAAAAAACTTAACTTAATTCATACAAAAATGATGCACATTAATTCATAAATGAATTTATATTGTGGTGTATGCAGACTTTTTTTACTAACTGTATATATATATATATATACTTAGAAGTGAAACAAATTTTTTATTTTTTCCTACTCTTTTCCATATAATTGCATGATTCAGCTAAAAAAATGGCTAAATCCTCACCTTTGAAAAGAAAGGAGGCTAGATTTAAATTTACAACTATAGGGAACAACGAACAACGAAAAAACTGTGTCAAGTTTTTAATTATAAAAAGGCTTGAAACAGATAATGAAAGTAATTGCTTAGATTTTAAAGGGGTTTCACCTTTTTTAATTCAGAAAAGTTTAAAAGCCATAATAAGTGAGGCTAAGTTAATAAAAAAATTGAAAGACGGCACACTTTTGGTAGAAGTATTTTCTGACACTCAGTCGGAAAAACTTTTAAAATGTAACAACTTATGTAGTAATTTTCCTATAAAAGTAGAGCCCCATGCAAGATTAAATTTAAGTAAAGGAATTGTGTGGTGCCCAGATTTAAATTACGTTGATATTGATGAAATAAAAGATGAGCTAGAGCCTCAGAATGTGATTGATGTTAAAAGATTGACTTTTTTTAGAAATAATGAAAAACTAAACAGTCACAAATATTTATTAACTTTCGATAATCCCTCCTTACCCACTGAAATTAAACTAGGATTTCATTCTGTTGCAGTAAGACAATTCATTTCAAACCCAATACGGTGTTACGTCTGTCTAAAATTTGGTCATACAAAAAAAAACTGTAATAAAGAAGCATTATGCAAATTTTGTGGAAAAACAAAACATGAGGGGTCTGAGTGCAATAATCCGGTAATTTGTGTTAATTGTTCTGGTAATCACGATGCTTTTTCAAAAAATTGTCCCCTTTTTATTAAAGAAAAGGAAATAAAAAGAATTCAAGAGGCAGAAAAAGTAACATATATTGCTGCAAAGAAAAAATACGATCTGTTGCACCCGATAACAATCCAAATATCCTTCGCTAATATTGTTAAAACTAAAAAATCTGTTAGTGTACAAACTGAACAAATTATTGACAATCAATTTACATTCAGAAAATCTGTAGCAACAGCTACGTCAAGTAAGACATCCACGCCTAGTGGCAGCACCAGCAGTAATGATATCACTGATACCCCCACCCACGTCCCACCTCCCACCACACCCTCATCTCCTCACCCAAATTTCTCTTTATTCTCCTTACCCTCCATTTCAAAAATCCCTACTTCCCAGAATTCCCGACCGTCTGGTGGGATATCCGAAAAAAATTCGGAAGCCCGTTCCACCAACTGCGAAGTCGCCTCTGAACCGATGATTTTACCCTCGGTAAAGATGACGTCTGAAGATTCTACCAACCCTCACGTGAGTCCTGAAGGTCAACAGACCGGGTGGACAAAAGTCGAGGGAAGAAGAACTCGAAGTAAGACCAGGAAAAAATCACCAAAACGTGAACAAAGTACAGAGAGAATCGAAAGTAATTAGTAAGTAGTTTTTTATTTTATTTTATGTTTTTCATTTCTGTTTGCTAAATTTATATTAATTAATATTATTTATCTAAATTCCGATCTATTTACATTTTTATCTATTTACAGGGAAAATTCTGAGTTAATTCAGATAAATACCTCCCTACAAGTAGTGGTAGTCAAGGTCTTTCTGAACATACCTATTTTCATTTATAACGTTTATCTTCCTCCTGATAATTTTGATGAGGTAGATTTGGTTAATATTTTGAGTAATACCCGTTCTCCCATTATTTTTATGAGCGACGTAAACGGTCATCATACCTCCTGGGGTTCATCTTACTGTTCAACACGCGGAAATACTATTAGGCGAATTATAGATGGCACTGACTCGGTAATACTAAATTCAGGACAGCCAACATATTTAAGTCCAGCATACCATTCATTCTCGTGCATTGACCTGACATGGTGTTCACCTAGCTTATATACTCATTTGGATTGGCAAGTTTCTCAAGATCAATATTCTAGCTATCATTTCCCCATAGTAATCAGTTTTCCAAACATTAATACCCGCATAACAAAACAAGCTAGATGTATAACGGAAAAATCAGTCTGGCCAACATTTCAAAACAATTTACTGATAACAGCCTCTGATATATCAACCACTAACAATAGTGATAAAATTCATCATCAAATCACTAAATCTATTTTAGCAGCGGCGGAACTTTCAATCCCAAAAAGCTCCACAAATGTCAAATCGAAAAGAGTCCCTTGGTATGACAATGAGTGCAAACTAGCGATTAAGAAGAGAAAAAAGGCTCTTAAAGTCTTCCAAAAAGAACCAACTCTTCAGAATTTAATATACTATAAAATGAGCCGCTCCCTGACTCGCAGAATAATCAAAGAGAAAAAAAAAAGAATCGTGGAAACAATTTTTAAACACCATTTCATTAAATACCCCACCCAGGATATTTTGGAAGAGGATAAATAACATTATGGGAAGATTCGTTGACTACCAGCCAACCCTTCTAATCAATGACAAACTAGAGCAAAATCCCGATTAATAGGCCTAGCATTTTGTTGAATATTATTCGAATATTTACTCCACCCAACCACAACCGATAATAGAAACCGAGACAGATATCATTGACGATCAAAATGAAAACCCTTATAATTTACCATTTACCAAAGTCGAATTACTTTCCTGTTTAAAAGAGCTGAAACCATCCTCACTAGGAGTAGATATACACAATGATATGTTGAAAAATCTACCGATACCGGCGATGAACGCGCTTCTTGCATTTTTTAACCAATTGTGGAGAACAGGGGACTTTCCTGAGATATGGAGGAGGTCAATTATAATACCAATTTTAAAAACTGGAAAAAATAAGTTGTTTCCCTCGAGTTACCGACCCATCTCACTCACAAGCTGTGTATGCAAGTTGCTAGAAAATATGGTTTTAAGAAGGCTTAGTTGGGTACTAGAGAAAAATAATTTATTATCGAACGCACAAAGTGGCTTCAGAACAGGACGCTCTACAATAGATCATCTCATAACAATGGAGTATGAGATTCTGAATAGCTTTGGTGAAAAAAAAGAATGCATAGGCATATACTTCGACATCGAAAAAGCCTATGACAATTTGAAGACATCTCTCGTCCCACATCAGCTACGTGAATGGGGGATTAGAGGTCGTCTTTTCATCATTACCTATCTTCGTGGGATTAGAGGTCGTCTTTTCATAATCACCTATCTTCGGTAAAAGAAATGACCAACGGAATCCCACAAGGAAGTGTCTTGAGTTGTGCTCTTTTTGCAATAGCTATCAACAAAGTTACCGAGATTTTTTTTTTTTTTTTCTTTTCGTTTCACCCTCTTTGGGGTACGTTGAATCCATCACTTTACTGTGTGTTGTCCTTTCTTAAGTGCCCAGTACTTCTTCATTCTTTCTGATCTTCTTTATCTTTCTTCATCTGAGATAAAGGGTTTGGTTTTTAGAGTGGATTTATCTTGGAACCTAACATATTCATCTTTAGTTATTAATTTAGAAGTCTGATCAAGTAGTGAATTTTCTGTAATTTTTAATTCTGCTAGGTCCTTTTCAGTTTCTTTAAACCAATTGGGTTTTGTTTTGAGATGGCGTAAGAAGTTACCGAGATTATTCCTAAACAAATCAAAACTTTTCTATTTGTCGATGATTTAGCTCTGTTACTGTCATTTAAAAATGTAAAGAGAATGCAAATATTACTACAAAATTGTTTAGCGAATTTGGAAGCATGGTCAAGGATATCTTGTCTAAACTTCTCTACAGAAAAAACTTTTTTTTTTAATTTATTCATTTTTTTTATTTGAATAATTACAAGCTGCCTCACTCAAGGGCAATGAGTAACATTGATGACAGACACTCTTTCACACAATATGTACAATGATAAGAAAATCAAAATAAACAGCTTTAAAAATACAAGAGAAAAAAAAAATATATGTATATATATACAAGAAATAAAATCAAATATACAAGAAATTAAAATAGAATAGAATAAATAATAATATAAAATAGGTAATGATTTTTTTAAACTAATAAATAAAAAAAAATAAAATTAAGAAAGAAAAGAAAGAATTAAAAAAGAAAAGAAAGAACATAACTACATTCATACTCTATATACAAAATTTACAAACATTCCAGGGAAGACCCCGATCCAAGCTCGCCCCCCTTAAGGAGGGCAAGCCGGACACAGAGAGTTCCCAGCGCTGTTCTATCAGCTGCGTCACTAGTGAAATCCAGTGGAGGCTGAGAGAGAGCGCAATAGCACAGTTGCACAGGACTTGAGTGAAGAACTCCAATATTAAATATTACAATAAGTCTCGGGGCCATTGCCGTTTTAATCTGCGAGGTGCGTTATAAGGATGCGTGGAACTGGATAATGAATGAGCCAGAGGGTTAGGATGGTTGGAAGGATTTTGATGGAATTTGGAGAATTTAACTGGTATCAGATCAAGGACAAAAGGTATATTCAGATCATTATGAAGGATTTTGTTGGAAACATAATATGGAGCATTTAGGATAGTACGAAGGACTTTGGATTGGAAGGATTGAATGCGTTTGATATTCGATTGTTTTGCTGTCCCCCACAGTTCAAGTCCGTAGCTCCAGATAGGTTTAATGATGGTTTTGTATATGAGGAGTTTGTTTTCAATGGATAGTTGGGATGTTCTATTTAGTAGTCTGTACAATTGGCTGAAGCGTCTGTTAAGTTCTTGCCTTTTAAGTCTAGTGTGAGGGTTCCAAGTAAGTCTTTTGTCTAAGTAGAAGCCCAGATACCGTACTGTATCAGCAATGGGTAGTAGAATATTATTGATATAAACAGGAGGGCAGGATGTGCGGCGGAGGGTAAAAGTTACGTGGGTACATTTTGATTCATTAACTTTGATTCTCCAGCTGTTACACCAGTCTTCAATCAGTGATAAGTGGGTTTGGAGATTATTGGAAGCTATTAAGGGATCTGGATGGGATGAAAGGATAGCAGTGTCATCGGCAAATGTTGCTAGGAAAGTATTAGGAGTTGTAGGGCTATCTGCAGCGTAGAGGATATATAGGAATGGACCAAGAACGCTGCCTTGTGGAACACCTGCCTCAACTGGGTAGCAGTGAGAGTATTCCATTCTGCAGCGAACTCAAAAGGAACGGTTAGTGAGGTAGGATCGAAGGACTAGGAATAGGGATTGAGGTAAAAAGGTTTTGAGTTTGAAAAGCAAAACGGCATGCCATACCCGGTCAAAAGCTTGCGCTATGTCCAGAAATGCGCCGGAGCAATATTCTTTGCTTTCAAGTTCAGAGGATATATGGTCTACAACTCTAAGGTCTTGTTGGACAGTGGAATGGTTAGTGCGGAATCCAAACTGGTAAGAGAGAATATTTTTGCGATTCAAGGATGGGTAGGATGCGCTTGAGAAGGAGTTTTTCAAAATTTTTTGAAAGGATGGGAAGAAGGCTGATCTGTCTGTATGATGATGGATTGTTGGAAGGTTTGCCCGGTTTCAGGAAAAGGATAATGATGGAGTGCTTCCATTGTAAAGGGGAATAGGTTGTTCGGAGGATGCAATTATATAGGTAGGTAAGAAATATGACTGCTTTGTGGGGAAGTTGCCTGAGGATTTGTGAGGTAAGGAGATCATATCCGGGGGATTTACGGGATTTTAATTTCTTTAAAAGGAATTTGACCTCAGAGGGGTTAATTGCCTTAGGAGGTAAGGATAGAGGAATCGGTGAATCAAGGGACTCATGGACCGTTGCTGTGTGGGTGGGATTAGAATCAGGATGAGGAACAAATATGCCAGAGAGGTGCAGGGCAAATTCTTCAGATCTGTTATCGTCAGAAGCCGCCGTCAGATCTGCCGCTCGTCTGAAGATATGGTTCATATCTTCACGCCGGAGGGGATGGGTGGTGGATTGATATTTTAGGATTTTTCTAGTGGTAGTCCAGAGTGAGTTATCTGAAGAAGAGAGTGAAGAAAGATAGGAATTATAGGATCTGGATCTAAAGGTAGCCAAATTTTTTTAAGGAGTTTGGAAAGGTAATTATAGGATTTCCGATCATCTGGATGCCTGGTTCTTTGCCAGATAGCTCTAGCATGACGTTTAGATTGGATAAGGTCCAGTAGATCTTGGGGTAAAGGATTTTTCTTTCGAACTTTGGGAAGGTGAGGATGCAGCCCAGGCTGCTTGCTGGATCATGGTTGTGAAGGAATTAGTAGCATTGTCTAGGTCCTGGGAGGTCATTAGGGATACTCTGAGGTCTATAGTGTCGGTTATTATTTCTCGGAAAAGGTTCCAGTCTACTGGCCCTCTTATAAATGAGGGAGGAGGAGGTTTTAGGATTGGAGTGACGGAAATGGTTAGGATTAAAGGGCTGTGATCGGAGGAAAGTTCATCCAGGCGTTCTATGGAGTAATGAAGAGGTCCTAAGCCTGAATGAATGAAAAAGTCAAGAAGGTCGGGATTTCGGTTAGGATCTGTGGGCCAATAGGTAGGAGAGCCGGGAGAAATAAATGATCTTCGGGAATTAAGTGCAGACTGCAATGCTCGGCCACGGGAGTTGGTGGTTCTTGAACCCCATTGCTGGTGCTTAGCATTGAAGTCAGCACCAAGGAGAAAGCGTTGACCTAAGGAGTTAAAAAATGAGTGGAACTGGTATGTGGAAATTGGTGGGCAGTAGGCCGCTGCAATCGTGAAGGGAAAGGAGAAGGTTTTGATAACAACTGCTGTGGGTTGTAGGAATTCATTGGCTGATAAAGGGAACACGTGGTGAGGGATGGAATGGTGAATGATGACAGCAGTTCCGGCGTGGGCTCTACCGTCAGGGTGGTCTGTTCGGTAAGTTTGGTAATGTGATATATTGAAACGTTGTTTACTGGTCAGTCTAGTTTCTGTAATTAAAGCTACATCGATTTCTTTGTCATGCAGCAAGGATGTTAGTTCGTCAGTGTGATTACGAATACCATTCGCATTCCAAAGGAGAATGGATAAGGGTTTTGTGTAGGGCATTTAAGGGTTTTTTTGGAAAGGGAGAAGAAGAGGGATAACATTTGAAAGGAGTGATATCAGTGGAGTGATGAGAGTTTTGAGGTCTGATAAGAAGGAGTTAAATAATGATGTGAGATCTGAGGTAATTGTGGGAGGAGGAATATGGGGAATCTGATAAAGGGCATGTGGATTAGGTTGGTTTAATGGCAATGGAGTATGTTGAATGGTTTGTTGATATTACGATTGAGGCAGAGGTTGCTGGGAGTGAGGGTCGTGAAATTGAGGTTGTTGAGAA
Source organism: Euschistus heros (assembly GCA_003667255.2). Taxonomy (NCBI): domain Eukaryota; kingdom Metazoa; phylum Arthropoda; class Insecta; order Hemiptera; family Pentatomidae; genus Euschistus; species Euschistus heros. The sequence continues at coordinate 134,408 of RCWM02000324.1, read as the reverse complement.
GGAGGCGGCATGGCCCTATTTTCATTTTTGCATCCGTTTCTTCACAGCATTTGAGCGAAAGAGATTGATGAGCTGGCTATTTTGGAGGGCTGTCTTCCTTTTGTTGGTGGAACTTCTTGGTTCATTCTTGGATTTTTCTGAAACCTGTTGCGTAGATTTTTGTATGTTTGGCACCCTTTATAATTAGCTGGATGCCCTTGCTGGCATAGGGCACATGCTGCAGGTACTTCTTGGGTTTTTGTGCATTCTTCAGATTTGTGCATTTGCCCACACTTAACACATCTAGGGATATAATGGCAGTAAGTTTCGTATGGCCGTATGCCTGGCAGTTGTGGCATTGTACAATGTCACTTTTACGGTATGGTTTTTCAATTTGCACTCTGGTATAATAAATTGAGGTGACATCGTAGATCTTTTCTACTCCAGGTGCAGGTTCTAAGTCAACGAAGAATAGTGGTAATGATATTTTGCCACCTTCTCCTAGTTGTTCCCGGCTATCTTTTTGCACTTTGGTAACTTGCATTACTTTAAAGCCCATAGACAATAATTCTTCTTTAATTATATCAGGAGGAGTTGTAGGATGAAGGTTTCTTACGACTACCCTAAGCGATCTCTCTTCCTTGAGTTGGTACGTATGGAAATTCGCTTTTGTATCTGACAGATATTTTACGATGCTTCGGTAGGTATCGGGGGAATCAGGCATAATTTTGGTGTCATTTGTGCGGCTAACACATGAATACTTTCCTTGACCGACAATTTTATTTAAGTGGTTGCACAGTAATGAAAAATTTCCTATATTACGTACGAAGATAGGAGGCTGCGGTGTTGAAGATGACTCGATATTTTCAGCAGCTGTGCTACTGAGTGCCTGAAAGGGATTAGGAGTGAAAAAAGGAGATTCTTCGTTAACTCCTTGGGTTGAAGTCCCTGGCATAGAATCATTAATTGGTGATGAGTTAGGGGGCGTTTTAACCTTTGATCTTGGCTTTTGCTTGGCTGGGCTCATTTTTACCGTTTCGAGTGAGCTACTTCTTTTAGTCTTGCTAGTTTTTGATGACATAACCATATGAAAATATCTCATCGGATATCATTGAATAGTAGAGGAAAAGAACAGAGAAGAGAGAAAAAAAAAAAAGAAAAAAGAAAGAAAAAGAATTTAAAAAAAAAAGAAATAAGAAGATCGCAGAGTGCGCGAGTTAAAGAGTAGTACGGGACCTCTCCGTACGGAAGGCAGTCAGCCACTATCTCTAGTGATGACAGAGTGACGTTATCTATAATCCCTTTCCTCCCTAATTTACGTATTAACTATATAAATGTTTAATGGCTGTACTCACTGTTTTATATAGTCAATGTTCACCACAGCTATTAATAACAACTGTTGTACACTTTTCTTGACGAAAAACTGAGAAAAACCTTAGTAAAAAGGATAACTATTGGAGAACGATATGAACATAGAACTAGCACAGTTGGCGCATCCGCAAACACCACCGAAAAAAAAACTAAATGCCTACTTTTTTCAAAACGCAGGACGCCTACTCTTTTTTCAGAGTTAACCTACAGAGGCATGAACTTACGTTTCGATACAAAAGTTAAATTTCTAGAACTAATCCTTGATTGTAAACTTAACTGGAAAGAGCATATTAGATGTCTAAAAGAAGAAACACTCAAGAGACTGAATATTCTTAAAGTTCTCGCTGGACCAAGTATGCTTAAGGTATATACCAGTCTAATAAGGGCAAAACTAGACTATGGCAGCTTTGTTTACTCATCGTCAAATCAAAATCTGCTTTCGGCTCTTGATTCAGTCCACCATGCAGGTATCCGTCTTGCTACTGGAGCCTTCAGAACCAGTCCAGTAATTAGTTTATGTGTTGAAGCTGGTATAGCTCCTCTCGCTTTGAGAAGACATCAACTCGCCTGCGGAAACATTGGAAGGCTAAAAATTAATAATAACAACCCAGCATGGAAACCCATTTTCAAACCGAAGACTAGGCGATTTCAAGAAAACCATAGACTACCTGCTCCATTGGGTATTAGGGCTGGTAGATACATAGAAAAAATTAGCTGCTTGGAACCAATAACTAATGAATTTGATTACCCGCCTTGGACTACAAAATGACCTGCAATAGATTTAACACTTAAAAAATTCACTAAAAATAACACTACAGGACCTACGTACGTATTTAACAGAATATCAAAAAATAAAGGAAAAATATAGTAATAGAAAACAACTTTATACAGACGATTCTAAATTAAATAATAATGTTGGTTGCTCTTTCATATCGGACTCCAAGTATAAACCAATAAACCAATACAAGTATAAACTTCCTTCCCTTACCAGCAGCTTCACTGCCGAATGTTATGCTATTAGCGCGGCACTCTACTATATCATGCAATGCGAGGAAGAAAACTTCGTAGTATACACGGACTCCCTATCTGCTCTAATGGCACTAAAAAACATCTATAGTAAAGACCATCTTGTAAGGAAAGCACAAGTTTATGCATCAATGGTAAAAGATCTGAATAAAAACATATCTCTAGTTTGGATTCCATCACACGTAAGGATTAAAGGTAACGAAGCAGCAGATCGGGCTGCCAAGGAAGAAGCATTGTCATCGATTGATATTACAAGTATTTACACCTCATCCGATATCTGCTGCTTTTTAAAATATCGAGTAAAACTAGCCTGGGTCGAGCTTTGGGAAAACACAGAGGAACTAAATAAGCTAAAAACTGTAAAAAAAGGATTAAAAATATGGAAAAGTTCCAAACGTAGAAACAGAGGGGAAGAGGTAGTTGTAACCAGACTCAGAATAGGCCACACCCGACTTACCCATGGTTATCTAATAACAAAGGACAGTCCACCGAAGTGTACAACATGCAATAACACACAATTAACAATTAGACACATACTGGAGGACTGCCCCCTATGGGATAGTTATTTTGAGGAAGCGCAATTACAAAGATACCTCCCAACTATTCTTGGCGACAATAATAAAAATATAGACAAAATCATCCAATTTCTCAAGAAATAAAATCTTTTTAACAAAATATAAATAAATAAAAAAAAGAAAGAAAAAAATAAGTGAAAATTTAAAGAAATAATATAGATTGAACGACGGACACTAAAAACCCTTGCTGTTGAGTGTCCATAAACAATTCAACCTAACCTATACCCACCTACAAAATCAGTTTTTATAGCCTTTTCTTGTATAACCAATTACACAAACATATAACCTTTTAAAAATAACTCACATAATGCTAATTAATAATAACATATGTTTTTTTAGATATCAAGGCCTTATGCCTTCCAACATCATTACATCTCCCCTCCCGCAGAAGGTTAATTGGAAGAATTAACCTCGAAGTTTTGCCCAGCGTAAGGTAGCAGTTTGCTGCTGTGGTACAGGTTTACTTCTGATCGCGTTCGTTCCGTGTCCACCTCATAGATTGTATTAGAAACTCCTCTAATTATCTTAAAAGGTCCTTTACGAATTTCGTCCAGCTTATTCCTATTTAATTTATTTCCAGTTTCTATATACACTAAATCATTTTTTTCAAATATATGATTTTTCTTATTTTTGTCTACTCTTTCTTTGTTTATTTGATGGTATTTTTGGGAATTCATGAATGCTGATTTACGGTTTTCTTCGAAGTTTCTGTTGCTTCGTAACCCATGTGGCAAAATTGATGATTCTGTTCCGTACATAAGATAAAGTGGTGAAAATTTGGTGATGCTGTGGGCGGTGATGTTATACTCGTCAGTGCATTCTATTACCACCTGTGGCCAGGGTCTATTCTTTTGTTCGTTTATTTTGCAATGAATTCTATTTACTAAAGTTTGGTTTAGTCTTTCATTCAAGCCATTTGAAAATGGACAATCTACAGCCGTGAAGATCAACTTTATCTTGTGAAGTTTTAAAAACTTTTTAAATTTATAAGAATTAATGGCGGGATACTGATCGGCTAGAAGAATTTTAATTTTATTTTCCCTCACGATCGGTTCCATTATTTTAATTAAATCTTTGGCTTTTTGGCTCGAAGATGGGTGAACAAAAGCGTATCTGGTGAAATGGTCTGCCAATAAGTGCAAATATCGCTTCGGAGAACGGTTTCCTGCGAATCCGCCAATTATGTCAAGCGACATTATTTCAAAGGGTTCTTTTGCTGGTCCTAGTTGAGACAAAAGTCCAATTTCTCTACATCTTCGCGATTTATTCTTCTTACAAATGACACAATGATTGCAGAATTCCCTTATAAGTGCATCCATTCTTTTGAAATAATAAAGAGGTCGGATTTTAGCAGCTATGTGTCCAACACCAATAAGACCATAATAGGCGTGAATTTTTGTTATTAATTTTAGGCCAAACTTTTTTGAAACAAAAATTCTTTGTCCATTTCGAAGTTCGATTTAAATAATTTTACCTTTTTTAAACGTATTTTTTTCATTATCGAGTTCTTCTTTATTCCTATTTTGATCTTGAAGTATATTTTTCATAGACACTAAATTCACCACCTGGAGAACATCATCTTTATTTTCAAAATCTTCCAAAACAGGATTTCTAGAAAGTGCATCTGCTTCCATGTTTTCCTTTCCCGGTGAATATTTGATTACAAAATCATATTGTGAAAGGTAATAAACTAGATCGCCTAGTTCTTCATCTGTCCTTAATTTTATTTTAAGGTTTTCTAAGGGCTTATGGTCGGATATAACCACGAATTTGTGACCGAGTAGCCAATGTTGCCAATACCTTAGTGCCTCCTTGATGGCCAAGCATTCGAGATATATGGCTTTTTTTTGTTTCTTTGAGTAGGCATCAGCTTTTTCGAAAAATAACCTACTGGATGTAGTTCACCATCATCTTGAATTTGTTTTAAGACTGCTCCTATACCAAGAGCACTGGCATCTGTATATAGAAATGTGAGGCGGTTAGGGTCGAAAATAGGGCTCGTGCAAAGGTATTCTTTCACTAGGAAAAACGTTTCATCGCATTCCTTGGACCATCGAAATGTATTTTTTCGGAGCAGTTCGTGGAGTGGTTCTAAGAGCTTGGTTGCATTTGGTAAATATTTATTTTACCTGAGAATCGCCTTATATTTTTTTTATTTGTAGGCTTTGGAAACTCCTTCATTGACTTTAAATTATCATGATGAGGTCTGACTGTGTTATTCTGTAATATATGTCCTAAATATTTAACTGAGCTCTGTGCAAAATTACATTTCTGGAGTTATAATTTGTAACCAGCTTGTTCAATAAACTTTATCAATTTTTCCAGGTGTTGTAAATGCTCTTCAAATGTCTTTGAAAATATTAAAATATCATCTATATAATTGGTACAAAAGTCATGCTATTCGTGACGCCGAATTATATTAGCCATCACTCTCTGAAAAATCGCCGGCGATGTTTTGAGATCAAATGGTAAACATGTCCATTGAAAATGCCCATCTTGTGTGACAAAGGCAGTTTTGTACCTGTCTTTTTCTCTAATAGGTATTGCCCAAAAAGCAGAATTGATGTCCAGAATAGAAAACCATTTGCAGTTTATCTTCGATTCGTGGAAAAGGTTGAGATTCTGGTACCAACAACTTGTTAAGCTCTCTAAAGTCAATACACAGCCGAGTTCTACGACCTTCTTCTTTTTTATATGTTAAGGTAATAGGAGCTGCAAATGGAGAACATGATTCCTCGATTAGTTTAGCTTGCAATAGTTGTTTGATTTGTTCTTCTATTTCTTTTTGATCCGTAATTGAACATCTGTAAGGTTTTTTTGAGGTGTATTTATTTTCTAAAAGTTTTAAATGAGCTTCGTGACCCTCAACGCGACCTACATCGTACTTGTTTGAGGCGAAATTTGACGAATACTTCTTTATTACTTTTACTAATTCTTCTTTTTTATTATTATCTAAATGTTTAAGCATATATTATCTATATTCATATTTTCATTCAAGTTTAAGAATATTTTATTTGTTTTTCCAATTATATTTGTGTTTTCTGGAAGTATTTCTAGGTGGCCATTAGCATGCCTTTGAAGAATATTCAATTGACCATCTTGGAGGAGACGAAATTTTTTTATTGCATCCAATCCAAGTAAAAGATCATATGAAAAATTATTGTTTTTAACAACATAAGCTTCTATCTCTTGTTCAATTTTATGAATTTGTAGAGTTAGCTTTATTTTATTATGACTTATTTCTACACCACTAACTGTTTTAAATAGTTGTCTATTTTTTATCAGGTTATTTTTAACATTCTCGATAAGTTTTGAATTAATCAAGGTTATGTTGGAACCTGTGTCATACACTCCTGTAATTACTTTATTTTTATTAAGAATAACCTTCAAACGAATTAGTGGCGTCACTTCTAGTTTTTTTGTTCTGTTTCATTGAATTCAGCAGAATTTACTTTTCTCGGCTCTAAATGCTGTACTAATTTGTTCCAGCAAGATTCAACAGGATGAAATCGACCGGGTTTGCCTAGAGACTCACAAATCACACATGGCTTCTTATCATACTGTTTTTGATAAGGCTTGCTAGAAAAATGTTCTAGGTTAATATTCGGAGGTTTTTGACTGTTATCTTCTTTTTTTGATTTAGGTTCGATAGAATCATACCGCCGTAACTGGTTCATAAGTTTCTCCGTTGAAGTGATTTCCTCTTTGTCTAGATGATCTTGAATATGAACGGGGAGTCCGAAAACTATATGGTTGATTCTGGATCGAGCAGTCATATCGCCTTCAACCTCTAACAGTAGTCTCTGTTTTTTCAATGCGTAGTCCATTAGGGATCCTTTCAGAAACTTAAAATTATAGGCATATTTAATATTCTGCCAACTTTTGTTGGCAAAATACGTTAGAAATGAACTACGCCAATCTATCCAGTCACCCTGTATGGTCAACTTCATAAGCGTAGCATTGTACCGTTCAATAGCATTTTCCTCTAAAAATATGTGGAGAAGCTGTATTTTTTTATCATCATCTTTCACGTTGTGCCGCTCGCATTCTTTCTCGTACCTCCTTAACCAGTCAGCTGCATTTTGATTCTTTCCCTGAAATTTGTCAATGACAAACAAAGTTGAAATTAATGATAAATTCATTTCCTTCTTTGTAAGTTGCAATTTTAAGCTTTCAACTAATTCCAATAAATCTGCTTGGCTTGTGTCCTGTTCAGATGTTGGTAAGCTACATTGTTCTTCTAAAAAATAATCTTTGAATACTGGATTGTCGTCGCTGTCAAAATACAAGGCAAAAATTTCTGGAGTTAGCGTAACCAACACATTTATATACTGACCAGCTCGAATAAAATTTTTGCAAGCATTTTTTATTGTATTAACTTGAAATAACTGATGGTGGTATTTTTCATTTTGTACCTCAGTTGGAAATACGTAAGTAGACTCACTGGTCATCATCGCTTTCCTTTAATATATGGAATTTAACTTGATTCATTTTGCAAAAACTGATTTATAAGTTTATAAGCTGGATCTTCCAAATTATGACTATAAACGTCTTTTGGATTGCTACAAACAAAATCTTTATTTAAAAAATTACATATTTTTTTCTCTTAAATGATATAATGTATAAAATTAATACCCAAATCTATACCTACCTACAAAATCAATTTTATAGTCTCTTCTTGTATAACCAATTACACAAACATGTAACCTTTTAAAATTAAGACACACATAATACTAATTAATAATAACTTATTAAATTTTTTTAGATATCAAGGCCTTGTGCCTTTAAACATCATTCCATATATATATATATATATATATATATATATATATATATATATATATATATATATATATATATATATATATATATAGTAGCAGTTGATTTTAGTGTTATATTTTTATCAAAATCAGCGTTTATTTTTTTGTTTTATTTATTTTTTCTTTAAGAATTATATGAATGTATTAATAAATAAGTTTATTAAAAACGCATTCGGTATTTAATATATTTAATCTTTTAATTTTAACATTTTAATAGAGTTTAAAAAATACATATGACAATGCAGTCACATTGACTAATTATCGGTCAGTTCAGATCGAAGACAACATTCCAGAGTTGAAGCTAGAGGGAAAGCTGCTCAAGGGTGGATTGTTATCCTGATAGTGCCCTATCAGCGGGTCTTGTTAATGTTGATAACAATCTCTCGCATAACATAAGAAAGATAATTTTGATGTTCCTACCGTCATCACCAACACTTCCAAAACAGGTTCCTGATCAAGTAATGAAACTCCAGCAACACAAAAATCTGGTGGAAACGTTAAGTCAGTTTTTAATTAGCAGTGTCATGAAAGGCTGTTTTCTTAACCACTACAGTTATATTTTTTGTTTGTAAATACAGTGTACACAATTAACTCATTAAATAAAGTATTTTTTAGGGTAAATTTTGTTGGAATGAGCCCAAAAACGAACTGTCTACTTCTGGGACACTGATTTCTCTCTTGTTCCAGTTGTAGACAGAGGTGTATACTGGTGGGTCAAAAACATGTCTAACTCTGAAACAATAAATTCTTTTATCTCCCAAATGTATATAACATGTTTAGTCTCTTCAGATGCTTACCGTCAATATTGCCAAATGATAGAAGACAAGAAAACTTACGAGGAGGAAAGGCGGTCTGTGAAGTTTTGGGGATTGACAAAAATATCGTAGCTTGTGTCTTTTGGGAGTTGGTAATAGATTAAGAACAGTTTTTGAATTCGCGGAATCCAAGAAGATGATGGTAAGAAATGAAGAAATTTTAACAAAACTACCAAATCCTCTGATATTTGGAAGGAAGGGGAAGGCGGTTAAGGAAAAGAATCTGATCTTCATTCAGCTTGGATCTGGACTAATTTATGATTTTACAACTATCTCTTTTTATAAACTAAATTTATTATTAAACATATTCCTGCATTTTAAAATTTTATTTAACAGTTCATTTAAATCGCTTTCGTTGTGTTAAATAACCTTGTGCTTGCAAGGTATGGCATACAACTTTAAAAAAAAAATCAACTTCCTTTTTTATATAAGACATTTTATATAAAGTAAGGAGATTAAAGTGGATTATTAACACAAAGATGATAGAAGTTTTGTATTTTTTTTGACCTTCCTAGTTTATAAACAAATATAGTTTTAAAGATGGCCGCCCCCACACTGCACGCCTAATATCGCTCTGTGTTTGTGACTTTCTTTAACAGTGTATTAACTGAAATTCCGCTCTTATCTTCACCATAAGGTGAAATTAATGACTATAAAACATTTTTATATTACTTTCAGTGAGGTGAGTGAAACATTTAAATTAACTGTGAACAATAACAATATTCCAGGTAAAGCAGTCTAACTTAACTGGCTTGCCGTAATCCTACCGGCTGGTAGAATACATCGCGATGTATAACGAAACTAGGCAATATATTTTTTTTTTTTTTTTTTCTTCTTCTTCTTGGGACAATTTTATTTTTGTATTAATTTTTATTTCTGCATATTCTTAGTATTATTTTAATAGATTTATTTTATAATGTTTTACTGCAGAATAAATATTGTACAATTTATGTAAACAGGTTATTCATAGAGGTAACAATTTCAATATTAATTGTATAATTGTTATTATTATCATTAATTTAATTTTAATTTATATGTATTTCATTTTTATTTTTACTTAATTAATATCAAATGATGGAGGTTGTCACATCTGGTGACGAATCGGAGGAAGATACCCCCTACCAAGAAGAGTTCTTCAAAAGCATCACCGAAATGGTGCACCTGGATCAGCGGGCAATTCGCCAAACAAAAAGAAAAATAAGAAGGCCAAATCAAAAAAGCCACTCTCCAATGCTAGCCATCAAACCCGCAGTAAATCTACTGCAGCGAAAACAATTCAATCAATTACGCCAAGCACCTCAACTTTCAATGCCCCTATACCATCTAACAGTGATAACAATAACACAAATTCTCAACATACTTCTGACTCAGATCCGCCTCCAATTTATGTTTATAAAATCGACAATTTCTAGTGTTTAAAAATCAAAGAAATAGCAAATTCGATCGGAGAGACCAACTTCGATTGTTTTTCACGAATCAAAGATATTAAGATCAAAACATTGTCGAAAAACTGTTATAAAAAAGTGATTAATCACCTAACAAGTAAAAACTACGATTTTCACTGTTATCAGCTGAAAGAAGATAAGGCTTATAGAGTTGTACTCCGAGGTCTCCATACTACTACCCCAACGAACGCCATAAAAGATGGATTGGAAGCAATTGGATATAGCGTTAGGCGAGTATCTGATGTGCTTCATTCTAGAGAAAAATATCCGTTGCCTCTATTCTTTGTGGACTTGGAGCCGGCCAGCAACAACAAAGATATATTTGACGTAACTAGACTAGTATATTCCTGCGTAAAATTCGAAGAACCTAAGAGGAAACCGACTATAGTCCAGTGCACTAGATGCCAAGGCTTAGGACACACGAAGATGCGTCACCATCAGCCAAGATGCGTAAAATGTGCTGGCTCACACGCAACTGAAACATGCCAGCAATCACGTGATACTCCGGCTGAATGCATACTGTGTGGAAAAGCTCACCCTGCGAATTACAGAGGTTGCATTGTCTACAAAAGTGTGCAAAGCCATCGAAAGCCAAATACATCCACAATAAAACAAAACCCTCACACCCAGGCACCTGATTTCGATAACACCACAGTATTCCCAGAAGTTCAAGGAAAACAAGATCAAAACATAGAAAAATTGCAATAAACCTCAGCACATCATCATCCACCACGACAACAAGCTGCATACTCGGACAAGACAAAGGAACAACCTAGACGTCAGGCGCTTCAAACCTCCCAATCCCAGCTTCCCACGTCCCGTTCTCATCCTCAACCTCCTCGACAGAACATCCATCCACATAATTTACCACTAAAGGTAAAACTACCGCCTGAAAAACAACACCAAGTTCAGACTACTATTCAGATCAACCCTCTATCCCAATCACCATTGCAAATTGATTCTGCTCCTCATACTCAACGAAGACTCCTAAACAACTCACTCACAGAGACAAACCATATACCACAAGCCTCCAATTTATATCCAGTTACTTACCAAAACTCTACCGATATCAACGCTATCCTTTCTTCATTCCTTTCAGAACTAAAAGAAACCATAAGACCGCTCATCGCCCTTCTCACAAGAGCCCTTTCGGAAATTCCCTTAAATGTCGCAAGTTGAGTGTTAAGCCTCTTGCTATCATTTTATGGAACGCAAACGGACTGAAAAATCACCAAGACGAACTCGACATATTTCTCCACGACAATCAACTAGACATTGCCCTACTGACTGAAACTCACTTTATTTACCCAACGATTGCACTTTTACATACGCGACTACATCACTTACAGAACAGATCACCCAGACGACACCTCCCATGGCGGATCTTGCATCCTTATCCATAAATCAATATCCCACTCTCTGGTTCCCTCTACTCCATCTGACAAAATTCAATCCACCTCAGTAACCATTTCAACTCGTCCTTTCCATATTACATTCTCAGCTGTATACTGCCCTCCTGGTAATTCCCTTTCCCATAGCCTCCTTGATTCCTTATTCCGCTCCCTTGGACCGCGCTTTATCGCTGGAGGAGGCTACAACGCCAAATACCAGCGATGGGGTTGTGGAACATCCAACTCCCGTGGTAACATCCTATCCCGTATTGCAACCTCCAACTGTTATTCTATCCTCTCTCCCTTGAACCCTACTTATTGGCCAACCTCTCCTAAAAAACGTCCTGATGTCCTTGATATTTTCATTTCTTCCCAAATTTCCATCTCTCAAACAATCATCAAATCCATGGACGACCTTTCATCAGATCATAGCCCTGTTCTCCTTCTATTGCATTCAAATCCAGTTCCTCAACCCTCTCCTCCTAGACTGATAACCGGACGTGTAGACTGGGATGGATTTCGATGTGATCTTGAGAATCAATTGGACCTTAAAATTAACCTTAAAACAAAAAAAGATATAAACTTAGCAATTGACAAACTTACATCATCAATACAAAATACTATAACTGAAAACACCTCACACCGAAAAAATACTAATAGTCAACAGTATAACTTACCACAGCATATTCGCACCTTATTGACAGAAAAACGCAGAGCAAGGGCGAAGTGGCACCGTACTAGATACCCATCAGACAAAAATAATTACAATAATTTAAGGACCAAACTGAAAACAGAAATAAGAAAACTCAGAATACAAAACCTACAAAATCATACTGAAAACCTAAACACTTCCGACTAGTCATTATGGATGACAACGAAAAACCTCCTTAATTACAAAAACTTTAATCACCTTCTACAAACTGATTCTCAAACCTGGACAAGATCAGACGAAGAAAAATCCCAAATTTTTGGCCTGCACCTTTCAAAAACTTTTAACCCACATCCTGACATCTTCAATCCTACTCACATTGAATGCATTGAAGCAGAACTAAATGTCCCGCTCCAAATATCTCCTGCTCCGAATGCATTCATCCTTCAGAAGTATCCAGCATAATCCTCAGATTACCTTCCAACAAAGCTCCTGGATATGACCTTATTACAGCTTATATCCTAAAACTCCTTCCTCAGAAAGCAATCCGATTTTTTACATACATATACAATGCGGTACTCCGCACCACATATTTCACTGATCCTTGGAAAATATCAATAGTTAAAATGATACCTAAACCCAAAAAGCCACCTGAACTCCCATCCTCGTATCATCCAATATCACTTTTGCCTATTATGGGCAAAATCCTAGAAAAACTCATCCTGAAACGCCTATATCCTATCCTAGATTCCAATCATATCATCCCAGATCACCAGTTTGGTTTTCGAACGTCACACTCCACTATCCAGCAATGTCATCGTGTGGTGGACGTAGTCTCCTCAGCGTTAGAGCGTGGAATGTACTGCACGGGAGCCTTTCTCGACGAAGAACAAGCCTTTGACCGAGTCTGGCACCCAGGACTGCTTTACAAGCTCCGCAAATTCCTTCCCTCAACATACATCCTTATTATCCGTTCCTATCTCAGTGATAGAATGTTCAAAGTAAACCATAAATCTTCTTACTCTTCCCTCTTTACCCAATCTGCCGGTGTTCCTCAAGGTAGTATCCTAGGCCCCATCCTTTACACAATCTATACAGCTGACATCCCAACTCATCCTACCACTGTCCTCACAACTTACGCTGATGATACATGTGTATTATCAGTAAACAATGATCCCTTCCTTGCCTCCCAAACACTTCAATATCATATCCTAAACATTCAAGAATGGTGTAAAAAATGGAGAATCACCCAAACAAATCACACCAAATAACCTTTACTCTTCGTCGTAAACCTACGACTTCCTGTTCTACAATATCCTTTAATGATATTCCACTAATCCCTGTTGAACAGATCCGCTACCTAGGACTCCACTTGGACAAACGTCTTACTTGGAATCCACGTACAAGACTAAAACGACAAGAAACTGCTCGTCGTTACAGACTACTTCAACGTTTACTTGACAAACATTCAAAGCTCCCAATTAATTACAAAAGACTCATTTACTTGACTGTGATTAGACCAATATGGACGTACGGAGTTGAGCTTTGGGGCTCTACTAAACCATCCAAGTCATCCCGTATCCAATCCTTACAATCCAAAATCCTTCGAAAAATTCTCAATGCTCCTTACTTTGTCACCAATAAACTTATCCATAAAGATCTTAATGTTCCATATGTTGCTGATTTAGCCCAAACCAGATACCAATCCTTTCATAGTAAGCTCCATAACCACTCAAATCCCCTAGTTTCTCAACTTGCTTTCCACTCAATTCCCGATAATCCTCCGAGGCGTCTGAAAAGAAGATGGCCCAGAGATCTTCTTGTGTAGATTCTTTTATTTTTTACTGAAGTGGTACTGATGAGTAGTTCTTCTCAAGTTTTGGCATGTTATTGTAAACTTTCTTTTTAACACATTTCCTTGATGTATACTTGTACAGTTGTAAATTTCAATAAACTGATTTAAAAAAATAAAAAAAATGTTGTTTTTTAATTTTTAAAGTATTTTATAATTTATAATCCAAGTTCCTTTGTAAAAACAACATATGTGGGTGCATATTTGATGATAAATAAGTTAAATATATTTATAAGTGAAGTGAGAACTGCTGGTGCATTTTTGTGTCTACTACTGGTACACAGGTGTCTACTATTGGTGTAAAATATTTTTCCCTAAAGCTGTTTTAAAACAACCTTAAAATCAATGATAGAATTTTTTTAAAAAAAGAATTTAGAGCAAATAAGAGTGCTATTGGGCATATGTAAGGAAAAAATGGAACTTCTGGGATGTATTGAAGTACAAGTAAAATGACTGCAAGAGTCTCACAATAGTGTCTACTACTGGTGCCTTTACATTACTAACTTACGGCTTGTAAAACAAGGGTTCTGTTTTGAGAAAATGAATCATAATAATAATTCTTTATAATTATATCTAGTGTGCTGAATCAAAATCTGATATTAGTTTTGTTTAAAAAATCAGCAATATTAGTTTACCTAATAAGTTAAACATTTAAAAAAAAAAAAAAAAAAAAAAAAAAAAAAAAAAGGCTCTTTCAATGTTTACATTGTCACTCTGTTTGCATTAATTAAATGGATATTTTTTGGAGAGAATGCTATTAAATGTCTTGAGGCCATTAACTCTATTCTTGATGATGTTGGCATCCATATTGCTTCACAGTTAGGAGGCGTTTATTATCAACAGGAAGATTAAATTCTGTTTAGAGTTTGCCTTTTTTTTTTTTCCTTTTATCACTTTCTTGTTACATTTCCTGGCATTCTGATACTCTTTACAACTCTACTGTTTTACCCTATTTAGAGATGTTTTCTTGTTATTGCGGTCTCTGATTGCCATCTCTAATTGCCAATCTCGCCGATGATATATGATTACGTGAGTGGGGTTAATCGTACCATTCCTGGTGGTTTTTAATCAAGCTCCGGAATAATGGGGTAAAGGAGGCTGCGAGGTTTTCGAAGAACTTAATGGGATGTCTTAAAATGAACTGTTAAATAGAGTCTAATTGTAGTTGGTCAAGTATGAATTCCATGGTTCGTCGTTTGAGTGATGAACTCCTACTATTAAAGCCCGACAAGTTAATTTTTAATTTTAATTTTTTTTCCCCGTTATCTCCTACAGTGAGAAATTAATAGTGTTTCGATTGATAATAAATCATTTTTCAATAGTTTAAATAAAATGTTATGGTTCAAGTTTACTTATTAACGACACACGTGTTCAAGTTACGTTTTACTCGGGAGATAAGAGACACCAACAGACAGTCTATGCCAGACGTCCCTAGCAGAAAGAATGGCTATTTACTCACCGGTCTTCAAGGATCTTCGAGAGGCACCGGTAGGCTGTTGTTTTTTATTTTTACCCCTGCCCTTGGAACGGAAGCTGGAAGAAACGGGACTCAACACCCCGAACACTCAAGTAATTTAACTCTATACGTAACTTGAACCAATAAAAGGAAAAAGGACAATCCAATTTTACAAACAATTTTTTTATATTTTAATTTTTGCCTTTAGTTGCAATTTACTAAACCTTTTATTTTATTTTCTGTAATCATTATGGGAGATGTTTTTTTGTTTTGTTTCAAATTTGAAGTTCTTCTTTTTTTTCTTTTTCTTTTTTTTATATCTTCTTTTACCATATTTTGTTAGTTTGCTTTGTATGTATATTTATCTACAGCATTAAGAAATGTAATTTTACTTTTGTGTTCATCTATACTTTCAATTTTTCTTTGATTTATTAAATTCTTTCAGGTTTTCCCAATCATTAGAATTAATGTTTGGGATATATTTATTTTTTCTGTAATCAATTGTGGGCATTTTTCTTAGATAATTTTGTTACTAGCGTTCATTGGGGTTGGAAACTATTTTTTTTCCAAAAATGAAAAGCCCCCATCCCCAACACCTACATATCTTCGTAAGTATACTGTTCTGATATATTTGTAGTGTTTTGAGTGTTTTTGGACAAAGGTGGTGTAGGAGTGGTGCACCATGTAATAATGAAGATCTATGAATTAAAAGTAACAAAAGCTCAACCAGTGCCCAAATCTGATTTTAAAACATCAGCAAAAATCAATTTATGTTTTGGTAATGTTTTGATGATACTGGGTTGCATCCTTGATGATATATTTCTTAAGTATTTTTTACGGAGAATTATTATAATTCAAGAATTAGTTCTGGTTTTATAAAAATCTTTAGCGGTGTAATAGTTTATATCAGATTTACATTGGTCTATATTAACTGGTGAAATGTGAATGGTAACATTTATGCCAATAGAATTTTAATGTTATTCTTCACCTGGAATTTCATTCTCAGAAACACACTGGTCTTATCCCTATTGGCCTGAAGGCCCAGATAACCGACTTCTCTTTATTTCGTTTATTTAATCAAGTTAAACTGCATCTTAAAGGTGAGATTACCGATACTATTTTGGTCATGTTGGCTTAAACAATTTTTATTTTATTACATTTGATATTTTTCAAATCAATTATTTAAACTTATTTTTACACAAGAGAAAGTTGTTAAGATTGAAATAAAGTAGGGCTGTTACATTGACGCTTCTGCTATTCATAATTTTCAGATAAATACCTTTTCATCAAAAATAAAATTCACGTGAATTGAATATTCATTAAAAAAAAAGCATTTCACCTTTTCCTCTTATCCTTTTATCTTTAGATTTATTTGGAAATGTGTATCGGTCAGAGAAGTTTACACTTTCAATGTGTCTTCCTAACCTCACCAACTTATTTTTAGTTACAATTTTTTTTTTTTAATCGGTATTATTTTCAAAATTATTGCTTGATTGAAGCAGTTATTAAAAAAAAAAAAAAAAAAAAAAAAAAAAAAAAAAAAAAAAAAAAAAAAAAAAAAAAAAAAAAAAAAAAAAAAAAAAAAAAAAAAAAAAAAAAAAAAAACCCTAAAACCTTTTCTTTCATCTAGAGTGGTCTCGAGAATTGCTGCTGGAAATGTGGATGAAGGACTCCAGAGCTTGCTGTCAAAGAGCGGGAGTGCCCTTTCCTGGAACCGCATATGAAGAAAAAATAGAAGAGAATAAAGAAGAAGTAGATACATTAGTAAGATATTTTAATTAGGTTTTCAGAGATATAATCTTTTTATGAATCTTTTATTTTTTATATTGAGATATAAATTTGTAGATAGTTATTTAAATTTGACAAATGAACACTTATTGCTTTACAAACCTTTTTTAAATGATGAACCCTCCTACATGCCTACAGACTATCTAATAAGCTCTACTTACTTTGTGTTAACTGGATAATCCAATACTTTACATTTTAAATAGACATTTAAGATATATGATCATTCAAAATTGAGAATATTGATTCGGAATCAAAAAAACTAAATATTTTAATCTTCATTGCTTTGTTGCTACTGGGGTTTTTATTATAAACTATATTAATACTAACCATAGTCCCTAGTGACATAATAGTCCCTTCTATTGATGTTTGACTTATATTATTTATTTACATTACCATATTAACGTGCGAACCAATTGAGGATTACTTAGTGACATTTAGGTAATAGAATAATAATTGTTATTAGTGAACATACTTTATTTAATACTATGATTATACATACATGAAAACTATGGAATGATTTAACAAATGCTATACTATAAGTCCAGCACACAATTTACAATTATCTATTACATTAGGTTGGCGTAGTGGCTCTCATCTCCACCAGGTCATCTCTCCGCCCTCCAGCATCTCTCCCTTCACCTATCTCACCTCCAAATGTCTATCAAATGTGTTCTTCGTTTTTCACAGCCATCGTTATATACACCCTTATCCCTACCAACTAGATTTTGCATTCCTTTTTTTAGATATTTTATTAGTTTTATACAAAACTTTCTGCGTCTGAAGGTTCTTTTGCCGACAAAATACCATCAAGTATCAAAGCGGTTAGGGTTAATCCCTGCCCTTGAAGGAGTTAGGGCTCAAATCTTCATAATACGGACATCAAAGATTAACTAGCGTCCATAAAAATAATTAATATAACTTCAAAATTGCGTTCCCATAATATACTGCTTCATATTATGTTTACCAAGGGCCAAGGGGTTACTCTACTACTAAACTTGAAATTTTTCTTAGAGTTATTGTGTTACAAATTTACTTAAGCTTTTAATTCTTTAGTATTCAGGAAATAGCCAGTATTGGCTTGGACTCTATCCTTTGGCCCAGTAAGGATATACCTATTAGGCTCTGTACTGGACTCGAGAAGTTTTTACATTTTTCATCATTAACTTTCCGTTTTATTGTCATTTCTATTTTGGTATAGAATTAAATTTATTAAATTTATTTCACCTCTATAGTAACCCTGTGGAGGGGGCGTGTATTTCTGGTATTTTTACAAGTTCCATGCAAATTAGCTTACTATCTGTAATTAGCAGGTTTAATGTTTTTTTGTTTTTTTTTAATTAGATAAATTACAAAAATATCAAAGTTCTTGATTGAAGTTAAAATAAACACTTAGAGAAAAGGAAAATAAAAAAAAATAACAATAATTTAAAGACCAAAAAGCAGCAATTCCATAAATAAACAAAAAAAGGAATTAGAATAAAATCAAATAAAAAGGTTTTGTTTAGTTTTGCTTCGGTAGAAGGCCAAGTGTCCCCATTTATCAGTACTGTTTTTATTAGTTTAGATCTTTTGTGTTCATAAAGAATGCAGTCGTATAGTAAATGATGAAATGTTTGTTGAGTCCGTCCGCCACATTCGCATGTATCTGTATTTTTTAAATGAAACCGTTTCAAGCAGTGGTTAGTCTGTCCATGTTCCGTTAACAGTTGTGGAAGTTTGTGATGAGTACTTTTTGGTGTACTGTGATGTGTGGGATGTATTTGTGCAAGAGTCGTCCTTTTGTCAAGTTGTTCCAAGTAAATCTGCTCGCTCGTTACCTTTGATGCCACTATGGCCTTTGATCCAGGTTAGTTTAGTTGATATTGCTGTAAAATAATACTAAAAAGCAAGAGTAATCAAAACGCAGATGACGTCAAGAAGCAGTTCAAAGAAATAATAAAACCTAAGGATTTAAAAATTGGTATTAACAAAATAACCTTTAAAAAAATGATTTCGTAATAGTTGAAACTAATTCTGAAGAAGAAAGAGGAATAATCTCTAGAACACTTGAAGAAAATAACGATTTCTTTATAAAATCATCGAAAAGGAGGAAGCCAAGGCTTATTTTTAAAGACGTCGATGAAAACTTAACAATGGAAAACATAGTAGAACATATTGTGGAGCAAAATTATGGACTGCAAATTGAGAGTAATTCCTTACGACCGGTTATATTCCTGAAAAACGCAAGATCCAAAAGGACACTTGCTGTAATCGAAACAGACGGAGTTACTGAGATCAAATTGCTCAACAATAGAACAATTTTAGGTTACAACAAACATTGGGCCGGGGACTACCTGAGGATCAGACGATGCACTAAATGCTGGAAGTTCCATCACTCTAAAGAGCAGTGCCAGGGTCAAACAACATGTCCTTAATGCTCAGGTAATCACTCCATTAAGGATTGTAACCAACAGAGTAAAAAATGTCCAAACTGTTCTACCTATAACCGACATATTAAACTAGAGCGATTTAAAATTGACACCAACCATTAGGCTTTTGCCAAAAAGGGTCCCTCATACATCAGGGAATTAAAAAAACTCACTCAAAACACAGACTACTAAATTAAAAAACTACAGACTTACTACATTTCATCATTCATTCATACTCGTATATGGACTTAAAAATACTACAGATTAATACACATCATTCTAAAATTTTTACAGACTACATAAACCACTTTATTCAAGGCAAAAATATTGATATAACCCTCATACAAGAACCTTACACTAGAAACAACAATATTACAGGTTATGATCATCAAATTCAGAACTACCAAGCACATGTTTCCAAACCAAGAGCTGTTATATTAATAAACAATAAACACATCGATGCAATCTTACTTACACAACACAGCGACTAGGACTTTTGCACAATTGAAATTACTATGAAACAAAACAAATTGTTATTTATCAGTGCTTATTTCGATGAAACCTTAGACATTGACAACGATCTCGCCAAAGTCGTGCCTATTATAAATTATTATAGCAACCACTACATTATTCTAGGCATAGACTCCAACAGCAGATCATTCTTCTGGAACGACATCAAAATTAATCCCAGAGGTCGAACTTTGGAATCATTTATCATTTCCCAAAATTTGAGCTTAATCAATAAACCTTCTGAAATGACAACATTCGACGGTTCTAAGGGAAAGAGTAACATTGACTTGACTATTTGCTATAACAAAACGGCAAGATTACTTAAGAATTGGACGATACTAAATGACTGTAATTTCTCGGATCACAATTCTATTTATTACAAAATTACCTGGCAAAATAACGGACATCACTAAAATTGTAACTGTTTACATAGGCAACACTACATAACAAAAACATGAACCGGAAAATTTTGAGAAAAATTTGACATTCCAACTTAGAAAACAATTTAGGATACACGAAAAGGACTCTAATACACTAGAGACAGAATCAAAAATTGTTAATATCATCAATAATTACGAAATCGACAGAATTATAGAAATCTTCAATAAAGCTATCACTAAAACTTGGAACTTGACTTTCAAATTGACTAACTCTAAAACAATAAAAATCAGACCCCACAGAACAGTACTCTGGTCGAACGATAAACTAACTGAACTAAGGAAACAAACTAACAGACTTAGGAAAGCTTATCAAAAAACGACTACTAACAAATACCTGAGAACACTACAAAAACAAGAATATTTGGACAGCAAACACAGATACCAAGCACTTATAAAAACTTTGAAAATTGATTATTGGAAAAATTACTGTACTGAAGAAACTAACCCCTGGAATTGTTCTTATAAATATGCAACAAACAATCTGAAAAACCAAGGCATTCTACGAACTGTACAAACGAACAATAACGAAATAACGAAAAGCAATCAAACCCGTATTAGAAAGCTTGATACATGAAGACAATTCCATTGACAATACTCAAGAACAGATTACAATTAGGGCAAACGTAAATACACCCCCTGCTTCAAATAATGACTATCTCCTGGATCCAGTGTTGGGCGTATTTATATTCGTAAATACGAATACGAATATATTCACACAGAGTATACCTAAGAATATGAATACAAATATATTCGTATTCACATGTATGAATATAAATATCTTCGTATTCACATCTGTGAATATAAATATTTGTATTCATACGTATAATCTGTGAATACAGTTGTATTTACAGATGTAGTTACACGTCTCGAGGGTGAATACAGATGTATTTACACACCTCGAGTGTGAATACAGTAGTAAATATATGCAATAATGCTGATAACAGTTGTATTTTCATGTATAAATTGCGAATGCAGTTGTATTCACTTGTATGAAGTGTGAATACAGTAGTATTTATAGGTACAAAGTCTGATAACAGTTATATTATCATGTATAAATTGTTAATAATAATTTATAACACTGTATACAGGTTGTTAATATCATTGACGATTTAAAAATACAAAATGTTGCTGCATTTAAAGCAACTCAGTTTATAAAAAACACTGAAGAAGGAAATCAAGTTAAACTTCCAATTTATGTACTTACCCTAGAAAAGATGGATGTAAAATCAAATATGTATACAAATGTCATAGCAGATGGGAACTTCACAGAAATTCTAAAGAAGGAAAACAGTGATTCAAGTGTCAATCCTTTTTTCACATAGCCAAAAGAGTTTGTGTTTAGAATCGGTAGAGTGAAGACGTGTGTTGTGGAGCTGCCGAGGATTAACTCCAACAACTACTCAGATAAGAGCTGAACTTTTACTTTTTTCTTTATTTATTGTATATCGCTTTTGTTCTATATTTTTTTCTCTCTCGTTTATTTTCTTTTATTATTATATTGTGTTTCTTCTTATTAATATTCATTAGCCATTATGGCTGAATCTCCTCCTCGCAAGAGGAAAAAAGAAAAATTTAAAAATCTTACTGAAACTAATAGTGACACTAATCAATCATGTGTTAAATTTTTTATTATTAGTAGGGAGGAAAATGATGATAAGGGAAATGTCCTTGATTTTAAAAAGGTTTCACCTTTTTTGATTTATAAAGGAATAAATTCTCTAGTAGGTGAGGTAAAAATGGTAAAAAAATTAATAAATGGCACACTATTAGTGGAAACTTTTTCAAAATTCAATCTGATAAAACTTTAAATTGCAATATGCTATATAATTTAAAAATTAAAGTGGAACCACATTTCAAATTAAATAGAAGTCTAGGCCTCGCGTGGTGTCCTGATTTAGACTGCGTTAGTTTAGATGAAATAAAAGAAGAATTAAAACCACAAAACGTAGCGGATGTAAAAAGAATGACATATTTTAAAAATGGTGAAAAATTCAATAGTCACAATTATCTTTTTACATTTAACAACCCCAACTTGCCGAAAGAAATTAAAATAGGTTTTTATAATGTGGAAATTAAACAATTTACACCAAATCCCACTCGTTGTTATTCATGTTTAAAATTCGGCCATGTTAAAACAGCTTGTAAAAAAGAGGCGCTATGTAGGTTTTGTGGCAAAACTAAACATGAGGGCACGGAGTGCAATGGCCCTGTAAAATGTGTTAATTGTATGGGGCAGCATGACTCTTTTTCAAAAGTATGTCCTATTTTTATAAAAGAAAAAGAAATTAAAAGTATTCAAGAATCAGAAAAAATTACTTATTTTGCAGCGAAAAAGAAATACGAGACATTACACCCGATTTCAGTAAATATTTCATTTTCTAATGTTTTATAAAAAATAATAAAAAAAGTGTTAGTGTTCAAACTGAAGAAATTAATACTAAGCTAACTGTTTTTAAGCAGCCCATTGATGTTATAAATGCGTCCCGGTCAGCGCTTCAGTCTTAAGCAAATTGACCGAAAACCCCACTCCTTCCCCCACTCCTTCCCTCTCTCCTTCCCCTGCTCCATCTACATATTCCACAGCCTCTTCATCTTCTACAACCTCGTCATCTTTTCCATCATCTTCCTCTCCCACCTTTTCATCTCCCGTTTCCTTATCTTCAACCTCATCTGCACAAATCCCCCCCCTCCCAGGTGAGGCGGTCCCCATATCCCAAACCCTTAACGATCCTCTCCCTATTGATACTATCATTGCCTCTGATTTTACACAAAATCAAGATGGCGAATGAAAAGAAGTTAAACAAAGACGAACCAGAAGTAAAACTAGAAGCACTTCAAAGACTAAAGAAAAAATGGAAACTAATTGATGTATTCATCATCATATATTTTAGTTAATATTTACTATTTCAGTTTTAGTTTTTTTCTATATTTTTTCTATTACTCTTTCGTCTTTATGTTTTTTTTTTTGTTTTTTTTTTTTTCACATTTAATGTCACTACCACAAACTATTATTCAGTGGAACTCTAACGGACTTTTGAATAAATATGAAGAACTAAAATTGATAATTAACAAATATCAACCTGTAGCCATATGTATACAAGAAAGTAAACTTTTACCAAATAAGCAGTTTAAATTAAAAGATTACACAATTTACAGAAACGACTACATAGACGGAAATAGAGCGTGTGGTGGCGTTTTGGTTGCAGTACATAATAGGGTCGTGTCTGAGATATTAACTATCAATACTCCCTTGCAAGCTATTGTTGCCAAACTCTACCTAAATTTCCCGGTATATCTATTAAATTTATATTTACCACCCGATAATTTTGTTGAAACGGATCTCATCAATCTTCTAAATAACCTGCCATCTCCTTATATCGTTACGAGCGACGTTAATGGCCATCACACTTCCTGGGGTTCTTCGACTAGTTCTACGAGAGGAACTGCTATTAGAAAACTCATTGACAATTCTAATTCTATTCTTCTTAATACAGGACAGCCAACATACTTGAGCCCAGCCTATCACTCATTCTCCTGCATAGATCTGACTTGGTGTACTTCTAGCATTTATACTCACCTCTACTAGCAAGTCAGCGAGGATCAATACTCCAGCGATCATTTCCCCTTGATCATTGATTTCACAAATAATAACACTCTGGTTGAAAGATATCAAAGGTGGATTACGGAAAAGTCTGACTGGCCGAAATTCAAAAGCAGTATCCAGATAGCAGAAATCGATATGTCTGGGGGAAGTAGCAGTGAATTAATTAATGATCAAATTACATCATCCATCCTGGCTGCAGCAGAAAGCTCAATCCCACGATCCTCAACCAGTACAAAAGCCAATAGAAACATCCCCTGGTATGATAACGAGTGCAAAATAGCTATTAATAACCGAAGAAAAGCCCTTAAATTATTCCAAAAAGAACCTTGTCAAAAAAATATAATAGAATTAAAAAAAAAAACGATCAATAGCTCGCAGAATAATTAAAAATAAAAAAAAAGATTCTTGGAACCTTTTTTTAGAATCAATATCAACAAATACTCCACCGCGGCTATTTTGGAAAGAAATACGAAGCATATCAGGGAAACAAATAGATTATCAACCAGGTTTATTAATTAATGGAAATTTTACACAAGACCCAAACACTTTGGCCGAATATTTCGCAGACTATTATACAAAAATATATTCTCACCAAGCCCACCAGATAGAAGAAAATGAAGTTAATTTGGACTATAGCGACAATAATATTGATAATTCATACAACATGCCGTTTACTATGGAAGAACTAACAGCCAATTTAAATGAATTGAAACCGACTGCACCAGGAATAGATGACATACATAATGACATGCTTAAAAATCTTCCAAAACAGACACTGAATGCTCTCCTAACCCTGTATAACCGTATTTGGTGCACTGGAGAATTTCCAGAGATCTGGAGAAGAGCAGTTATAATTCCCATTTTAAAAAGCAATAAAAATAAACTATTCCCATCAAATTATCGACCCATTTCACTTACAAGTTGTGTATGTAAACTGTTAGAAAAATTGGTTTTCAAGCTTCTCACATGGATAATGAAGACGAACAATTTATTATCAAACGCACAGAGTGGGTTCCGGCGAGGTCGCTCAACAAATGACCATCTTGTGACTATGGAATACGAGATACAGAGTAGCTTCGCAGAGAAGAAAGAATGCATCGGCATTTACTTCGACATTGAAAAAGCATACGACAACTTGAATCCAGCACTCGTCATACAACAGCTGCGAGAATGGGGATTTATGGGTCGTCTTCTCCGTCTGATTGAAAACTTTTTGCAAAATCGAATTTTTCAAGTCAGAATAGGTAACAAATTTTCTTCAATCAGAAATATGAACAAGGGTATTCCACAGGGAAGCGTCCTAAGCTGTGTTCTTTTTTCAATAGCCATAAACAAAGTTACGACTATTATACCCAAATCGATTAAAACGTTTCTGTTTGTTGATGATTTGGCATTGGTTCTATCGTTTAGAGATCGGGAGAGGATGCAAAGAATATTGCAAAACTGCCTAAGAAACTTAGAAATTTGGTCTACACAATCAGGTCTGACATTCTCAACTGAAAAAAAAAACGAATTGTATAATGTTTTCAAAACGCAGAACACCAACCCCTCCACCATTACTAACTTACAGAGGCATCAACTTAAACTTTGTACCAAATACTAAATTTTTAGGCCTAGTTTTTGACTCTAAACTGAGCTGGAAAGAACATATCAAGTTGTTAAAGGCAGAATCATTCAAGAGACTAAATGTTCTTAAAGTTCTTGCTGGCTGCTCTTGGGGTGCTGACAGGGCAAGTATGATTAAAGTTTACACGTGCCTGATAAGATCCAAACTAGACTATGGAAGTTTTATTTACTCCTCAGCGAAGCTCACCCAGCTTTCAGCAATTGACTCGGTTCACCATGCTGGTCTACGTCTCGCAATAGGTGCATTCAGGACTAGTCCCGTATGTAGCATTTGTGTTGAAGCTGGGCAAGCACCATTAGCTGTTCGTAGACATCAGCTTGCCTGCGGTTATATTGGTAGGCTAAAATTTAATAACCGAAATCCAGCTTGGATACCCGTGTTCCAACCTAAGTGCAGAAGATTTCTGGAAAACCAACGACTGCCTGCGCCATTGGGAATCAGAGCCGGCAGATATATAAAAGAAGTACAACACCTCGAACCTACAACCGATGATTTGAAAAATCCACCATTGACTCTAAAAATTCCAACAATAAATTTAACTCTCAAAAAATATTCGAAAAATAGCACCTCAGATGGAATATACTTAACGGAATTTAACAAAATTAAAGATAACATTACATTATGCTATGCACCTGGAAGAAAAAAATCTTGCCATATTTACTGATTCCCTTTCTGCTATAATATCGTTTCTTAACCTATATACCAAGGATCCAGTCATAAGAAAGGCACAGGCATATGCCTCAATGTTAAAAGATGCTCAAAAGAACTTGGTACTTATCTGGATACCATCCCATGTGGGGATAAAAGGGAATGAAGCCGCGGACGAAGCAGCCAAGCAAGCAACCATTTCCTCGCTAGACGTCAAAACAATCTATACCCCTTCGGACATTTGCAATTTTTTAAAATATTTAGCCAGGAATACTTGGATAGAATTATAGCATTAAACCCAGGCAGATAATAAATTAAAAATAGTTAAAAGTGACATCAAACAATGGTATACATCAAATCGGAGAAACAGAAGAGAAGAAGTGGTGATCACAAGATTAAGGATTGGCCATACTCGCCTTACGCATAGCTACCTTATAAGTAGAGAAGGCTTACCGAAATGTTTATACTGCCAGTGTCAACTAACGATCAGACATATTCTCGAGGAATGCCCGCTGTACGAAACTTTTTTTGAGCAGGAACGGCTGGAAAGAAGACTCTCGGTACTGCTTGGAGATAACAAATACAATATTGACAAAATAATCACATTTTTGAAACTACATAATTTTTTCGAAAAAAAATAATTTAAAAAAAACCACAGAAAACTAAGGAACCAGGACACTAAAAAACCGTAGAAGTTGAGTGTCCAAAAACAATCAACCTAACCTAACATAGCCAAAAACTGCGATAGAAAATCTAAATATCTGAAATGTGCATAAAACAAAGGAATGCATGAAACAAGATGGTGACTTGACATGCATAAACTGCGAAAAAAATCATGCGGCAAATCACCAGAGAAAAAAGAAGGAAGAAATAAACTAATTTCAAAAAAGTCATTCGAAATTCCAATATAGGTCTCAAGAATACCCACCACTATCAGCCACCAAGGAAATAAAGGGCTCTATATCTACAGAAAATAATGACACTACAGGTACCGGTCAATTTATTTTTAGAAAAGATCTTAAAGACTTATTTAAAATACTTAACCTACTCCGTATTATAAAGACAGTCCAAACAACAATTAGAAAATTAAAAATATGTGATGACTTCATTGATAAAATTAGTATGTTAATTGAAGGGATTATGGAAATACTAGCTTAAATATGACAAATTAATATTATATTTTGAAATTGTAGATCAATTGAGATTAAAAAACAACCTTTCAAAGAGTTTTAAAAACTAATTTAAGTGATGCTAGTTCTTTAATTATTGAGGGATATTTAGTACACAGAGCAGATAGAAATAGTCATGCTGGAGGAGTGGCCCGAACTTATCCCACTGATAGCTTCAGGAAACCAAGTATTATATTATATTAGTTTTAACCAAAAATATAACGACAACAAATAAAATTCACTCAGTGGCGGAACTAACCTCCGATCACAACCTGAGCGTACCAGCTCAAATTCAAATTAAAACATTACAATAATAATAAACGATTCAATAAACAAATAAACTGGAAACAATATAAAGAATGAATGAAAAATTACACGTGTGTTATTTTATAAAAATCAAGTATTTCTTATATTTTAGGATTTTAATCCATGTTTATCATTACATACAGGGCCAGGAACGTTCGGTCTGGCGTCAACCGAGGCGCAAAACCCCCACTGATAGTTATCCAATAAGTTATTTAAGTTAATTTACGCCCCACATCTTCATTTCATAGTTGTACGTATTAATATATTTTGATTGTAAATACTAAATTACTCCAATTTTTCTACATATGAATATATACAGTGTAAACTGTATTCACAATTTAAACAAGTGAATACAACTGTATTCGCAATATATACATGAAAATACAACTGTTATCAGAAATAATACATATAAATACGACTGCATTCACACTCGTGCCGAGTGGATACAACGTTATTGACAATTTATACATGATAATTTTACTGTTATCAGAATTTGTACCTATAAATACTACTGTATTCACACTTTATACAAGTGAATACAACTGCATTCGCAATCTATACATGAGAATACAACTATTATCAGAAATAATACATGTAAATACTACTGTATTCATACTCGAGCCGTATAAATACAACTGTATTCACACTCGAGACGAGTGGATACAACTTTATTAACAATTTATACATGATCATATAACTGTTATCAGAATTTTACCTATAAATACTGTATTCACACTTTATACAAGTGAATACAACTGAATTCGTAATTTATACATGAAAATACAACTGTTACCAGCATTAATACATATAATTACTACTGCATTCATACTCGAGCCGTGTAAATACAACTGTATTCACACATTATACAAGTAAATACAACTTTATTCACAATTTATACATGAGAATATAACTGTTATCAGAATTTGTAGGTATAGATGCTACTGTATTCATACACGAGCCGTGTAAATACAACTGTATTCACACTTTTTACAAGTGAATATAACTGTACTCGCTATTTCTACATGAAAATACAACTGTTATCAGCCTTATTACATATAAATACTACTGCATTCACACTTCATATAAGTGAATACAACAGAATTTGCAATTAATACATTAAAATAAAGCTGTTATCAGCATTAATACATAGAAATACTATTGTATTCACACTCGAGCCGTGTAAATACAACTGTATTCACACTCGAGACGTGTAAATACATCTGTAAATACAACTGTATTCACAGTTTATACGTATGAAAACAAATATTTTTATTCACAGATGTGAATACGAATATATTTATATTCATACATGTGAATACGAATATATTTGTATTCATATTCTTAGGTATACTCGTTGTGAATATATTCGTTTTCGTATTAACGAATATAAATACGCCCAACAATGCCTGGAACGATCAGAAATCCTTCATCGAGAACTTAAATAAAAAGAAAACACCGGGACATGACAAATTCAATATAGACATTATACAACAAATTACAAACATATATCCAAATTTAATTACTAAAATTTACCAACTTATCTGGCTCAAAACTTAAATTCCGATAACCTGGAAAAAAGGACTCTTACATATAATACCTAACAGAGACTCTAACAAGCTACGTCCAATCAGAATCCTCCCAATAATGAGCAAAGTCTTAGACAAAATAATCAACAATCGACTCACTCACTTTTGGTAACAAACAACGTACTCAACAAAAACCAATTTGGATTCATTCCCCAAAAAAGCACTGTCGACGCTCTTTACCATACTAATTTGCTCATAGAATCAGCAGTAAATAAAAAAAAAATTGTTTAATGCTGAAAATTGACATATCAGGGGCATTTGATAATGCATGGGTTCCTGCCATAATGTTTAATCTGAGGAAGTACTAATGCCCAAGAAATTTATTTTAACTGATATCAAGCTTTTTTCAGGATCGATCAGTTGAAATTAGATCTAACAACTTTAACATTTCAAAGTGATTAACAATAGGCACTCCCCAAGGTTGTTCTCTCTCACTGACGCTCTGGAATGTTTTGATCAACTCATTATTCGATTTAGTATTTCCAGAGAACGTAGAAATAATCACGTACGCAGACGAAATTTTACTCCTTATCACTGAAAAACGATTTTCCCAATTACAATCAATCACTAATCACACTCTAATTATATTGGGAAAATGGGCTAATGATAATAAACTCGAATTTAACACTGACAAGTCAAAATATTTAGCAAGAAACGGATTACTCCAAATTCAAACATAAGACTCTATTCCGAAACAATTGAACAAACTAAATCATGACATATTGAGGGCTAAGATACGACAGGAAATTAAACTGGAAAGCACACGCATACTACGTTGTTAACAAAACACTAAAAACAGTAAACGGACTCACTATCACTGCAAGAAACACATGGGGCTTAAAGACAGAGGCACTACAAGCTATCTACGAAGGGGCCATCATTCCAAAGCTCCTTTATACTATATCCATCTGCGAATCAGGAGCTCCTAAACCAATCAGTCTGAAAAAAACTTCAGCGGGTCCAGAGATTGATGGGAATAAGGGTAGGTACAGCATATCGCCCTATCTCTTACGACGCTGCCTGTGTCCTTGCAGGGATAAAACCAATACACTTGAAAATTAATGAACTACCGACATTATACAAAATAAAAAAACAACGAATAAATTACAAGGACGTGGATCCAAGGGACATTGAAGACGAACTAACAACTATATACTGGATACATCCTGCTATACACGCTATAAACTAACACAGTACATAACAGACACAGGAAGTATTGACATTTACACGGATGGAAGCAAAGACGAACAGTACACAGGATGCGCACTAACTCTATATCACAATAACTGCTACTATGACGAACTATACAGACTAGACCAAAAATGCTCAAATAATCAGGCTGAGACACTAGCTGTAGTTAAGGCCACAGAATATATTCTTAGACAGACGTACGTTCTTCAAAACAAATACAACATTTACACACACACACACACACACACACACACACACACACACACACACACACACACACACACACACACATATATATATATATTCGGCTTGTTATTAATTATTATTATATTTCTGTTGTATATCTTTTTTTTATTAAGTTTTATCGAGCTGAACTATTATTATATTTTTTTTTTCTCTTTCTCTCTCCTTTTAAATGAGGGATCCTCCAGTTCCCGCAATTAGCCCTTTGGCCAAAAGAAAACGCCCTCGGGGCCGAATAAAAGTCCCTTCCGAAAAAAAATACCATTGATTATATGAATGTGAGCCCGAGCTACTTAGTAATTAAAAGAACAGATGAGGAACCCTTTAAAGGAGTCTCGACTTATTTTAAAATAAATTCTTAACCGGTCAGAACGGTGAAGTAAAAAATGTTAAAAAACTGAGAGACGGCTCCTCATTATCACAAACAATATATGAGAAACATTCGGAGACCTTAATGCGGTGTACGGATTTTCAAAAACAATTTGCAATAGAAATGACTCCTCATAATACCCTCAACTATAGTAAAGGGATTATATTATATTACGATTTCCAATATCTTGACATTGATTAACTTAAAAATGAATCATCTGAACGAAATCTGAACTAAAACATATATTGAGACATTTCTGAGCCCACAATCACCTGAAACCTTCTACTAGTAGTGTATGAAAAAATAAATGTTCAGCCCTATGTACCGAACCCGTTAAGATGTTACAGTTACCTTGGTTTCAACCACCCAACGGCTAGGGTTGGGCCATAGTCGATACTTACTATCGATATATCGATAGGTCATGCCTATCGATGGTCACTACCGTTAGTGTTGTCTATCTAAAGATCTTTTTTACCCTCAAGTTTTGAAACTCTCGGAATTATGCTGAACTGTTTCTGTCCAGTGTCGAGTTCTTTTGAAATTGAATTCGGAATTGCTAAAGGCGGAATACCTGAGTGCTACCACAGACATGTGGACGTCGATCATTAGGGATTCTTATATATCTATTACCATTCATTACATCAAAGAATGGGGGTTGAAAACTAACATTTTGAAAACTGCATACATGCCGGAACGCCACACAGCAAGAAACATTTCTCGAGTACATGGTACATATGTTGAATACGAAATTAAAGATAATGTAGTTTGCATTGCTTCAGACAATGCAACTAACTTGATAAATGCTGTAAACGCTTGCAAAATTGAACATTTGAACTGTTTTGCGCATACATTGCAACTAACTGTGCATGATGCTTTAAAATATGAGCCTATTGTAAAAATTGCTGAAAAAGCTAAGGCAATCGTGACAGTTTTTAAATCTAGCAATGTCGCAAGAGAAATGTTGAGGACTGAACAAGTAAAACAGAACAAAGCAATTTTATTGGTGATACAAGACGTAGCAACTCGTTGGAACAGCACTTTTTTTATGCTGAAACGTATACTGGATGATATTGGGGATCCATTGATTTTAGCCCTAACAAAGCTGGATTCTACATTTCCAAGTTATTTCACTGCAGAGGAAATAAAAATTATTCACGACTTGTTAACAATTTTGGAGACCTTTTAAAAAATAACTGAGAATATTTTTGGGGAACAGTACGTTACTTCATCCCTTAGTTTATGGACAAGGAATTACGAATTGTGAGAAATAAAGTACAAACCGAAGAAATTCCTTGATTTATGAGCAGACAGTGTATCTAGCCGGTCGTTCCCCTACGAAAAAAGAAAAATTCCTGCTTTGGCAACTATACTGGACCCAAGGTGGAAGAATAAGGCATTTTTAAGTGATTTAAATGCTAAAACCGCACACACGTTGCTATAAAATGCGTTAGCTTCATTCAAGAACGCTTCTAGTGGCTTGGAGGAGCAGATGGAAAGTGGAAACGATTCAACATTGACATCAACACCCGAATCGCACATTCAGGAATGCTCTACATATAAGGAAAGCTGTAGCAGCGTTCTCATTCGCGTTCAAAGATGAAGAAATGTACTGAAGATTCCATTCACACAATTAACAATTACATACAGCAACACCCATTGCCGAACGAAGCTCGATCATTACAATTCTGGAGAGAAAAAGAACTGTTAGGTGAATACAACCGACTATATAATGTAGCCAAGAAGTACCTTTGCGTTCCAGGCTCATCTGTACCCTCAGAACGTTTTCTTCGGCCAGGAAAGTTATTTCTGAACAACGGACAAGATTAAGCCAAAGGAAAGCAGAAATGCTAGTTTTTCTTTCGGGAAATATGTGGCTCAAGGAGCACACTTGACTCTTGAAATTAACTGTTTCGTTATTTTTCTTTTCTGAAGATTTGATTTGTTCATTATTACAACCATGTAAATTGTAAATATTTTTTTTTTAATTTAAATAAATTAGTTTTTTTCCCACATCTTTATGATATAATCTTTTAATTTATAATCCTGCAAATTTCAAATTGTAAGTAGATAATTGGATTTAATTAAATTAGTTGAAATTCTTTATTGAATTGAATAGCTTTGGAAAAAAAGGAAGCAACTATCGATAGTAATCGATAGTTCTCAACCGATAGTATCGGCCTATCGATTGTGCTATCGACTATCGCCCAACCCTACCTACGGTTCACTGTAAAATACAACCCGTCTGTATTCAGTGCGGACAGGGCTAACATTGCGAAAATATAAGATGGCATCTAACACCAAAATGTATTAATTGCGAAGGCGAGCACAATGAGTTAGGACAGGTTACAGGTCACAGGAATACAATGAGTATTTGTCAGGTTTTATTTAGAAAAATAAAATAAAAGCTATTTAAACCTCCAAGAAAATAACATTAAATGAAGAAAAGAAACTTTTTAGAGAGAAAAACCCATGTTATAAGAATAAATCATTCTTAGAAAATACTAGAAAAAATATTTACTCTGTTAAGAAAAAATAAATAGGAATTCAGGTTAATTATAGATTTATATTTTGAGAAATATAAACTAACAAGGGGACCGCCAATAGCCGCCAATGAGCATTGGGAGCCGAGAAGAAAAAAAAAATTAAAATCACGTTTTATTTTTTATTCCTCAGCTCTCAGTATTGACTGAGCTATCTATAGTATTGACTATGCTATCTGAAATAAAAATACATTCGTTATGCTCACTGATTTACGGATTTCATTGGAATTTTGTTATTTTTTTGGAGGTTTTGTGCAGGGCAGGGGATTTGAGAAAAAAAAATTATTTCTCTATCTTGACTGAGAGCTGAGAAAAAAACAACAAAAACTTTATTTTTATATATTTTTTTCTCGCCTCCCAATGCTCATTGGCTTGTATAACTCTAGTTTTGTATTATTATAGGTCCCTACTACCCTCTCAAAAATCGGAATTCAAATCTGTAAGTTGTAAGACTAAAAATCAAGTGGCCATAAAGCCTGGCGACACACAGTGCTTCGTCAATGGACAAAAATCAAAATCGAAGTATTTTTTATCCATCTGTTTACCTTTTGATATTCTTAAATATACCTTATACAACTGTTTAGTATGATTATCTCATTGTTTACATACTCGTTTAAGTCAACATAATCGGAAAACTTCAGGAGTATTTTTGTTTTGCAATTTATATGGTATTAGCCGCAAATTCTATTTCGTTCCATTCACATCTCATTGGATAAAAAATAACTATTGTTAACGATGCAATGTACAGGTCAAGGTATCTACTTTGATTATATTAGCACTTATTATATTCATTGCATGCAAGTAAAGTTTCGTTCCTCAGTTTGAAAATTATTCAAACTTTGAAGAGGCTTTTAAATAAAATCCTCAAATATCCTTTTGTAGTTTTTGCGTATTCTTGTAGCTTGGTATATAGGCTTTGATTTGCCATGAATTTTAACTTCGCCTGCCTGCGCCGGGACTGTTTTATTTATTTATTTTGTTTTGTTGAGAAAGCAAAAATTAGGCCAATAGCTGTAGTCACTTATAAACTACATTCGTTTAAGGACGTGGAAGAGTCTAACCACCAATTGGAAATAGAAATATCTACAATTAGCCGTAAATTAAAAATTGAATGAGGTCGACAGGAGTCGTAATATATTTCGTCAGGGATATGACTCCTGACTTTAGCAGGAACTTCAATTGCCAACAATTCCCGAAATCAGAGCAGTCAAACCAGGACCAAACGGAACACGTAAAAGAACGGAAACCCTTTTGCGAAGAATCTTCCAATAAAACCAGAAAAAAACACTTCTTGTTCTGAACACTCCATCTGTTGTATTTCGTTTTGTTGCAGAGATGACTATCTTTGGTTGAAGAACGAAATCGATAAGTCCTTTTCAAGTTCTAGCTTTATGAATGGATTTATGTATTTTCGATAGAAAATACGTTATGGTTTGCATAAGGACTGCTTTCCTAGCTTCTATTCATTCACTTCTACGAAATATTCGTAAAAACTTTCTAATAATATTATCGCTGGTGAAGTTTGCGCTTGGAAGAATTTACAAGAACTCCTGGAACTAACTGTAAAGAGTGTATTAAAAATTGCACGTTTGGAGAAGGGTAATGAGTTCAACTTAAATGTAAATGGGGATTTGATCACAATTTCAATCATAACCATTATAAACAAATGTTTAAAAATGCATCAAGCACTGATGAATATCTTTTTTTAATAGCTATGGTGGCTGTGAAATTGGTGGAAGTGAGAAATGGAAATGTTGCTTGCAGGTAAATCTGCGTTCATCTTCGACCATATATTGCTAACCCATTAAATTAATTTTCAAAAAAGTAACTGCAGATCAAATGCGTGACGAGAAAATGGCAATGAAAGATAAAATTTGCCTCTTCGAAACCTTTGAAATTAAATTTGAAAGCGATCAAATTTACACGGTTAGTTTTGAAATGTTCACAATGCTGGATGGTAGTGTTAATAAAATCCACATTTTATCTTGAACAAACGCCATGTATATGTGTTTCATTTGCGGGTCTACCTACCCCAAAGGAGACGAACATTGAAAGTCGTCCATCAGATTATGAGCAATATCGCCTCTAATCTGAGCAATAATATAAGATAGTATGGGTTGATTATGGGCTGATCTGGATAGGTTCCTACTGTTGAAATAAAATTTAAAAAATAGAAAAAAATAAGCATTTTACTTTAATTAAAAAAAACATTTACTACCAGGACCGGAACTAGGAAAATTGTCAGCGGGGCCAAATATTACTAAGCCGCCCCCTATCCTCCTCTCCTCACTCCCCCACCATTAAAATACAATACCTCCGTATTGTTAATTGAAATTAAGTAACAATAACAAAACAAACAAAAATGATTTAAATATAGTTTAGAAGAAAATAAAAGAACATATCCATGTATGTTATATATTGTAAACTTGAATTCTTCTAGTCTTCTTAGCTGCAATTGTTTTGACGATGTCGTCAAAGTTGATAAGGAAAGCTCTTTGACGTTCATTTGATATTATACTTAGATTAGAGAGTCTCTCCTTTCCTATTGTACTTCTCATGTAGTTTTTGATGAGTTTCAGTTTGCTAAAACTTCGTTCTCCAGATGACACTGTAACTGGCAGGGTGAGAAGCATTCCTAATGCAGTAGTGAAGTTCGGGTAGCCTTCCTCCAGTCTATTTTAAAAATGATATTTAACATTTCTCTTGATAACTAGTGGTGCTTTAAACTTTCTTTGTCAAAATTAAATTCTTCATTGTTCAGATCCGCAGTGTAATTTAATCATTACAGTAGAACCTCACTAATCCAACAGGCAGTGTTGGGCGTATTTATATTCGTAAATACGAATAAGAATATATTCACACAGAGTATACCTAAGAATATGAATACAAACATATTAATATTCACGATGATAAAAGAATGGTTGACTAGATGATGAATGGAGAAGAAGATAGTCAGGGATGCAGTCAAAGTAACACCACGTCCAAGAAGAATTCTTTAATACGTGCCTACTTGTGAGGAGAAGGACGATGACTGATGATCAGGTCGAAACGTTGGCACGTATTAAAGAATTCTTCTTTGACGTGGTGTTACTTTGACTGCATCCCTGACTATCTTCTTCTCTATTAATATTCACATGTGTGAATATAAATATATTCGTATTCACATATGTGAATTTAAATATTTATATTCATACGTATAAACTGTGAATACAGTTGTATTTACAGATGTATTTACACGTTTCGAGGGTGAATACAGATGTATATACACACATCGAGTGTGAATAAAGTTGTATTTACACGGCTCGAGTGTGAATACAGTAGTATTTCTATGTATTAATGCTGATAGCAGTTGTATTTTAATGTATAAATTGCGAATTCAGTTGTATTCACTTATATAAAGTGTGAATGCAGTAGTATTTATATGTTATGATGCTAATAACAGTTGTATTTCATGTAGAAATAGCGACAACAGTTGTAATCACTTGTAAAAAGTGTGTATACAGTTGTATTTACACCGCTCGAGTATGAATACAGTAGTATCTATACCTACAAAATCAGATAACAGTTATATTCTCATGTATAAATTGTGAATAAAGTTGTATTTACTTGTATAAAGTGTAAATACAGTTGTATTTACACGGCTCGAGTATGAATGCAGTAGTAATTATATGTATTAATGCTGGTAACAGTTGTATTTTCATGTATAAATTACGAATTCAGTTGTATTCACTTGTATAAAGTGTGAATACAGTATTTATAGGTAAAATTCTGATAACAGTTATATGATCATGTATAAATTGTTAATAAAGTTGTATCCACTCGTCTCGAGTGTGAATACAGTTGTATTTACACGGCTCGTGTATGAATACAGAAGTATTTATATGTAATAATGCTGGTAACAGTTGTACTTTCATGTATAAATTGCGAATAAAGTTGTATTCACTCGTATAAAGTGTGAATGCAGCAGTATTTATAGGTACAAAGTCTGATAACAGTTATATGATCATGTATAAATTGTTAATAAAGTTGTATCCACTCGTCTCGAGTGAGAATACAGTTGTATTTACACGGCTCGAGTGTGAATGCAGTAGTATTTCTATGTATTAATGCTGATAACAGTTGTATTTCAATGTATAAATTGAGAATTCAGTTGTATTCACTTATATAAAGTGTGAATGCTGTAGTATTTATATGTGATGAAGCTAATAACAGTTGTATTTCATGTAGAAATAGCGAAAACTGTTATATTCATTTGTAAAAAGTGTGAATATAATATAATATGGTTACATATAGTATTTATATGTAATAATGCTGGTAAATGTTGTATTTTTTATGTATAAATTGCGAATTCGAGTGGATACAACGTTATTAACAATCTATACACGATAATAAAACTGTTATCAGATTTTGTACCTAGAAATACTACTGCATTCACACTTTATACAAGTGAATACAACTGCATTCGCAATTTATACATGAAAATACAACTGTTATCAACATTATTACATATATTTACTACTGTATTCACACTCGAGCCGTGTAAATACAACTGTATTCACACTTTATACAAGTAAATGCAACTTTATTCACAATTTATACATGACAGTATAACTGTTGTAAGATTCTGTACCTATGAATACTACTGCATTCACACTTTATACAAGTGAATACAACTGCAATCGCAATTTATACATGAGAATACAACTGTTATCAGAAATAATACATATGAATACTACTGTACTTAAACTTGAGGCGAGTGGATACAACGTTATTAACAATTTATACATGATAATATAACTGTTATCAGACTTTGTACCTAGAAATACTGCATTCACACTTTTTACAAGTGAATACAACTGCATTCGCAATTTATACATGAAAATACAACTGTTATCAGCATTATTACATATATTTACAACTGTATTCACACTCGAGCCGTGTAAATACAACTGCAGTCACACTTTATACAAGTAAATACATCTTTATTCACAATTTATACATGAGAATATAACTGTTATCAGAATTTATAGGTATAGATACTACTGTATTCATACTCGAGCCGTGTAAATACAACTGTATTTACACTTTATACAACTGAATTCACAATTTATACATTAAAATACATCTGTTATCAGCATTAATACATAGAAATGCTACTGTATCCACACTCGAGCACAGTTGAGTACAGTTGTATTTACACTCGAGACGTGTAAATACATCTGTAAATACAACTGTATTCACAGTTTATACGTATGAATACAAAAATTTATATTCACAGATGTGAATACGAATATATTTATATTCATACATGTTAATACGATTATATTTGTATTCATATTCTTAGGTATACTTTGTATTAATATATTCGTATTCAATTAGGATTGATGAATTAAGCGCCACTTCTATTGAGATTATTTTATTTGAAAACTAGTTTCGAATGCTAAGCATTCATCTTCAGTTCTAAAACATACAAAATTTTTCAACACATCAGTACTATGTTACATAGATTATATATACTTATATTATATTTTAAAAAGATAAGACAAGAAATCAAGCATAGGCACTCACCTTCGAGGTAACTAAAATACTGAATTTGTGAGAAGTAAAAGGGTATATACATATCCAATAGCCCCATTTTAAATTTGTTTCCCATAGGAACAAAAAAAACCCAATGAGTCATAAGGGAAACCCCATTGTAAATCTGAAACTTAACCTACCTGCCCACCCCTCTTTTACTCGTATTTGTTCCGCATTGTTTAGCGGTTCACCACAGGAGGACAGGATGAGGTAGGTTTTCGACGGAGAGTAAAGGCTATTTGCTGGGATTTGCTAGGATTTATCTTAACTCTCCAGTTATGACACCATTCTTCAAGCTAAGTGATATGTGACTGGAGTGTCTGGGATGCAGCAAATGGATCTTCATTGATTGATTACACGCATAGGTTGTGAAGATAGTATTAGGATGAGTTGGGATATCAGCTTTATACACTGTATAAAGAATGGGACCCAGGATACTACCTTGAGGAATACCAGCGGTCTGGGGGAAGATGGATGAGTATTTAGAATTGTGGTTAACTCTAAATACTCTATCAGAAAGGTAGCAACGCAGGATGAGGAAATATGTAGATAAAAGGAATTGGTGAAGTTTATAAAACAGTCCTGGATTTAGGAGGAAGGGTCATTTGGAGAGGAATAGTCAGTTCTGCTTCAATATGTTCTACATGGTTAGGCTTTAGGATGTCAGGATGAGGTTTAAAAGTATTATATAATTGTTCACCAAATACTTTGGATTTTTCTGAATCAGATTTGGTCCAGGTTTGAGCTGGAGTAAGGAGAGGATGATTGAAAGTTTTGAATTTTAAGCGTTTTTTTGGTCGTGGTCCATAATAATTTATCAGAAACATATAGTTGTTCAGTTTGTTTGTGTAAATTTTCAAATTTTCGTTTGTTAAGTTCTGGTTTAAGTTAGTTAGTTAATTTGGAATAATTGGTTTTGTCAGATGGATATCGAGTTCTATGCCATTTGGCTCTAGCTCGACGTTTTTCTACAAGTAAAACCCGAATATATTGAGGTAAGACCATGCCTTCTGAATGTATTATTCTATTTTGTGAGGTATTTTCTGTTATGCTGGTTTGTATTGATTTAGTAAGATGTTCTATTGCCGCATCTATTTGTTGACATGTTTTTAGAGGAGTTTTTGAGTCTATATGGTTTTTTTAAGCCGAACAGAATTTGTTAAATGGAAGGGAGGGTAGGATTAATGCGGTAGACTGAATGGTGTCAGTTGGAGAGGAAGGAATCAGGGTATGGGTAAGTGATCTATGGATGAGGATGCAGGTACCACCATGGGCTGATTTGTTGGGGTGGTCAGATCTGTAAGTGATGTAGTCTTTGATGTGGAAATAAGAGGTAGGCGTCAAGTGGGTCTCGGTGATTAAGGTAACGTGAATGTTATTGTCTTGTAAGAATATGTCTAGTTCATTTCTGTGATTGAGCAAACCATTTGCGTTCCATAAAAGAACTGCCAAAAAGTTTCGGTCCATCGAACCCTTCTCACAAGGGTAATTAAAGGTCTGATCGTTTCTTGGAGTTCACGGAGGAAGAAGGAGAGAATCGATGAGATATCAGCAAAACCTTGGGAGGAAATAGGATAGGATTCTGACATTTGAGGTGGAAGGTTGAACTGTCTTGACGACGGTACTTGGAATGGAATTTGGCTTGGATTTTGTTCAGGTATGATTTGTTCATAAATTTGTAGTGGAGTCTTTGTCTGTTGGTTTACTTGTTGTGGGATCTGTTACCCAACAGTTGATGGAGAAGAATTGATTATTTTAGGAGGTCGGGATGGAAGGGATGTTTGAGGCCCCTGATTCTGTTGCCGTCGATTTCTTTGTTTGACCGTTGTGGATTCATTAGTTGGTTGATGAAGTTGAGATGTCACCGCTGCTAAGGTTGATGGCTGGGATCCTGCCATTTGAACGGCTGGATCGATGGGTTGTTGATTCTGAGGTTGTTGAGCTTTTGATGTTGATGGCAGTGGAGGAAAGTGTTGACTGAAACAATTAGGAAAATTGTTGACTGAAATGCTCTGTTGATTCTGAAAGGAAGTTACTATTGTTTTGGATGTTACAAACAGAATTTCTGTTTGTAGCGGAGTTGGAGGCTCTTTGCTTTTGCCTATTAGCCCAGTCAATAAAGGTTTTGTGTCGCAACTAATTAGGGGAAAGCTGAATTTTTGCAGGGTGTTAGTATATAAAGTAGACATTATAAAAACACAAAGTCCCGACCTCAACACCGCTTGCTTTTCCCCCCACCCCTTCAGCAACATTACAAAAACAGAACTCTGGTTATATGCCGATAGCTCGAAAACTAATGATGTCATCGGGGTGTTTTTTTTTTTATTTTACTCCTAACAATATTACAAACAAATTATCTTATATACAATTTTTACGTAGTTAGCTTAGTTTCACCGTAATACTTAATCATATACAGAAAACTGTCACTACAAAAAACAAAAAGTAACTTCAACAAATTATAGATTTTTATCATTACATCTTGGGAAAAAATGTGTTAAGCAAAAGTTATAGATAATATGATTGGCTTTAAGATGATGTGTCTTATAACGCATAACATAAAACGAAAGATTCAAAAAGAGCGTTGAAAGAATAGTGGGCACCGCGCTGCCGGTCCTAGTATGGCCGTGCTGAGGTGCACTACTGCACATACTGCTGTTCATGATCATAAATAGTCATTCAGTTGAAATGGAGAACCAATGTAATAACGTTTATTTGTAGGTTATTACTTTCAAAATGATTTTTTTTTGCTATAAAGGTTAATAATTCACTTGTATCACTAATACAGTACAGAAATTAGTATCAAAGATTTAACCGCAAAAATAAACAGATCTGACTGCTAAAAATTGTTCGACACCCTTAGCTCTAATTGTGATAAAAAGTCTTCCTCAAAATATCTTCGGGTTTAGGGAAGAGAGGGGGTGAAATTCGTATGGTGTTAGCTGTCTGATCTCGGAGCTCGGAAAACGTTAATTTTGGCCCATAGATACATAAAAAAACAAATCAAATTTGCAAAGAATTTTATTTTATTTCTTTCTTAACCAAATAATAATTTTAGAGCTAGGAGGGAGGGAAAAATAGAAGATTTTTTACTTGAAATAAGTCGCAGTTCTCCGGAATAACACGTTTGTCGGTACTCATTTGGCTATAACTCCGAAGCTATCAGTTTGATTCAAATTCCTCTTTTTTAATCTGAAAGCTGGTTAAATTTACTATAGGAACTCATATATTAAATTTTGATCAAGCCCCATAAAACACCCACAGCAGAATGTTGAGAAAAACGTACTATTGTGAAAATCTCGTTTTTTTCGGTACATTTATCACTATAACGTCAGAACTATTTCTGCGATTCAAAATTTGATTTTTCTATCTGAAAGCTGGTTAAATTTACTATTAGACCTAATATATCAAATTTCGATAAAATTCCGAAAAACAACTTCGGCAGAACACTGAAAACTTTGACTGTTGTGAAATTCTCGTTGTTTTTTTTCACATTTATCGCTGTAACTCAGGAAATGATTCTTCGATTCGAAATGTATTTGTTCCATCTAAAAGCTGGTTAAATTTACTATTAGACCTAATGTATTTAATTCTAATCCAATTCCGTGAAGTACCCACGCCAAAACGCTAAATGTGTATGTTTTGGCAAAATGTGACGATTTTGGCATTTTCAAAGAGCTGTCATAAGTATTTTACGAAATTCAATCAAAATTTAATATATAGGATGTGATAGAAAATTCAATCAGCTTTAAGATGAAAAAAATATATTTTGAATCGGACAAATATGTTTGGTGTTAAAGCGATAAATGTCTCAAAAAAAAACGTGAATTCCAAAACAGTACGGGGTACTTAGCGTGCTGACATGGGTGTTTACGAGACTTGAACAAAATTTCATAAATAGAGTTTTATGTTTAATATAACTAGCTTTTAGATGAAAAAAGAAAATTTTGAATCGGACAAATAGT
Organism: Euschistus heros; assembly: GCA_003667255.2. NCBI lineage: Eukaryota > Metazoa > Arthropoda > Insecta > Hemiptera > Pentatomidae > Euschistus > Euschistus heros. The sequence goes on along the minus strand of RCWM02000324.1, from coordinate 91,060 downwards.
TTTTTGAATTATAGCGGTAAATACGCATAAAAAAAAAAAAAAAAAAATATAACAGTAAGGATTTCTCAGCGTTCTGACATGGGATTTTTACCGGACTTTATCAGCATTTTATATATAAGGTCTTATAGTAAATTTAATTGGTTTCTAGATGAAAAAAATTTATTTCGAATCACACAAATAGTTTTTGAGTTATAGTGATAAATGTTTCGAAAAAAAACGTGAATTCCATAACAGTACGGGGTACTTATCGTGCTGGCATGGGTTTTTACGGAACTTTATCAAAAATTCATATAAATTGTCTTATAGAAAATGTCACCAGCTTTTAGATGAAAAAAAAGAAATTTTGAATAGGACAAATAGTTTTGGAGTTATAGCGATAAATATGCCGGAAAAAACGAGGATTTCATAACAGTACGTTTTTCTCAACATTTTGCTGTGGGTGTTTTACGGGACTTGATGAAAATTTAATACATGAGTTCTTATAGTAAATTTAACCAGCTTTCAGATTAAAAAAGAAAAAAATTTGAATCGAACTGATAGTTTCGGAGTTATAGCTAAATGATACCGACAAATGCGTTTTCGCGGAGAAGTGTGACTTACGGAACTTGGCAAATTATTGAATGCGTGTGGTAGCCAAACCGCTGAACCGATTTTAATGTTATAAAATTGGGTAAGTTTTAAAAATACTGTGTTTTTTTTTTGCCCTCCAAAAATTTCTCCCTGTCTAATTTAGTCACATTTTTGATATTTCATTCTCACGACCCGTTCGGACCGTACAAACACATAAAACCTACTATTCTGTATTTTCAATTTGACTGGGGTTATGAGTCATAGTATGCATGGCATACCTTGACTTATAAGTCTGAGTGCTTGTTTGTTTACTATTACGCTTTTCTATTCCACATTTATTTACCACAAAACTAAATGAGTTTTTAATGCTTTGACATTGTTTCGTAGACTATCAGTGATACAAGCGAACTATAAACTTTTATAGCAAATAATTGCACTTTAGTAGTAATAACCAAAAATAAACGATATTACATTGTTTCTCCATTTCAACTGAATAACTACTCACGATCATGAGCAGCAGTATATGCAGTAGTGCACCTCAACACGGCCCAGCTAGGACCGGCGGCGCGGTGTCGACTACTCTTCCAACGCTCTCTAAGAAGCCATCATTTAAACGGTATGCATTTGTTTTTTTATATTATTAGAATTAAAATAAAAAAAAAGAACACCCCGATAACATCAATAGCTTTCGAGCTGTCGGCATATAACCAGAGTTCCGTACTTGTAATGTTGCTGAAGGGGTGGGGGGGAGGGGGAAAGCAAGAGGGATGGGGGTCGGGACTTTGTGTTTTTTAATGTCTACTTTATATACTAACACCCTGCAAAAATTCAGCTTTCCCCTAATTAGTTGCGAGACGAAACGTTTATTGACTAAGCTAAAGTGCACCTCAGCACGGCCCAGCTAGGACCGGCGGCGACGTGTCCACTACTCTTTCAACCCTCTCTACCATGACATCTTTTCAACGATTTGCGTTATGAGACACATAATTTAAAAGCCAATCATATTATCTATAACTTTTGATTAACACATTTTTTCCCAAGATGTAATGATAAAAATCTATAATTTGTTGAAGTTACTTTTTGTTTTTTGTATTAACAGTTTTCTGTATATGATTAAGTATTACGGTGAAAACTAAGCTATCTACATAAAAAATGTATATAACATAATTTGTTTGTAATATTGTTAGAATTAAAATAAAAAAAAGAACCCCCCGATAACATCAATAGCTTTCGAGCTGTCGGCATATAACCAGAGTTCCGTACTTGTAATGTTGCTGAAGGGGTGGGGGGGGGGGAAAGCAAGAGGGATGGGGGTCGGGACTTTGTGTTTTTTTAATGTCTACTTTATATACTAACACCCTGCAAAAATTCAGCTTTCCCCTAATTAGTTGCGACGCGAAACGTTTATTGACTAAGCTAAAGTGCACCTCAGCACGGCCCAGCTAGGACCGGCGGCGACGTGTCCACTACTCTTTCAACCCTCTCTACCATGACATCTTTTCAACGATATGCGTTATGAGATACATAATTTAAAAGCCAATCATATTATCTATAAGATTTGTTTAACTCATTTCTTCCCAAGAAGTAATGATAAAGATCTATAATTTGTTGAAGTTTCTTTTTGTTTTTTGTAGTGACAGTTTTCTGTATATAATTAAGTATTATGGCGAAACTAAGCTATCTACATAAAAATTGTAAATAACACAATTTGTTTGTAATATTATTAGGAGTAAAATGTAGAAAAGAACACCCCGATAACATCTTTAGTTTTCGAGCTGTCGGCATATAACCAGAGTTCTGTTCTTGTAAATTGCTGAAGGGGTGGGGGGTAAAGCAGGGGGGGTGGGGGTTGGGACTTTGTGTTTTTAGTAGTGTATATTTTATGTACTAACACCCTGGTAAAATTTAGCTTACCTCTAATTAGTTGTGACTAAGCTTATTTTTTTTCCTTCATTGACTGTGCCATACTCTTTTGCCGTTCTCTATGAAGCCATCGTTTTAACGTTTAGGGTTATGAGACACGTCATTTAAAAGCCAATCATATTATCTATAAGTTTCGTATAACACATTTCTTCCCAAGACGTAATGATAAAAAGATATAATTTGTTGAAATTACGTTTTTTTTTTTGTAGTGACAGTTTTCGGTATATGATTAAGTATTACGGCGAAACTAAGCTATCTAAATAAAAAGTGTTTATAACATAATTTGTTTGCTATATTGATAGCAGTAAAATAGAAAAAAGAACACCCCGATAGCATCATTAGTTTTCGAGCTGTTAGCATATAACTAGAGTTATGTTCTTGAAATGTTATTCAAGGGGTGGGGGGAAAGCAAGCGGTGTGGAGGTCGGGACTTTGTGTTTTTTTAGTGTTTACTATATATACTAACACCCTGCAAAAATTCAGCTTTCCCCTAATTAGTTGCGACAAAGCCTGTTTTCTTGCCTTCGTTGACTGGGCTATACGTTTGTATATCTGGCGACCCTTATCGTTAGCAGGTTGACTCTCACCACAGAGGACACACAAAACTGGCGTATCTCGTGTTTTTAAGCAAGTTGCTGTTAAAGGCGGCCCTGCACATTTATAACACATCTTGCCTGACGATTACAATATGTGTTCGTGTAGCCTAGGTTTTGACATCTGGTATACTGTACAATTTCTTTTTTGACTCGAGGTACTTCAAATTTGACCACGGAATACACCAGTCTTTTGATGTTGAAAACCTCCACATTGTTATTTGCTGGTTGAAGATCAATAAAGAACAATAGGAATGGGTGTTTTTCTGAGCAGTGGAGTACGTTAGAGACGTGCCTGACGCTATGTCGCTCTAACGTACGGCCCAACTGCTCCAGGTCTCTTTTGATGAAATCAGGAGGTACAGATTGGTGAAGTACCCGTAGTACTACCCTGTAGGCCTTCTCTTCTTTCAATTGGTAGCAATGAAACTCGATGTTTTTAGCTTTTAGGTGGGCTACCAGTAATTTATATTGGTCTTTTTTTTCTGTGTTTATTTTTATGTCATGGTATCTGGAGTAACATTTGAGATTGGGTTGACCAATTCATTCGGAAATATCATGACAAAATTGGATGTAATTATCTAACGTAACGTAGATAGGAGGTGGCTTTATGTCTGTTTAAGGTTGTTGTTGTTTGTTATTGTTTATAGGCGTAAAACTACAAAAGTCATAAACGCTTGCGGATTTTTATAAACTTTTAGCTATTTATTTTATTATTTCTCTATACTTTTTTTTCACTTAAATTCTTATTTATTTCTTTTCTTTTTTTTTTTGGTGGGTCTATCTTTTACTAAGTAAATTTTGTGCTTTTAAAAAGGGGAACAGAGTTTTTAAATTTTTTTCATTATCTCCAAGAATTTTAAAAGTGCCGGGTGCAAATCCTAGATTTTTTAGTTGCATTATATAGTAAGGACATTCTTGGAATATATGACTAACAGTGATTATCTCACCGCAGTATTGGTATTTTGGCGGTGGCTGCTTATTTATTAGATGGGAGTGTGTAAGGTTAGTGTGACCTATCCTTATCCTGCACAAGACTACTTCCTCTCTACGATTTGATCGAACAGATGTGGTCCATGGTTTGACTGATTTTTTGATGGTTTTCAGTTTACTAGGTGGGCTCTCGTTCCACATGGACTGCCACCTATCATGAACTTCATTTTTTAAAGGAGAGCTAATAACTTGTGGAGTCAAGATGGCACTTCCTCTGCCTGGGAGTGCAAGGGCTTTTTTAGCAGCTATATCAGCGAGCTAGTTGCCCACAATTCCCACGTGGCTCGGTACCCAAATAAAGTAAACTGTCTAAGTTATGTAACATATTTAGGTATCTATGGAATTTCAGTATAGTAGGATGAATTGAGTACATGTTATTTAGGCCTTTTAGTGAGCTCAATGAATCGGTTATGATTATTATTGTTTTTTGATTAATTGACATAGAGAAGTGGAGAGCTGAGGATATTGCATGTAGTTCGGCTGTATATATATTACATAGTTTGTGCAATTTAAATTTGTACGTTGATGTAAGGGTGACGGAAGAAGCTGTTGCATTATCCGTTCTGGATCCGTCAGTGTAGATCACAAAAGGATCTTGAAAGTTTTGGAGCATAAAGGCAAGTTTGGTTTGGAAGTCGATCGGAGGGGTATTGCTTTTGGATAACTTAGTAAGGTTGAGCATTGTTTTTGGAGGTTTGTGCGTCCAGGGAGGGTTTTCGTTTTCTTCTGTATGTAAAGTTATTTCTTTTAGAGCTATTGTTGCTGAATAGATCCTTTCAACTAATGGAAGAGTTAACTTGGTATTGTTCTGAAAGGTTCCATGAAATTTTGGTTTAAATATGTATTTGTACGTTGGGTGTTGGGTCTGTGAGTATAGTTTTGAGATATAATTTATTGCTAGTTTTTGTCTTCTGAATGAAAGTGGGGGAAAAGCAGTCTCAGAACATATGCTGAGGATCGGGCTAGTTCTAAAAGCGACGGTTGCAATCCGGATTCGAGTATTGTGGATTGAGTCTAGCTTAGTGAGTATTGGTTATCGAGCGGATCCATAAATGAAAGAGCCATAATGGAGCTTGGAGCATATCAAGGAGTTATATAATTTTAACATCGTATGTCTGTCTGCACCCCAAGAAGTTCCGCTAAGAAATTTTAGTATATTTAGTTTTTTTGTAGCATTTATTTTTAATGTGGAGATATGTGATTCCCAATTTAATTTTTTATCGAACATTAAACCTAGAAATTTATGATTTTTTGTGTACGGAATCAGAAAATTATCGAGATAAAGTTCAGGAGAGGGGGGAGTATTTCTTTTTGGTTAAAGTGGATGGACTTGGTTTTTTCAGTTGAAAAATTGAGACCAGTGGAGAGTCCCCATTTAGTTATTCGTCCTATAGCTTCCTGTAATTTGTTTTTTATTATGTCAGTGTTCTCGGATCTACAAACTATGGCTAAGTCATTCGCGAATAGTAGCGGCTTGACACCTCTTGGTAAAGTGATCCATAGATCATTTATCGCCAGGTAAAATAAGGTAGGGCTTAAGACACAACCCTGTGGGACTCCATTGAGTTGTTTTTGATTTTCTGACAGTTCACAACCTATTTGAACCCTAAAGCTGCGATTTATTAGAAATTGTATAATGTAATTAAGCATTTTACCTTTGATTCCGACGGATGACAGTGTTTTGAGGATCACATGATGGCTTATATTGTCGAATGCTTTGTACATATCAAAGAAAACGGCGATAGTATGTTGTGAATTTATAAAGGCGTACTGGATTTCGGCTTCTAGAGCCACCAAATGGTTTATTGTCCCTCTGCCCTTGCGAAAACCGGATTGAAAGGATTGAATTAAATTGTTCTTTTCTGTAATCCACATCAATCTTTTATTCACCAAACGTTCCATGGTCTTATATAGGGCGATAATTGGTTAGTTCCCGTTTGTCTTTTCCATTTTTCACCAATTACCACTGAGTCACGCCAGGAAGTTGGGAATTGATCAGTGGACCAGATGTGATTCTAAAATGCGAGCAGCAATTCTAGGGTTTCGCTTGGTAGGTTTTTTATCATCTCGTAGTGTATGTTGTCCGGATCAGGAGTTGTTCCTTTGATGGAGTTTAAGATGTATTTTAATTTCCACATGGAGAGAGGCATGTTATATATTTTGGATTCGTTATTATCAGAAATGTGACGCTCAGTTTGTTCGATGTTGGCAGAGTTTTTGCTTACATTATATATTTCCGAAAAGAATTAAGCAAATGTATTGGAAACAAGTTTTGGGTCGTCAGTCAACTGTCCATTCGCTGAAATGGTATAACGGTTGGAAATGGGATTTTTGGTGATTTTACGAACTTTGTTCCATATTTCAGTCATATTTGTATTCGAATTTATTGAGTTGACAAATTTTTTCCATGATTCATTTTTACTGTTGTTGAGGATTTTCCTGCATAGTGCCCTCTGTCTTTTATATTCTATTAAGTTTTTTTGAGTCATGGATTTTTGGAATTTTTTGTATGCTTTGCGTCGATCTTTTATTGCATTTTTACAAGTATCATTAAACCAATGGACTAGTGGTCTTTTTGGTATACCTGATGTCCTTGTTATCGACACGTTAGTTGTTTTTATAATAGAGGTCGGAATATCTTCAACGTACAACAAATGGAACGTACAACCTAAATAAACGGTCCTTTCAAAGGGTTACTTTAAAAGGAAAAAAAAAAAAAAAAATATATATATATATATATATATATATATATATATATATATGTATGTGTGTGTGTGTGTGTGTGTATATATATATAAATTTTGTAAATTCAGCTTTGTATTTGTTGTACAAGTCATATTCTGTCACAGGCCAATTTTCACCTTTGAAAAACAGCGTCATAATTAGTTTGGATCTTTGCCTGTCATATAATAAGCAGTCGTAAATTATGTGTTGAAATGTATGTTCTCGTCCGTCATAAGTACATATGTTACTATTTATTAAATTAAACCTTTTTAGATATGCTTTAGTTTGTCCATGTTCTGTTAAGACCTGTGTCAGTTTGTAATGTGTGGATTTGAGTATGTTGAAATTATTTTTTGTTCTTTTTGGAATGAATTTATGCAGGCTTGGGGATTTTTCAGATTTAATCCAGCGATCATTCCAAATTGATATTATGTTTTGTTTAATATCATATTTGAAAAATGATAGTGGTGTTTTCTTATATGACGGAAATAGTTGACTTCTGGCTGCCTCTTTTGCCAAGGTGTCAGCCATTTCATTTCCGTCAATGCCAGAATGCCCCTTAACCCATTTTATGTCAATATTGATATTTGATAAAATAAGTGTGTATATATTTTGTCTAATGATTTCAGTTAGTTGGTCATGAATATTAGGATTAAGTATGGATTGTATTAGAGTCATGTTATCTGTCAATATTACAATGTCGTGGTGTACGTTAGTAGGAAGATCAAGAAGGAATTCTGTTGCTTTTAAGACTGCATATTTTTCTGCTTGGTTATTAGAACAAGTTGCACCCAGCTTATAGTTAGCACTTATCATGTTTTCTCTCTTGTCCCAAAGTAACCAAGCACAGCCTACATTGTCCCCTTCTTTACTTCCGTCTTTGATTATATTAGTAACGTATGCAGGTTTCTCTGCAATCTGTGTTAACTGAGTATTAATTTTCGCGTGTATCGCAGGGTGTAGCCAGTGTGAAGTCTCGTAATCTATTGAATCTTTTAAGATAGTTCCGTAGTCACAACTATCTAATTTTATTGATGTGAATTTCACTATTTCGTTTATTTTTAAGTCTATATGTATCATGCCGGCTAAAACACATGCTGCATCATGTGATATAGTTTTGTATCCTTTTACTATCTTGATTCCTATGAGCCGTTGTAACTTCTGTAATTTTTGAAGGTTGCATTTTTTCTGAATAGCTTTATGCCAAATTGGTGCCGCATTGGAATCAATGCTGCCTCATAGATAATTTTCAGAGAATCAGCTTTTAAGCCCCAAGTTGTCCGTGCAGCAATAGTGAGAGAGTTGATGGTTTTTAAAGTCGTATTATATATTTTTTCAATATGTTGTGTCCATTTTAGTTTTTTGTCGAATAGCACGCCCAAAAAGGTCAGTGTTTCCGTTCTTTCGATTCTCTCTTAGTCTATATGCAGGTTTAGGTCCGGTATATTCCTTTTTCTGCTAAAAATGATATATTTACATTTCAATGTGTTTAGTTTTAATTTGTTATTTTTTGTCCAATCTGATATTTTTTGTAGTGCTGAATTTGCGGGTTCTGGTAAGTTTTGAAAACATCGCCCTCTGATTAAAAGAAGTATATCATCGGCATAACTTAGTAATTTAATTTCGTTCGGTAAATTTAGATCAAATATTGTATTTATTAAAATATTCCATAAAATGGGTGAACTTCCTGATCCTTGTGGCGTCCCTATTGTCAACGATTTTGAGTAAGTTAATATATTTGTTTTAGTAGTCGTCTGTTATCGAGGAAACTTTTAATTAAGAAATAAAAGTCTTGAGGACAGTTGTATTGTTTCAAGTTATAAAGGATAGCAGGCCACCAAGCATTGTCAAATGCTCCTTTGATATCCAGACTAATAACTAACAGTTGATCTTTTTTGTCTAAAGCATCAGTAATATGCAAATTTAGGAATTGCAATGCATTTAGTGTACTTGTCCTTGGTAAAAAGGCAAATTGTTGCTTATTTATTATATTATTTTTTTAGAAGAAAATGAACGAGTCTGTTTTTAATAATGCTATCCATAATTTTGCTTATGATTGGAAGCATGCTGATAGGTCTTAGCTTATCACTTGATGGTTTTGGTATTAAAACTAAGAGTCCAATTTTCCAATTGTCAGGAATTTCTTTTCTTTGATAAAATAATTTATAAACGTTTAGAAGTAATTTTGGAATTATCTCAAAATTTTTTGAAAAATTGTTGGTGTAATTCCATCATATCCAGAAGATTTTTTTGTATATATATATATATATATATATATATATATATATATATATATATATATATATATATATACACACAGGGTGTTCCGAATTAAAATGGCAAAACTTCAGGAACTTATAGGGGACCGAAAAACTAAGACAAAAAGTCCTTTAGAGATTTGCTCGTTTTTGCTTAGTTTTAGAGAAAATCGCAAAAAAAGAAACAAAACAAAAATGTCACAGGTAGCGATTATCACCTTTTAAAGTTCTTTAGGCTAGGCAGTGAGTTATGTAAACACTTAATGTTATCTTTCACATTCTTTTATTTGTTTACATTTTGGCTTCCTTCTAGGATTATAATTCCTAAATCAGTCTTCAGTCAGTTACTCAGATATTTTTGTGTGAATAGCATCAGCCACAATGCCGCATACATATTCTAATGTTGAATACGCTGATATGAATTTTGTGAATGGTTTCCGTAACGGTAATGCTTTAGAAGCGGTGCGGGAGTATGCGCGCCGATTTCTAAATAGAAGAGTGCCTAATAGACGAGTTTTTTCGTTAACTTTTAATAGATTACGAGAGACTGGGTCATTCTTAATACGTAATGAAGGCGACCAATTCCAGGCAGCAATAAGAGCAGATTATCGGAGAAGAAATTGTGTCCAACGCCACTTCGATAACAATCCTGAGACTAGCATCAGAAGAGCATCTGCCGTATTAGTAATATCGCGGCAAGGAATATGGCAAACTTTGAAAGGTGACAATCGCTACCCATACTATCTTCAAAAAGTTCAGAATTTATTACCTCAAGATTATGTCGAGAGATTGAATTTTAGTAACTGTTTTCTTGACAAAATTCACGATGATAATTTATTTCCATTAAAAATTACATGGACCAAAGAAGCTACCTTTACAAGAGGAGGAATTGTTAATCAAAGAAATTATCATGTATGGGCTCTTGAAAATCCGAGAGCTATTAGAGAGAATAGGTTTCAGCATGAATTTGCTTTTGCGAATTTCCGTTTGGCTTGGAATTTGGAACGGATTACTGGTGGGACCATATTTTTTACCTGGAAGATTGAATAGTATCACATTTACACATTTTTTGGAGAACGACTTTTCTTATTATTTAGATGACATTCCCTTACAGCAGCGGATTGAAATGTGGTTCCAACTCGATGGATGTCCAGCTCATTATAGCAGAGTTGCTCGAGCTTGGCTGGATATAAATTATCCACAACGATGGATTGGACCTGGAGGAGTAGTACCTTGGCCACCCAGATCACCTGATATGACACCCATGGATTTCTTCGTACGGTGAATCTTGAAGCAGAAAGTTTATTCGGTGTCAATCAACTCAAGAGAGCAATTAAGAGACCGAATCATAGACGCAGTGCACCAAATATCATCAGAACAATGTTTTGCTGCAATTTATCAAGTGAGTGCTAGATGTGATAAAAAATGAAACTTGTATAAAAATTAAAACTTGTTTTGTTTCTTTTTTTGCGATGTTCTCTAAAACTAAGCAAGAACGAGCAAATCTTTAAAGGACTTTTTATCTTAGTTTTTCGGTCCGCTATAAGTTCCTGAAGTTTTGCCATTCAAATTCGGGACACCCTGTATATATATATATATATATATATATATATATATATATATATATATATATATATATATATATATATATAGAGAGAGAGAGAGAGAGAGAGAGAGAGAGAGTGAGAGAGCAATCGACCAACCTCTTCACTGCTATTAAGCAACCATTGTCGTAATTTGTGAATATACTGGAAAGGGGCGATACTATTAGTTGAATTTCCAGTTCAGATAGTTTTTTTACAGAGAAGGTAAGTTATTGTGGTAAAAAGAGAGATTAAGGCATAGAATTAAGGTGTTTTGTTTAACCGATGAGGATGGCCTTGGTTCCTTTTACATTCAGCTGCAACTTATTGCAGGCTGCCCAGGAGTGAATGCTGTTGATGACTCCTGAACCTGAAAATTGGGTAGAAGGATGAGTAAATCAGTTATAGGTACGTATAATAACTTTCATTATAAAAAGTAAACTGTGATATTTGTATGTTTATGACTTACTTTTTAGCTTCAAATAGTCTTAACAAGGGCAAATATGTGTAATGAAATAAAGTACAAAAAAATTGCTGTTAACAGTAAAAACATTTCTTGAAATTATAATGAATATATACATACATATATATATATATATATATATATATATATATATATATATATATATATATATATATATATATATATATGTGTGTGTGTGTGTGTGTGTGTGTGTGTGTGTGTGTGTGTGTGTGTAAGTTATGTTCGCTCTAGTGAAGATAGTGTAAAACTCAACTAACCAAATTAAGATTATGAGTTAACACAAGCAAATGCTGAACAACAACTAACTATGTTTTTATTCCCAAAATCATTATAAAACATATGCTTATATTTTCATATGGGAATGGGGTTTAGTTAGAGAGATTAGGTATTGCTTTCCTACTGATATCTCATACCTTAATTCCCCTCCCTCAGTTTAGTAAACTCTCAAACAAAGAAAAAACAGAACAAATTATAAAGAAAATGAAACACAAAAGAGAATTATATACATTTACACTTGCCCTAGAAAAGAGGATATAAACATTTTTGTTTTAGAATTGTTTGGGCTCTTTTGAAGAGATTTTTAACTGTCCAATATGAAAATTCTTCCTTTTTGGTGGTTTTGAACTCTTTGAATTGTCACAATATTATGTTCACGAATAACGATTACCTTGAAAAGACCCTCGTAGCGTATTAACTCCTTACCCCTGTTCGATCCCACCTTCCCATATACTATGGTCCCTATTTTTATTTTTTCTGTCGCGTCCCGAACCTTGAGGTTTTCCCGCATTACCCTCTTACTTTTTTCGGTCACTGTCTTCTTTTTGATCTTCCCCAACCTGCTAACAAGCGCAGTTTTGTTTGCAGCCAACTTTTTCGCCAGGTCCTCATCTACTACCACGGCTCTTTCATCTCTCCGCCTACACCGGAGTTCAAAGAGTACCTCGAATGGGGAAAACCCAGTCGACATATGTATCGAATGATTATAGGCCGCTACCGCCCTTGGCATCGCTGTATCCGCCTCTACTCCCTTTGTATACGTGAAAGATGCGAAGATGGTGACTTAGTGTGCTATGGAACCGCTCTACGTTCCCCCTACTTTTGGTGTGTCCCGGCGTATTGATGTGCCATTCCACTTCTAGTGCTTTTATCTCTTTTTTAAAGTTGATATTGTCGAATTCGCTCCCTCCATCTGACGATATGTTATCTGGCGCCCCATAAAATTGGAACCACGTTCTCAGAGCTGCGATGAGTGCCTCTGCCGACCGTTTATTTATCGGATATGCCATGGCGTGTTTGCTAAATATATATATTACTGTTACCAATTTAAACCCTTTCCATGTGAACGTGTCCACCTGCAGATCATTTAGTGGCCACATGGGTGTTCTCGTTTCCTCTTGCTGTCCCGTTGGTGGATGCCTACCATATTTTGTAATGTAGCAAACCTTGCACGCTCGTAGCACCTCCTCGATCGTATTCCTCATCCGAACCCAAAAGTACTTCCGTTTAAGCCCCTGTAGGGTCTCGTTTACTCCTCGGTGATTAGTCTTTCTTTTGTGGTATGCTAGCGTAACCTCCCGCTGTTGGTTCTCCTCCGTCACCGTCTCCACCATCAATCGACATCGTACAAACCCTCTGTCCACCCCAATCTATTCCGTCCACCACATCTGCTGTATCTTCTCCCATACCGTCGCGTTTCCCACATACAAATAGAACACTTTTTCCGAATTCGACGCGTCATTCAACGCTTTTACGGCCTGCTTCTCTCTTACTCCCGGTATTGAACAGATGGTAGTTATCCGGTATTTATGGTATTTAGTATATTCGACTTTCATTACCCCGGTGATCTTGGTTTTCCAGATGATTTAAATAGGTTTGTCATCAATGTTCTCATCCCTTTCCTCCATATCTACTGCTCTCTCGCTTACTGAACTTTTGTCTCCCGTTGATTCTATGTCCTTTCTCTTTATTTTTTATTATTTTCTGTGTCTCGTAACTCCCGTTCTCCTGGTCTTTCCGGCGTCCACTTCCGTAAAAATGGCTCTACTCCTCTCGAATTCTCTCCTTCGTCTCGTTCTTTAGCGTTCACTTGCAAGGCTAGCGATAACCCATCCGCCACTACGTTATCCTTTCCCGGTTTTTACGTAATTTCCGTATTGTACTGACGTAAAACTTCTTTCCAACGGGTGACTCGCGCTGACGACTCCTTCAGTTTTCCGATCCATACCATCTTAAAGCAACGCCCAAATACATATGGTCGGAAATCTTCAACCTCCTACACGATGACCAGTAGTTCCCTTTCTAACGAGCTGGTATATGCGACAGGTTGATACCCTTTCTCCCCTTCCTGAGGCAGCACCGCTCCCAATGCATATTCACTCGCATCAGTAGTAATTGTAAATTGTTTCTCAAAGTCGGAAAATGCCATTATAGGTTTCTCTTGCACTGCCGGATGTTCTGTTCAATTTCGGAAGTGATGGTGATTTTCTGCCTTTTTTTAAGAGATTATTAAGGGGCACCAAATGTTTTGCCATGCACGGGACAAACCTACGATAGTAATTAAGGAACCACCATTTCCGTATCGCCTCTACTTTTCTTCCGTCGGGTTGGACCTCCTCTTTGGAAATAGTATGTCCTAAAAAATTGATTTGGTCTCGGCCCAGCACCGATTTTTCCGTCGGTAACTTTAGTCAGAACTGTCTCAGTCTTTCAAATACGTTTTTAAGTCATCTATGTGTTGTTTTTCTGTCTTACTCAATACCAAAAGGTCATACATATAGACCTGGCACACCGCCTCGTCCAATCCTCGTAAAAATTCGTCCATAAGTAGTTGGAAAGTGACCGGTGCATTTTTCAACCCGAACAGCATTCTTATGAATTCATAATGTCCCCGCTCGAAGGTAAAAGCTGTGTTGGTCTTTAGGGTGCATCCTTATTTGGTGGTATCCTGCCTTTAAATCGAGAGTATTAAATATGGCTGTTAACCTATCCAAAATGTCATCAAATCTCGGTTAGGGTATCGTTCATCCACCTTGTTGTCATTAAGTTTACGAAAGTCAACTACAAGTCGGTATTTCTCTAGGCCCGTTCCCTCCTCGTTCTTTTTCTTAACCGCCCACAACGGACTATTGTACGGCGATGTGCTATCGACAATAATTCCCTTCTTTTTTAAATTTTCCAGCTCTTCTCGAATATGCCGACGTAGCGCCTGTGGGTACCTCCTTTCTTTTACATACGTTACCCGCTCTTGTTTTAAAGGAATTTCGTGAACCGTCTCCCATGTGGCACTTAAAATTTCGCCTTCTTTAAAAAAAATGTACCCCGTATTTTCTCGTGAGAGTCTGTCTCCAATTTTCTTCCTGCTTAACCGCTCCTACTATTGCATAGTCCTCCTTCCCCCGTCGGCACCTATAATCCTTCGCTCCTATTCGTATTGACCATTGTAAATCTTTATTTCTTATCCGCGCTCCTTTTTTTCCCATAAGATCATACCCTATGATCCCTCCATATTCCCGAGGCATGTTTTTCCTATATGCCCCTAGCTACATGTACCCGTAGCTTCTCCCCTCTAGCCCCCCATCTACTCAACTCTATGTCTACTTCGCCTTCTACACAACAAGGACCGCTATAGGTGATTTGTTTACATTCACATGCTTTTACCGGGGTATTTTTTTCCCTTTGCATAATGCCAGTATCAACAAGACAATATACTCCTCTCGCTACCCTAATAATACCCCGCTACTCCCGCTCTCTATATTGTTTACTGTTGCGTGGTTGCCTCTCTGCCTGCACTCTCCTCAATCTTCACTCCGTTCTCTCCTTCCTGCCATCATTCCTCGCTCTCCACTTCTTCTGTTATTCTTTCTCTCTGTAAACCTTCCGTCACCAAGTTCGGTTCTTTCCTCCTTTTCGGGCTTTTTCGTCTCTGGCACTAGCGTTAACGATTTCCTGGGCGCATTCCACAAAGGTCCTATCCCTTGGAAGACCCTCTTTTTTTCCTGCGTCTCATGCTAGTTTTACCTTGAGGATAGTCGACAAGAACGCCATCTTGGCCTCTACTAGCGCTGCATTTTCTGTCTCCCTCATTTTTTCTGTAATTTTATTATAATGGAATAGTAGAACTCCAGCGTATTGCTCATTCGACTGATAAGGTTTCTTTGTTTCCCGGAATATCCGGAAAATATCTTCTTCTGGGGTCCACCGGCCGCCTCCAAACGCTTTCTTTAGTCGGTCCTTCACAACTACCCATGGTGTATCCTCATCTGCCTGGATAAAATTTCCCTCTTTACTTGGCACACCAAGGTCGCTTTTAGTGCGCATACGTCATTAGGATCGAGTAAATTCTTTGCCAACTTCGCTTCAATCCTGGCCATCAGGCTATCGCCACCTTTGATAAAGTGATTTAATTCACCAACCTCTCCGTCGTACCTGTCTAAGTTAACGATCGCCCTTCTAAGGTACTGTGACGTCGCTGTTTTGATTTTCAGTCTCTCTAAAGCATTTGCTTGTAAGGCTGCTAGGTTTGCGTGTGCTGCAGCCAAGGTCTCTGGTGGCAATGTCGTCCGTCAAATCTAAAATTGGTGGTCTCAAGATTTCTGATTCCATCTTCTGAGTTTAAATTTCGTACAAAAAAAAAAAAAAAAAAAAAAAAAAAAAAAAAAAAAAAAAAAAAAAAAAAAAAAAAAAAAAAAAAAAAAAAAAAAAAAAACAAGCAAGAAAAACAAAAAAAACAAAATACATTCTTACCCTAGAAATTTCTTACAGATCCCGAGTTTCGGCACCAGTTATGTTCGCTTTAGTGAAGATAATGTATAACTAATTAAATTAAGATAATGAGTTAACACAAGCAAATGCTGAACAACAACTAACGATGTTTTTTTTTTTTCTCAAAATCATTATTAAACATGTGTTTATATTTTCATATGGGAATGAGTTTAAGTTACAGAGATAAGACATTGCTTTCCTACTGATATCTCATACCTTATATATATATATATATATATATATATATATATATATATATATATATATATATATACACAACTTAAATTTTTATAATTATGTTTTGGGATTAGGTTGTGTATGGTCACCCACACACACGTAATCCGAACCTCTTCTCTCTGGAACTCCATTCCTCTCAATATTCGTCATTCAATTACCCTTTCCAATTTCAAATACCACTTATTTAACCACCTACTATCCACCCAGATACTATCCTCCAAAAACTATCAATAGCCACTTTTTATTTGTTTAAAATATGAACAATTTATATTCAAGAATTTTTTTTGTTTTCCTAAAAAATTGATTATAAATTTTCTGTTACTTTTTATTAATATCTTTTTTTCTGCTCTTATTTTATTATTATTATTTGTTACTTTTTTATAAAAATGTTATTTCATTTTAAGGCTCTGAAGGCTCTTGGTTGTACATTTTTTTCTTTCTTAAGGTCCCAGAATAAATAATGAACTTTATATTATTATTTTATTGAAACACACATGAGTGGTGATGTAAACTTTTGAGGGTTTGGTACCTATCAAAAGTTTATATATCCAGTGTTTTTCTTATTATTGTAGCCGTGTCGAGTAGTAGTACCAATTGTGCATCCTCCAATTTATTCAATGATATTCCTCCATCTTTGAAGGAATGCAAAGTCGTTTCAGTAACAAGACCATTACATGAGAAGGCTGTACATAGTCTTAAACTCACCAGCCAGCTCTTGGTACCTGCATATTTCCGTTGATATGGTTTTGTGGATGTCTACAGGTATTGCAACCTCAAATGTATTTGCTTCTTTTTTTTCTAGATCCATTACTAAGATAGATATCTGGTTTGTTGTGAAGAACTGTATGATCTGTAATTATTTGTTTGCCCCAATATAATGGGGTGAATAAACCAAAATGACCGATTTTGAAACAAATATTTGTATTATTATTTCTTTGATATAAAATACAATTAATACTCAAAGTGGAGTTCTGCGCCTGCGCCAGATAGCTATAGTTGTGTCTACATCGTCTCTTTCCTATATCATTATTTTATTGTGAATTAATTGCAGTTTACGGTGTAAATTGTTATTAATTAGCAGTAAATAGGAATCACGAAGAATTGGACTAATTATCATCGTGAGTACTTTCTTATTTACTAGCCAGTGAATATAATAACGTGAAACATTACGAGCAATATGTCGGATTAACAGCTGCCGTTAGTCGTTATCAGTTCCCCCCACTCTACCAGTACCCAGTGCTTCAGTACCCATTGGACAACCGTGGGGGTTGTTGCGTCGCTCTGCAGACGTCAGGGTCAAGTTCACAAAGACGTGGAACTTATTATTATTTATTTTTTTTATTATTTTTTTTTCTTTTCCCCTAAAATGCCAGTATGAGATATTATCACATGGTAATGTCAAGCAAAAATAAAAGAAGTCGGTCTCTAGAGTCTAAACCAAGTCCGACAAAACCCAAGTCGAGAAAAGCCAAGAGAGGAACCCCGCCTTCTACAGCCAGCTCTGAAAATACTACTACAGTAAATAATCAACCTGGGACTTCTTCACAAGGAGTTCAAGATGAATCGCCATTTTTTTCTCCAAATCGTTTTGATCTGCTTAAGAACACAGAACCAGAAGAAATGGAAACTATTATTAATAATAAGATACCACGCCCCCCACCTATCTTCATTAGAAACATAAGGAGCTTTAAACTCCTCTGTGAACAAATAAATAAAGTTACAAGCCCAGAGAGTTATTCATGTACAAGCAGGGCTAATGATACCAAGTTAATCCCTAATACACCTGACACCTACCGCACGATTATCAAATATTTGAGTGAAACAAAAGCTGATTTTCATACATATCAGCTCAAAAATGAAAAATCAGTAAGAATCGTAATTCGGCATCTCCACCACACAACACCTGCTGATATTATAGAAGAAGAACTCACTTCCATGGGGTTCAAAGTACGGCAAATTATAAATGTTGTCAAAGATAACAAAAACAATCCTGGAACAGGTAACAAAACACCATTACCATTATTTTTTGTTGACCTTGAGCCGACTCCTGGAGTGGAAAAAAAATCTTCGAGGTTAAAAGGCTCTACTACACAAATGTTGTAGTAGAGAAACCTTATCCAAAAAGAGACATTGTTCAATGCCACAATTGCCAATCCTACGGACACACTAAGCGCTACTGCCATCATATCCCAAGATGTGTGAGGTGTGGCGATTCACACAAAACCGAAGACTGTAACAAGTCGCGTGATAGTCCAGCCGTATGCGCTCTATGCCACAAGGGCCATCCGGCAAACTATAAAGGTTGTGAAACTTACAAAAAGCTGAAGGCACGATTTCAACCAGCCCAAACCAGCAACGAAGAAACAAGGCCAAGAAGACAGCCCTCTAGACTGGTAAATGAAACCATCTCCTATGCTAATATGATGGGTGGCAGGGAGCTAGCTACTGAAACAGGGGCCATGCCACAGCCCCAGCCTCATAAAATATATCTTGAATCACAATATCCTTCCCTTAACCAAATCCCTCAGTCTCAAACCCAGCTCCCACAAAATCCCATAATCCAACCCAATAAAAATAACATACCTACAATTCCTCATATTCCGCCTCCTCCTAATGCCACTGATATCTCTTCTATCCTTAACTCTTTCCTCTCGGAATTTCGATCCATGATTACACCTCTTATATCACTCCTTACAAATGCATTATCCCACATTATCATCCCAGCCCAAAGAAATCCCTAAATGAAACCTTCCCTATCCATTCTCCTCTGGAATGCGAATGGTATTCGGAATCATACTGACGAGTTGACAGCACTACTACACGACAGTAACATTGATATAGCCCTGATTACTGAAACTCGACTAACTAGTAACAGAACACTCAATATTGCACAATACGAAACCCATCGGACGGATCACCCGGACGGGAAAGCTCATGGTGGCACTGCCGTCATCATCCATCATTCCCTCTCTCATTACTTACTACCTTTACCGAATCATAGCTTCCTACAAACAACTGCAGTTGTTATCAAAACCTTCCCTTTCTCTCTTACAATAGCTGCAGCTTATTGTCCTCCTGGAAAAACAGTCTCCCCCACCCAATTCAGTTCCCTCCTTGATTCACTTGGAAACCACTTCCTTCTAGGTGCAGACCTTAACGCCAAACACCAACAGTGGGGTGCCAGAATCACCAACTCCCGTGGCCGAACTCTACTGTCGGCACTTAATTCCAACCATTGCCACTACATTTCTCCCTGCTCTCCTACCTACTGGCCGACAGATCCCACTCGTAATCCTGACCTCCTTGATTTCTTCATCCACACAGGCCTAGGCACAATTAATCATTCCATTAAACGCCTAGACAACCTCTCCTCTGATCACAGTCCTCTAATCCTAACCCTATCCTTAGCACCGATCCCCAAACTTCCTCCCCCATCATTTATTAGAGGCCCAATTAACTGGAACCTCTTCCGTCAAAAACTAGATGATTCGATTGACCTCAGAGTATCCCTGAAAACACCCCAAGAACTTGATGAAGCAGCCAACTCTTTTACTAATTCAATTCAACAAGCAGCTTGGAATGCATCTTTTCCTCAACCTTCCTATATCAACCGTATAAAAAATCCTTTGCCACAAGAACTAATAGACCTTATCCAAACTAAACGTCATTATAGATCCCTATGGCAAAGATCCAGGCATCCTGACGATCGGAGATTATATAATCACTATACCAAAATAGTTAAAAAGAAATTGTCCTCCTTTAGATCCCAATCTTACAACTCCTATCTTTCCTCTCTCTCTACCTCTGACAACTCCCTCTGGAACTTAACCAAAAAAATCCTTAAATACCAGCATATATCCCAACCTCTCCGACGCGAAGATGGATCCTGGGCTGCCTCAGATGAGAACAGAGCAGAAGAATTTGCCAAGCACCTTTCCAGCACATTTATTCCCCATCCCGAACTAATCCCCTCCCACACTGCAAAAGTTCACCAATTCCTTGATTCACCGATTCCCCTCTCCTTACCTCCTAAAGCAGTTAACCCCTCTGAGGTCAAATTCCTCCTAAAAAAGTTGAAGAACCGCAAATCACCTGGATATGACCTGCTCACCACCCAGATCCTCCGACAACTCCCACAAAAAGCCATCATCTTCCTAACTTACATCTACAATTGTATCCTTCGCACGACCCACTTTCCTCTGATATGGAAACACTCCATCATCATTCTTTTTCTAAAACCTGGCAAACCTCCCAACAAAACCTCATCTTATAGACCTATAAGTCTCCTTCCTATCCTTTCAAAAATCTTTGAAAAAATCCTTCTAAAACGTATCCTACCTATACTTGAATCCCAAAGCATCCCTTCCCACCAATTTGGATTCCGGACTGGTCACTCCACTGTTCAACAAGGCCTTCGTGTGGTTGATCACATATCATCTGCCCTTGAAAACAAGCAGTATAGCTCTGGTGCATTTCTGGATGTAGCGCAAGCTTTCGACCGGGTGTGGCACCAGGGCTTGCTCTTCAAGCTCAAGACCCACTTACCCCAATCCCTATACCTAGTCCTACGATCCTATCTCTCAAATCGTTCCTTTCGAGTCCGCTGTGGCTCAGAGTTCTCCAACTGTTATCCTATCGATGCCGGAGTACCACAAGGTAGCGTCCTAGGTCCCGTCCTCTATAATCTCTTCACTGCTGATATACCAACCAATCCTAATACCTTTTTAGCTACATTTGCAGATGATACTGCTATCCTATCATCCCATTCAGATCCCAAACTTGCTTCCCTCAACCTCCAAAGACATCTTCTACAGATCGAAGCTTGGTGCAATCAGTGGAGAATAAAAGTTAATGAAGCCAAATGCAGTCATATAACATTTACACTTCGCCGCAAATCCTGTCCTCCCATCCACTTCAATAATATCCCTATTCCTATATCCGACACAGTACGTTACCTTGGCTTTCATCTTGACAAAAGACTGACCTGGAACCCTCATACTAGACTCAAAAGACAAGAACTAAACAGGAGATTCAGCCAACTCTACAGACTACTAGGCAGGAATTCTCATCTTTCAATTGATAACAAACTCCTCATATACAAAACAATCTTAAAACCAATGTGGACCTACGGACTTGAACTGTGGGGGACAGCAAGACAATCCAATATCAAACGCATTCAATCCTTCCAATCCAAAGTCCTCCGAACAATTGTCAATGCACCATATTATGTCACTAATAAAACCCTACATAACGACCTAAAAATCCCATTTGTCCTTGACCTCATTCCTTCAAAATTCTTTAAATTTCATCAAAATCTATCCAATCATCCTAATCCTCTGGCTCAATCCTTGTCCAGCTCTAACCATCCCTATAACCCCCCCCCCAGAAGATTGAAACGGCAATGGCCCCGAGACCTTTTGTAATATAATGTTATTTTGGAGTCCTGGTAATGACCAGCTTCTCCTCTCAAGTTCTGAGCATATGTGGCTATAGCGCTCCCACTCAGCCTCCACTGGACATTACTGGTGATGCAGCTGAGAGGGCAGCGCTGGGATCCCTACGGGTCTGGCCTTAACTCCCAGTAAGTGGGGGAATTGGCTCGATTCGGGGTCCCCTAGGCTGAGTGTGTCTATATTGTACATAGAGTATGAATGTATCAAAAAATTTTTTTTTTTTTTTTTTTTATTATTTATTTTATTTATTTATTTTTTTTTTTTTTTTTTAATTTATTTAATTTCTTTGTATAATGACTATTTGATTTATTTTTTTTTGTATTATGACTGTTGTATTTTATCTCTTATTATTATCAATTGTGTATGGATGAGAACTTGTATATATGGTACGAATGAACTACATCATTAGCACTGTTACTTATTGCCCTTAACTGAGGCAGATTGTACATATATTTCAATAAAATAATAATAAAAAAAAAAAAAAATACTCAAAGTATAGCCCATTGTTATCAATTGCTCGATGCCAGGCTGATACCATTCCATGGGATGGCTATCAAAGAACTCTTGAACAGCATTTTCAACTTCCACAAAATTATTAATCTTTTCCCTTGAAGAAAATGGGCCATGGACCGAAACAAGTAGTAATCCGAAGGTGCGAGGTCTGGACTAGATGGTAGATGAGGCAGGAGTTCAAACCCATGAAGTTCTGTAAACTTTTCTTTGGTTCGACTGCTGATTGTTGAGGAGTAAGTTCGTGAGGGACCAGTCTAAAGCACTTTGTCACTTTCCCCATGGAGAGAAGATGGCGACTAACAGTATCTTTCGGCACATCACATTCCCTGGCAAGTTCGCGAGTACTTGTGGACGGATTTGACTCAACAGCTTCCTTCAGAACCTCATCAATATCCATTAATGGCCGCCCGGAGCCCTTCTTCCTTTCCAACGTCGTATCTCCACTTCCAAATTTTTCAAACCAACGCCGCACAGTGCGCTCTTCAAGAACACCTTCCCTTTCTTATTTAATAACTTCACGAGTTACTTCAGCGGCTGTGAAATTTTTTTTCCCGTAATGTCTTAAAATTACGAAAATTTCATAGGACACTGTCATGTTTCTTCTTTGAAATAAATAACTAAACTGAGGTTTTTTTTTTAAGAAGTCTAGTGTTAGAAACAAGCTTAGGGAATGCTATAAAAGGATTATTGATTATTGGTAAATAATAAATAGCATTAAGATATTTACAGACTTTTGAACTCTGGAATTTGATTCAACGGTCAGTTTTTTTTTTTATAAGCCCTATTAGTTTATACTTCCCTGATGTCATTATTCTGATGGGTCTATATTTATAAGTAGAAACCACTTCTTTTAGCATTCCAAACATCTTTCCAAGTTCTTGATGTAGGATTCCTGCAACATGTTTATGTACCAGCAAGACCAGTGCATCCTTATGCCAGGTTTTGTATTCATTCCAGACTTTCATTTTTCTGAGATATTTTCTCCACAAATTCGTCTCCTGTAAACTTTAGTAGAATCGATTGGTCCTGCATCGCCATTAGGAACCCTTCAATCTCAGGAAACAGTTTTCCATTTGCCAGCCATTTGGTAGACGATCCCAAATTTATGATTTCTTCCATAAGTGAAAAAAAAAAACCCAAAAATCAAGCGGTTTTGATTTCCACTGATTTATTAATGCTTGGATTGTGATCTGCATCGTGATCATCAGAGCTGTATGGCCTCGATCCATAACACTAATTGCTCTGAATTTAGGTGAGTGATTCGTGTTGAAGTAATTTCTAAGGTTATTCTCAATACACCTGCACATCTCATGAGCATTCCAGAGTCCTCTTCCACCTTGCTTCCTGGGAATGTAAAGTCTGCTGACTGAGGGCATTGGGTTTCGTTTTCTTGTACGGACCATTTCCGATCTTACATTCATTAGGCACTCGGTATAAGGCGGCTCGTTATACCGCGGATTCGGATATAACGCGGGTCAAGCTCCGGTCCCGATCCTGATTCAATTAAAATTAATAAAAAATAAGGTTACATCGTATTATGGTTTTAAAACCAACAGTAGGAAACTTGAAAACAATTCATTAGAAAATTGAGTCATAAAACCAATAGAAAAAAACGAAAAGGATCCAAAGTTTAATAAGTTCTGGGAAAAAGTGAACTCTGCAAATTAAGTTACATTTGTTAAATTTTTTTTTTTTAAACACATTTCTAATTTTACTGAACATTAAAAGGAATTCGTAAAGGAAAAAAATTGTAACTGGTTGTTAACGTAGGAAATAAAACTAAATAGGACGTTTAGAATGAATTACGATTGTCTAACCAGTTTTCGTTGTTTTTATTTCAATATTAGAACTTTTTAAAGTTTGATTTTTATTAGAATTTTAAAAAAAATTTAGGGAAGAGTGGGTACATCGCTTGTATCGTCCTGGAAATGTGTTGCTTAGACAATGTCGATTAAATATCTTCCCGGTAAACTACCTAGATGACGAACGGAGAAGTTGTCTCAATTCCTGCCTTCTTGGTTCATAGAATCCCCCTCACTTCCTTTTTAAAAACTGTGTATTATTCCTTTAGTTGTTGCCCGAGTTTATATCAGAGTGCATCATCATTATTTTTCGACCGCCAATAATTCTTACTTCCGCCCTATACTTCATATTTTTATACTGTTATACCGCGGGTACGTCTATAACCTCCCGGTTTCATTTCCCCTTAACCCGCGTTATAACGAGGGTCCACTGTATTTGACAATGGCCTGCAGATCTGTATCTGACCACCTAAGAACACCAAAACTATACATTAATGCGGGAAGGGCCCACGCATTGAAATCCTTTATTATGTTTACACTAGACAGTTGTGTGTTGAGGAGTTGTTTAATTCTTCTTTTTAAATTTTTCTTCAAACTGTTCCCTACCGCTTTTTTTGAACTTCAGAAGCTCTATTAGACCCAAATATTTGTACTAATCGCCTTTAGATAAATTGTTTATCCTAGTATTATTAGATAGTTCTATTCCTTCGCTATCTTTATCTTGAAAGCAGTTTGCCTCGCATTGCTTTCAATGTAGCACATTTTTCTTGACCAAATGTCATTTTTATATCATTACTGAATCCTGCAACCAATTCCAGTAATGTTTTCATATCGTGGCGTACAATTTCAAATCATCCATATGGGGAGATGACCTGTCCAGTTTTTATATTTAAAGGATATCCTGTTTTAGAAGTATTTAGTAGTTCACTGATAGGATTGAGTGCTAAACAGAACCATGTTGGACTCAAACAGTCTCCTTGATATATTCCTCTTTTTATCTTTATTGGTCCTTCGAGGATACTCCCAGTGGATTGCTTTATACTGATAATAACGCTCCAGTTATACATCAGTCTGGAAAGTAAGCCAATAATAGCATTATTAATTTAATATATCCGGAGCTTTCCCTTAAGCCAATTATGTGGAACAGAATCATACGCTTTTTGCTAATCTATCCATGACATATAAATATCCTTTCTGATTTTTAACTGTTTGTGCTGCTATGAACGAGCCAAGAACTAGGAGTTCCTTGCAGCCATTTGTATTGGGTTTATTTCCAAGTTGCTGTTCGGCCAATTGATTGTTTTTGTTAATGTGTTCCACGATCTTATTGTTTATTATGCGTGTTAGAAGCTTATTAACTCCACTGAGGCAAGTGATGGGTCTATAGTCCTTAGGATCTGGATTAGTATTATTATTCTTTGGCAGTACGTAATGCCTTGAGAAAAGCCACTTGAAGGAACTTCTTTTCCCTCTAAAAGGCCCTGATAGTAAACTGTTAGGATCCTATGAGTGCATTTAAAATTTTTCAACCAATAATTATGTATCTTGTCTAGGCCTGGGGACTTCCAGTTTTGCATTGTTTTTACTGCTTGCACTACATCTTCTATAGTAATAAGTGTTAGGTTCCATACTGTGTATGTTACCCATTTTCTTATGAACACCAGCAATCCAAAAGGCATTATGGTCAAGATTTGTAGCATTTTCCCATATAGCTTTCCAAAATACAACCATATTTTTAGCTTTTGGTGGCACCTGCCTTATAGTCTTCATTTCTAGCGTTCTGTAAAATACTTTTTCATTGATTACGATTTTTACCTTCAAATTTTTTCTTCCCCCCCCCCCTTCCTTGCCTTTTCAGGCATACGGGGTTTTGACAGCAGCGGGTAAAAAAAAATGGGTTTTATGTATGTCACTGCTGCCGATGTAAACGCTTTATTTACATCTTTTTTTTTTTTTACATAATATGATAAGGTATAGCTTGATACCTTCAGCTTGTTTGATGCACAACTAGAATCATTTTTTTTTTTTTAGGCCCAAGACTTCCATTAAAGTCTTATACTGGCCAGAGTGGGGAGGTCAAGATTCATTTCGTGGGTCCACTACGAAATAAATTTTAACCCGCCCAGGTGGGATTCGAACCGACGACCTTCTGGTTACGACCGCGCTGAGACCCTCGGCCATTAAAGTCATCTTTCTTCTATTTTTCTTGTTATTCTTAGTTCACAAGCTGGTATCTTATTTTCGGAGCCTTTAACAGTTTTTTAATATTTGTATCGTTTGTTTTTATGCTTACTTTTATTACCGTTCTTGCAGCTATGTATACAGGGTGTCCTGAATTTAAATGGCAAAACTTCAGGAGCTTATAGGGGACCGAAAAACTAAGACAAAAAGTCCTTTAGAGATTTGCTCGTTTTTGCTTAGTTTTAGAGAAAATCGCAAAAAAAGAAACAAAACAAAAATGTTACAGGTAGCGATTATCACCTTTCAAAGTTCTTTAGGCTAGGCAGTGAGATATGTAAACACTTAATGTTATCTTTCACATTCTTTTATTTGTTTACATTTTGGCTTCCTTCTAGGATTATAATTCCTAAATCAGTCTTCAGTCAGTTACTCAGAAATTTTTGTGTGAATAGCATCAGCCGCAATGCCGCATACATATTCTAATATTGAATACGCTGATATGATTTTTGTGTATGGTTTCCGTAACGGTAATGCTTTAGAAGCGGTGCGGGAGTATGCGCGCCGATTTAAAAATAGAAGAGTGCCTAATAGACGAGTCTTTTCGTTAACTTTTAATAGACTACGAGAGAATGGGTCAATCTTAATACGTAATGAAGGCGACCAATTCCAGGCAGCAATAAGAGCAGATTATCGGAGAAGAAATTGTGTCCAACGCCACTTCGATAACAATCCTGAGACTAGCATCAGAAGAGCGTCTGCTACATTAGCAATATGGTCGCGGCAAGCAATATGGTGAACTTTGAAAGGTGACAATCGCTACCCATACCATCTTCAAAAAGTTCAGAATTTATTACCTCAAGATGATGTCAAGAGATTGAATTTTAGTAACTGGTTTCTTGACAAAATTCGCGATGATAATTTATTTCCATTAAAAATTATATGCACCGATGAAGCTGCCTTTACAAGAGGAGGAATCGAATTACTGGTGGGACCATATTTTTTACCTGGAAGATTGAATGGTATCACATTTACACATTTTTTGGAGAACGACTTTTCTTATTATTTAGATGACATTCCCTTACAGCAGCGGATTGAAATGTGGTTCCAACTCGATGGATGTCCAGCTCATTATAGCAGAGTTGCTCGAGCTTGGCTGGATATAAATTATCCACAAGGATGGATTGGACCTGGAGGAGTAGTACTTTGGCCACCCAGATAACCTGATATGACACCCATGGATTTCTTAGTATGGGGAACCTTGAAGCAGAAAGTTTATTCGGTGTCAATCAATTTAAGAGAGCAATGAAGAGACCGAATCATAGATGCAGTGCACCAAATATCATCAGAACAATGTTTAGCTGCAATTTATCAAGTGAGTGCTAGATGTGATGCTTGCATTGGTGCAAGAGGACAACATATTGAGCAATATTTACATTAAAAAGAACATAACATAAATATAAATAAATAAGTATAAAAATGAAAACTTGTTTTGTTTCTTTTTTTGCGATGTTCTCTAAAACTAAGCAAAAACGAGCAAATCTCTAAAGGACTTTTTGTCTTAGTTTTTCGGTCCCCTATAAGTTCCTGAAGTTTTGCCATTTAAATTCGGGACACCCTGTATATAATGGCAAATTTCAGAAATATCCATATCTGGCGTTAAAACCTTTTGAAGAATGTTGTCAATTAACTGGACAATTATAAGAGTTTTTTTTTTTTTTTTTTTTTTTTTGCATATGGCACTTTTTCAAGCAAGGGGCGGTTCTTTAGTGACACTCCTTCAAATATAATGTGCTCAGATGCCAGCAGCTCTCTCAGCCTGATTTGCTTTTCATAATTCTGGCCAGTTTCTTCTACACATTCTATAGCCTCAGGAGATGCGCTGTTTGTACTTGGATCCATATTTTGATCACTTTCCTGTTGCAATATTTCATTTTTTATATCATTGACCTCCATGGAGACAATATATTGTTACGGAATGGTCCGCGATTCATTGTTCTGGGACTATAACATCAGGATATATTTCATACAAAAATGACAGTAGTCTTCTCCTGTATCCTGTTATGTCAGTCTCTTGTTTAGTTGCCAAGTAGTAAGCACGGATGACAGCGATTCATTTCTCTTGTCCATCTCATCCGCTTCTGTCTTCCACTTGGATTTGGGGGTGCTCTTCGATGCGCAGGAGACTGTAAAGCCCCCAAGCCCAAGTCTGAGATAAGTCCGTAAGAAGGCCGTCTTACGGTTCCATAAAACATCGGGGCACCGCTAGCACAACCAGCCGACGTCGAAGAATAATTCCCTCCAGAGCAGCCTTCACTCCGGATTCGTCCGAGGCTTGTCTTCTAGTAGACCATTGTAAATGGGAAGTTGCATTTCATACCTTCTGCCAGGTTCTTGACGAGCGCCTCTAACATGAGAATCAGACGCTAACCAGGATACTGCTCATTCTGGGTACAGACGCACCTGGATTTGATCTAGTTTTGGCCCGCCACGGGTATTTTATTTCCCCGGTGCCCACCATATCTGGTGAGGGTTTCCCTATCCGCCACCTGGGGAGGCACCCCACAGTGGGACGAAACTATGTTTTTTCTGGACATCGCATTTTGAGCCTCTAAAAATTATTGCATCGACTTGAAATTTCATATGGGTATGTTTTCAAAGGTGTAAAATTCGAATCTAAAGTCAGTTTTTTCCCATCATTTCAGGACTTTGCGCTGTTAACTAATAGTGTGTCTAAAAAAATCTAATTTTCGATTTTTCGTGTTTTGATTGAAGGGATATTATTTTCTATGATTTTTGATGTGCTCTATCGAATTTAAAAATCCGCAAATCAATCAGTTTACCGTTATGTGAGTTATGCGTGTTTTTTGCCTTTTTCGTCGATCGGAGTTTCTAAAAAATTAAACAATTTGCGGTTTGTCAGAAACCTGATAGGTAATAAATATTGTCCACAACCGAAAAAGAAACTATTCAGTTATTTAATAGAAGTAATCAATTATAGCCCACAGGCTCCTATACTGTGGTTATCGAAATTTTATCGTTGGATCCTTTCGTTCAAATTCGTCGTGTCAGTGTTAGCATTCAGACCTATTCCGATATCAATTTTAAGCATTTTTATTGGTGAATACTTGTGGATAACATTTGTGAAGTCCATTTGTTGTAGGAATTTGGACCACTTTCTGTACAAGTTGAATTATCAAAGTAAATCCAAATATTCTCCAAGGTCGTAAGTGGTCGCAGACCATTTCGATCTTGAGTTACTTTTTATAATCGATATTTCAAATTAAAATAGGTTTCGATTTAAACAAGTATAAACATTTTTCAAAAATCAATTTTTTGTTGAAATTTTCAAATTTAAATACATTTATTTTTTATAATTATTATTTTTTACAGGAAAACGTTTTATTGCCAATTATTTTATCATGCTAAAAACTTTCAACTACAAAAAATTTACATCGGTTGTGTAAACAATTTCTAATGCAATTCAACAAAACGGGAAATTTGCGAGAACCTTTCACTCAAACATAGCATATCGATGTTGATGTCCTGTTTGTGCTTAATAAAATTATGTTTAACGTACTGTTGTTTATCGACAATGACCATAGTAAACATTTTATAAGTGATTCAAGCCACAAATATAAATGTTTGTTTTCAACCAATGTTCAACAAATTACATAAGCTCGTCCCACTGTGCGACATAGGGGGTTGAGAACGGAGGCCCTGAAAGTTCTGTATAAAGGCGCAATTTAGCTTATTATTACTTAAGGCATCGAAATATAGCATCCAGGAATTCAGATTAAGTAAAACAAGGCAAAGCTGGAAAGGGTCCAAAGACTAATGGCACTCAAAATTATCAAAAGTTTTCGGACACTTTCTGACGAAGCCGCTTTTTTTTTGCCAAAATGATCTCCATTAGTATACTAGCTGACAAATATGTAGGTAAAATAATCCAATAGGGTTACTGCTGAAATGAAAACACTTCAAAGATATAAACAGACAAAACAAAAGGGGTAAAACAAGGATTATAATGTGAGGGGAAGGAGTTCTACAAATCTTTAATTCCAAATATTCTCCAAGGTCGCAAGTGGTTGCAGACCATTTTGATCTTGAGTTACTTTTCAGTATTGATATTTTGAATTAAAATGGGTTTCGACTTAAACAAGTTTAAACATTTTTCTAAAATCAATTTTTTTGTTGAAATTTAAAAGTTTAAATACATTTATTATTTTTATTTTTTGTAATTATTATTTTCACAGAAAAATGTTTTATTGCCAATTGTGATATCATGATTTAAAGCTGTGAACAGCAAAAAATTTACATCGGACGTGTACACAATTTCTAATACAATTTAACGAAACGGGATATTTGCGAGAACCTTTCAAACAAACCTAGATTATCGGTCTTTTGTAATGTTAGTGCGTAATAATATTATGTTTAACGTACTGTTGTTTATCGACAATGACCTTAGTAAACATTTTATAAATGATTCAAGCCATAAATATAAATTTGTGTTTTCAACCGATGTCCAACAAATTACGTAGGCTCGTCCCACTGTGCGCCCGGTGTAAGACTAGCAACTCCACACGGGTTATTATTATTATTATATATATGTTTATTAAGGTTCTTGAGGTTCAGTCAATAAATAAAAACAACTATTTTGGCGACGTTTTGAGACTATATTGTTTTCATAACCATGCCCTACAGAAAAAAAAAACCAGATTACAATAAAATTATTTGAGTTATACAAGTTATTTCCAAACATAAAGTTAGCTTCAATATAAATACATAACAACTTGCGTTAAAATAATTAAATACATATCATTACAAAATATGGAGGAGTAGGAACTACTTACAATGTTACTGGTGGATATGCTATTTGTACCTACTACTAAATTATAATAGTTCTAGTACACAACTGACCTGGGAAAGTGAAAAAAAAGGTGAAGGTTGGGAGGGATTTTCAAAACTGGTGGTATTCCCAGACGCAGGTACAAGAAGGGAATTCCGTATTTCGGTGTTGAGTTTATTACTTTTAATAATTATTTATGACTTTTAACTCGAAACCTTAATGGAACAATAGAAACAGAATGGTGGAAAAAACCAGCACATTCCGGAAGGTATTTACATTATACTAGCCAAGTTATAAATTCAATACCGCAAAATATTTAACAAATCGTGCTATAAAATTATCCACAGAAAAATATAAACCAACAGCGGAAAAGAAAGTAGTAGGCCTTCTTTTAATAAATAGATATCCACATTTGCAAACTACTAAAACAAACAAATACTTAACAGAAACAACAAGAAAATAACTATAAAAGATATTACACTATTCCATACATACAAACACTATCAGAAAGACTCACAAATAACCATAAAACTGATTTCACTGTCACATTCAAAAATAGGTCTACCGTTGAAAAATTATTCACCATAAAAATAATTTTTAGAAAAAAAACAAAACCGACTTATACAAACATGAACTAAAAAATGAAAAATAATATTTTAATTGCTTCGAAACAAAAACCATTAAATGACAATCAACGAAATTATCGATACTTATATACCTATTTACAATTTATGATCAGTTATTTTTGGAGTCGGTGCCAACCAAAACAAACAGAATTCGAAAAGAAATGGTAATTGTAAAGATCCTCCCACTGTTTCATCACCGCCACACCGCTGTCTTCGGCCATTCGAATGTTTATTGCTAAGGCAGGATTAAACTGCCCTTCTTGGCACCGACTCCAAAAATAATTGATCATAAATTGTGAATAGATATATAAGTATCGATAATTTCGTTATCGATAATATAAAAAAAAAATGCAGATGAGTTGAGAACCTCCTGTTTTTTGAAGTCGGTTGAAAACCAAAGATGTAGATAAATTGGAATTAAAGTATAATATTGTCTACGAAATACCGTGCGAAGATAATTGTGGCAGGTCTTATTTCGGTACATCGGAACAATACCTCCAACGACGTGGTTATCAACACAAATACAGTTGCACGTCCATAACTAAAAACCTGACCAAACAACTCTAAACACACATTACAGGAAAACAAAACATTCTTTAAAATTTAATTCCACCAAAATTATTCATCATGAAAAAAGTCATTTTAAACGAAATATCAAAGAAATGATGACCATTAAAAAATTTAAAAATCGTATAAGAAACAAAAAAACAAACTTTCTAAATCAGAACTGGGCATAATTCAATTATATTGTAATCCGATTATAATTGGAATCCTTTTTATTTCAAACAAATCTAATTGAAATAGCTCGTGTATGAATAACAGTAATTCCACAAAGTTATTCAAAAGGGATTACGATGTAATTCTAAAATGTGCTTCGATTACAGATTACACACTTGAATTACGGATTACTATTTCTTTTAATTGATGATATGAGTTATTTACAGATTTAATTCGATTACAATATTTCATCCATCAAATTGGCAAAAAAATATCGGAATATCAGTTTTCACTCCACCATTTAAGTTTAAGTTTTTTTTTTCTTTTGTTAACAGTTTTGAATTATTCCCATCTTTATTATTTTTATTAGGAAGGAGGGAGGTGAGGGGTCTGAATTTGTACTTAAAAAACGGCTTTGCCAAATTTTAATGAAATTTGATAATTATATTTCTTTCTTACTTATTAACATTTTTTAAAGGTTTTAACAGTTTTATTTATAAGCGGGGGTAGGAAGCGCGGCTATATTTCTATTTTGAGAACGGATCTGCCAATTTTAATGAAATTAGATAATTATGTTTCTTTCGTACTTCCTTACATTTTTTTAAAGGTTTGAACAGTTTTATTTATAAGCGGGGGTGGGAAGAGCGGCTATATTTCTATTTTGAGAACGGCTCTGCCACTTCTAATACAAATTTAATAATTATGTTTGTTTCGTACTTATTCACATTTTTTTAAAGGTTTGAACAGTTTTATTAATAAGTAGGGGTGGGAAGGGTGGCTATATTTCTACATTGAGAACGGCTCTACCAATTTTAATGAAATTTGATAATTATGTTACTTTCGTTCTTATTTTTTTTTTTTTTTTTTTAGAACTTTTACTGAGTAAATATTACAATCTTCCACAAATGTGGGTAATAAGTAGTATAGATTGCATGTGATTACATTCATACATTATGTACAAAAAGAGAGAGAAAAAAAAAATTATATATACAAAATAAAATAAATATAAAGATAACAGAAAGAACTTCCTATACATGAACAATATACAAATAAATAAAATTAAATACTAAAATAAGAAAAAAATAAAATATTGAGTAAGTAAAAAAAAAAAAATCGTAGTAATAAAAAATAAAACAAAATTAAATCATAAGTTAAAAACACAATCGTACTTTATTTACAATACACACTCATCCTAGGGACCCCCAGCCAGACCCCTCCCTCCAATTATGGACGGACAAGCCAGGCATAGTTCGTACTTATTAACATTTTTTTTAAAGGTTTAAACAGTTTTATTAATAAGTGGGGGTGGGAAGGGCGGGCGGCTATATTTCTATATTGAGAACGGCTCTACCAATTATAATGAAATTTGATAATTATGTTACTTTCGTACTTATTAACATTTTTTTCAAAGGTTTGAACAGTTTTAATTATAAGTGGGGGTGAAAAGGGCGGCTATATTTCTATATTGAGAACGGCTATACAAATTTTAATGAAATTTGATAATTATATTACTTTCGTACTTATTAACATTTTTTTAAAGGTTTGAACATTTTTATTAATAAGTGGGGGTGGGAAGGGCGGCTTTATTTCTATATTGAGAACGGCTCTACTAATTTTAATGAAATTTAATAATTATGTTACTTTCGTACTTATTAACATTGTTTTAAAGGTTTGAACAGTTTTATTAATAAGTGGGGATGGAAAGAGCGCGTATATTTCTATATTGAGAACGGATCTGCCAATTTTAATAAAATTTGATAATTATGTTTCTTTCGTACTTATTTACATTTTATAATTTTTTTTTACAGTTTTATTAAGAAGTGGGGGTGGAAAGAGCGGCTATATTTCTATATTGAGAACGGCTCTGCCAATTTTAATAAAAACTTGATAATTAAGTTTCTTTCGTACTTATTAACATTTTTTTATAAAGGTTTTTTTTAACAGTTTTATTTATATGTGGGGGTAGAAACCGCGTCTATATTTCTATTTTGAGAACAGATCTGCCAATTTTAATGAAATTAGATAATTATGTTTCTTTCGTACTTACTAACATTTTATTAATTATTTTACAGTTTTATTAAGAAGTGGGGTGGAAAGAGCGGCTATATTTCTTTATTGAAAAAGGCTCTGCCAATTTTAATAAAAATTTGATAATTAAGTTCCTTTCGTACTTACTAACATTTTATAAATTTCTTTACAGTTTTATTTATAAGTAGAGGTAGAAACCGCGTCTATATTTCTATTTTGAAAACGGCTCTACCAATTTTAATGAAATTTGATAATTATGTTACTTTCGTACTTACTAACAACAGTTATAAATATTTTTTTAACAGTTTTATTAATAAGTGGGGGTGGGAAGAGCGGCTACGTTTCTATATTGAGAACGGCTCTGCCACTTATAATACAAATTTATTAATCAAGTTTGTTTCGTACTTATTAACATTTTTTAAAGGTATTAACAGTTTTATTTATAAGTGAGGGTAGAATCCGCGGCTATATTTCTATTTTGAAAACGGCTCTCCAAATTTTAGTAAAAATTTAATAATTAAGTTTGTTTTGTACTTATTAACATTTTTTTAAAGGTTTGAACAGTTTTATTAATAAGTAGGGTGGGAAAGGCGGCTTTATTTCTATATTGAGAACGGCTCTACCAATTTTAATGAAATTTGATAATTATGTTATTTTCGTACTTATTAACATTGTTTTAAAGGTTTGAACAGTTTTATTAATAAGTGGGGATGGAAAGAGCGCGTATATTTCTATATTGAGAACGAATCTGCCAATTTTAATAAAAATTTGATAATTAAGTTCCTTTCGTACTTACTAACATTTTATAAATTTCTTTACAGTTTTATTTATAAGTAGAGGTAGAAACCGCGTCTATATTTCTATTTTGAAAACGGCTCTACCAATTTTAATGAAATTTGATAATTATGTTACTTTCGTACTTACTAACAGTTTATAAATATTTTTTTAACAGTTTTATTAAGAAGTGGGGTGGAAAGAGCGGCTATATTTCTTTATTGAAAAAGGCTCTGCCAATTTTAATAAAAATTTGATAATTAAGTTCCTTTCGTACTTACTAACATTTTATAAATTTCTTTACAGTTTTATTTATAAGTAGAGGTAGAAACCGCGGCTATATTTCTATATTGAGAACGGCTCTACCAATTTTAATGAAATTTGATAATTACGTTACTTTCGTACTTATTAACATTTTTTTAAAGGTTTGAACAGTTTTACTAATAAGTGGGGGGGGGAGGGGCGGCTATATTTCTATTTTGAGAACAGATCTGCCAATTTTAATGAAATTAGATAATTATGTTTCTTTCGTACTTACTAACATTTTATTAATTATTTTACAGTTTTATTAAGAAGTGGGGTGGAAAGAGCGGCTATATTTCTTTATTGAAAAAGGCTCTGCCAATTTTAATAAAAATTTGATAATTAAGTTCCTTTCGTACTTACTAACATTTTATAAATTTCTTTACAGTTTTATTTATAAGTAGAGGTAGAAACCGCGTCTATATTTCTATTTTGAAAACGGCTCTACCAATTTTAATGAAATTTGATAATTATGTTACTTTCGTACTTACTAACAGTTTATAAATATTTTTTTTTTTAACAGTTTTATTAATAAGTGGGGGTGGGAAGAGCGGCTACGTTTCTATATTGAGAACGGCTCTGCCACTTATAATACAAATTTATTAATCAAGTTTGTTTCGTACTTATTAACATTTTTTAAAGGTATTAACAGTTTTATTTATAAGTGAGGGTAGAATCCGCGGCTATATTTCTATTTTGAAAACGGCTCTCCAAATTTTAGTAAAAATTTAATAATTAAGTTTGTTTTGTACTTATTAACATTTTTTAAAGGTTTGAACAGTTTTATTAATAAGTAGGGTGGGAAAGGCGGCTTTATTTCTATATTGAGAACGGCTCTACCAATTTTAATGAAATTTGATAATTATGTTATTTTCGTACTTATTAACATTGTTTTAAAGGTTTGAACAGTTTTATTAATAAGTGGGGATGGAAAGAGCGCGTATATTTCTATATTGAGAACGAATCTGCCAATTTTAATAAAATTTGATAATTATGTTTCTTTCGTACTTATTTACATTTCATAATTTTTTTTTACAGTTTTATTAAGAAGTGGGGTGGAAAGAGCGGCTATATTTCTATATTGAAAACGGCTCTGCCAATTTTAATAAAAATTTGATAATTAAGTTTCTTTCGTACTTACTAACATTTTATAAATTTTTTTACAGTTTTATTTATAAGTAGGGGTAGAAACCGCGTCTATATTTCTATTTTGAAAACGGCTCTACCAATTTTAATGAAATTTGATAATTACGTTACTTTCGTACTTATTAACATTTTTTTAAAGGTTTGAACAGTTTTACTAATAAGTGGGGGTGGGAGGGGCGGCTATATTTCTATTTTGAGAACAGATCTGCCAATTTTAATGAAATTAGATAATTATGTTTCTTTCGTACTTACTAACATTTTATTAATTATTTTACAGTTTTATTAAGAAGTGGGGTGGAAAGAGCGGCTATATTTCTTTATTGAAAAAGGCTCTGCCAATTTTAATAAAAATTTGATAATTAAGTTCCTTTCGTACTTACTAACATTTTATAAATTTCTTTACAGTTTTATTTATAAGTAGAGGTAGAAACCGCGTCTATATTTCTATTTTGAAAACGGCTCTACCAATTTTAATGAAATTTGATAATTATGTTACTTTCGTACTTACTAACAGTTTATAAATATTTTTTTAACAGTTTTATTAATAAGTGGGGGTGGGAAGAGCGGCTACGTTTCTATATTGAGAACGGCTCTGCCACTTATAATACAAATTTATTAATCAAGTTTGTTTCGTACTTATTAACATTTTTTAAAGGTATTAACAGTTTTATTTATAAGTGAGGGTAGAATCCGCGGCTATATTTCTATTTTGAAAACGGCTCTCCAAATTTTAGTAAAAATTTAATAATTAAGTTTGTTTCGTACTTATTAACATTTTTTAAAGGTTTGAACAGTTTTATTAAGAAGTGGGGTGGAAAGAGCGGCTATATTTCTATATTGAAAAAGGCTCTACCAATTTTAATGAAATTTGATAATTATGTTATTTTCGTACTTATTAACATTTTTTTAAAAGTTTAAACAGTTTTATGAATAAGTGGGGGTGGGAGGGGCGGCTATATTTCTATTTTGAGAACGGATCTGCCAATTTTAATGAAATTAGATAATTATGTTTCTTTCGTACTTACTAACATTTTATAAATATTTTTTGAACAGTTTCATTAATAAGTGGGGGTGGGAAGAGCGGCTACGTTTCTATATTGAGAACGGCTCTGCCACTTATAATACAAATTTATTAATCAAGTTTGTTTCGTACTTATTAACATTTTTTAAAGGTATTAACAGTTTTATTTATAAGTGAGGGTAGAATCCGCGGCTATATTTCTATTTTGAAAAACGGCTCTCCAAATTTTAGTAAAAATTTAATAATTAAGTTTGTTTCGTACTTATTAACATTTTTTAAAGGTTTGAACAGTTTTATTAATAAGTGGGGTGGGAAAGGCGGCTTTATTTCTATATTGAGAACGGCTCTACCAATTTTAATGAAATTTGATAATTATGTTACTTTCGTACTTATTAACATTGTTTTAAAGGTTTGAACAGTTTTATTAATAAGTGGGGATGGAAAGAGCGCGTATATTTCTATATTGAGAACGAATCTGCCAATTTTAATAAAATTTGATAATTATGTTTCTTTCGTACTTATTTACATTTCATAATTTTTTTTACAGTTTTATTAAGAAGTGGGGTGGAAAGAGCGGCTATATTTCTATATTGAAAACGGCTCTACCAATTTTAATGAAATTTGATAATTAAGTTTCTTTCGTACTTACTAACATTTTATAAATTTTTTTACAGTTTTATTTATAAGTAGGGGTAGAAACCGCGTCTATATTTCTATTTTGAAAACGGCTCTACCAATTTTAATGAAATTTGATAATTACGTTACTTTCGTACTTATTAACATTTTTTTTAAAGGTTTGAACAGTTTTATTTATAAGTAGAGGTAGAAACCGCGTCTATATTTCTATTTTGAAAACGGCTCTACCAATTTTAATGAAATTTGATAATTATGTTACTTTCGTACTTACTAACATTTTATAAATATTTTTTGAACAGTTTTATTAATAAGTGGGGGTGGGAAGAGCGGCTACGTTTCTATATTGAGAACGGCTCTGCC
Organism: Euschistus heros; assembly: GCA_003667255.2. Lineage (NCBI taxonomy): Eukaryota > Metazoa > Arthropoda > Insecta > Hemiptera > Pentatomidae > Euschistus > Euschistus heros. The sequence goes on along the minus strand of RCWM02000324.1, from coordinate 52,528 downwards.
ACTTATAATACAAATTTATTAATCAAGTTTGTTTCGTACTTATTAACATTTTTTAAAGGTATTAACAGTTTTATTTATAAGTGAGGGTAGAATCCGCGGCTATATTTCTATTTTGAAAACGGCTCTCCAAATTTTAGTAAAAATTTAATAATTAAGTTTGTTTCGTACTTATTAACATTTTTTAAAGGTTTGAACAGTTTTATTAATAAGTGGGGGTGGGAGGGGCGGCTACATTTCTAAATTGAGAACGGCTTTACCAATTTTAATAAAATTTGATAATTATGTTACTTTCGTACTTATTAACATTTTTTTAAAGGTTTGAACAGTTTTATTTATAAGCGGGGGGGAGTAGGAGCAACTATATTTCTATTTTTAAAACGGCTCTGCCACTTTTAATACAAATTTAATAATTATGTTACTTTCGTACTTATTAACATTGTTTTAAAGGTTTGAACAGTTTTATTAATAAGTGGGGATGGAAAGAGCGCGTATATTTCTATATTGAGAACGGATCTGCCAATTTTAATAAAATTTGATAATTATGTTTCTTTCGTACTTATTTACATTTTATAATTTTTTTTACAGTTTTATTTATAAGTGAGGGTAGAATCCGCGGCTATATTTCTATTTTGAGAACGGATCTGCCAATTTTAATGAAATTAGATAATTATGTTTCTTTCGTACTTCCTTACATTTTTTTTAAAGGTTTGAACAGTTTTATTTATAAGCGGGGGTGGGAAGAGCGGCTATATTTCTATTTTGAGAACGGCTCTGCCACTTCTAATACAAATTTAATAATTATGTTTGTTTCGTACTTATTCACATTTTTTTAAAGGTTTGAACAGTTTTATTAATAAGTAGGAGTGGAAAGGGTGGCTATATTTCTACATTGAGAACGGCTTTACCAATTTTAATGAAATTTGATAATTATGTTACTTTCGTTCTTATTTTTTTTTTTTTTTTAGAACTTTTACTGAGTAAATATTACAATCTTCCACAAATGTGGGCAATAAGTAGTATAGATTGCATGTGATTACATTCATACATTATGTACAAAAAGAGAGAGAAAAAAAATTATATATACAAAATAAAATAAATATAAAGATAACAGAAAGAACTTCCTATACATGAACAATATACAAATAAATAAAATTAAATACTAAAATAAGAAAAAAAAAAAATATTGAGTAAGTAAAAAAAAAAAAAAAAAATGTTCACTCGTAGTAATAAAAAATAAAACAAAATTAAATCATAAGTTAAAAACACAATCGTACTTTATTTACAATACACACTCATCCTAGGGACCCCCAGCCAGACCCCTCCCTCCAATTATGGACGGACAAGCCAGGCATAGTTCGTACTTATTAACATTTTTTTTAAAGGTTTAAACAGTTTTATTAATAAGTGGGGTGGGAAGGGCGGCTATATTTCTATATTGAGAACGGCTCTACCAATTTTAATGAAATTTGATAATTATGTTACTTTCGTACTTATTAACATTTTTTTTAAAGATTTGAACAGTTTTAATTATAAGTGGGGGTGAAAAGGGCGGCTATATTTCTAAATTGAGAACGGCTATACAAATTTTAATGAAATTTGATAATTATATTACTTTCGTACTTATTAACATTTTTTTAAAGGTTTGAACATTTTTATTAATAAGTGGGGGTGGGAAGGGCGGCTTTATTTCTATATTGAGAACGGCTCTACTAATTTTAATGAAATTTAATAATTATGTTACTTTCGTACTTATTAACATTGTTTTAAAGGTTTGAACAGTTTTATTAATAAGTGGGGATGGAAAGAGCGCGTATATTTCTATATTGAGAACGGATCTGCCAATTTTAATAAAATTTGATAATTATGTTTCTTTCGTACTTATTTACATTTTATAATTTTTTTTACAGTTTTATTAAGAAGTGGGGGTGGAAAGAGCGGCTATATTTCTATATTGAGAACGGCTCTGCCAATTTTAATAAAAACTTGATAATTAAGTTTCTTTCGTACTTACTAACATTTTATAAATTTTTTTACAGTTTTATTTATATGTAGGGGTAGAAACCGCGTCTATATTTCTATTTTGAAAACGGCTCTACCAATTTTAATGAAATTTGATAATTATGTTACTTTCGTACTTATTTACATTTCATAATTTTTTTTACAGTTTTATTAAGAAGTGGGGTGGAAAGAGCGGCTATATTTCTATATTGAAAACGGCTCTGCCAATTTTAATAAAAATTTGATAATTAAGTTTCTTTCGTACTTACTAACATTTTATAAATTTTTTTACAGTTTTATTTATAAGTAGGGGTAGAAACCGCGTCTATATTTCTATTTTGAAAACGGCTCTACCAATTTTAATGAAATTTGATAATTACGTTACTTTCGTACTTATTAACATTTTTTTAAATGTTTGAACAGTTTTACTAATAAGTGGGGGTGGGAGGGGCGGCTATATTTCTATTTTGAGAACAGATCTGCCAATTTTAATGAAATTAGATAATTATGTTTCTTTCGTACTTACTAACATTTTATTAATTATTTTACAGTTTTATTAAGAAGTGGGGTGGAAAGAGCGGCTATATTTCTTTATTGAAAAAGGCTCTGCCAATTTTAATAAAAATTTGATAATTAAGTTCCTTTCGTACTTACTAACATTTTATAAATTTCTTTACAGTTTTATTTATAAGTAGAGGTAGAAACCGCGTCTATATTTCTATTATAAAACGGCTCTACCAATTTTAATAAAATTTGATAATTATGTTACTTTCGTACTTACTAACAGTTTATAAATATTTTTTTAACAGTTTTATTAATAAGTGGGGGTGGGAAGAGCGGCTACGTTTCTATATTGAGAACGGCTCTGCCACTTATAATACAAATTTATTAATCAAGTTTGTTTCGTACTTATTAACATTTTTTAAAGGTATTAACAGTTTTATTTATAAGTGAGGGTAGAATCCGCGGCTATATTTCTATTTTGAAAACGGCTCTCCAAATTTTAGTAAAAATTTAATAATTAAGTTTGTTTCGTACTTATTAACATTTTTTAAAGGTTTGAACAGTTTTATTAATAAGTAGGGTGGGAAAGGCGGCTTTATTTCTATATTGAGAACGGCTCTACCAATTTTAATGAAATTTGATAATTATGTTATTTTCGTACTTATTAACATTTTTTTAAAAGTTTAAACAGTTTTATGAATAAGTGGGGGTGGAAGGGGCGGCTATATTTCTATTTTGAGAACGGATCTGCCAATTTTAATGAAATTAGATAATTATGTTTCTTTCGTACTTACTAACATTTTATAAATATTTTTTGAACAGTTTCATTAATAAGTGGGGGTGGGAAGAGCGGCTACGTTTCTATATTGAGAACGGCTCTGCCACTTATAATACAAATTTATTAATCAAGTTTGTTTCGTACTTATTAACATTTTTTAAAGGTTTTAACAGTTTTATTTATAAGTGAGGGTAGAATCCGCGGCTATATTTCTATTTTGAAAACGGCTCTGCAAATTTTAAAAAAAATTTAATAATTAAGTTTGTTTCGTACTTATTAAAATTTTTTAAAGGTTTGAACATTTTTATTAATAAGTGGGGGTGGGAAGGGCGGCTTTATTTCTATATTGAGAACGGCTCTACCAATTTTAATGAAATTTGATAATTATGTTACTTTCGTACTTATTAACATTTTTTTAAAGGTTTGAACAGTTTTATTAATAAGTGGGGATGGAAAGAGCGCGTATATTTCTATATTGAGAACGAATCTGCCAATTTTAATAAAATTTGATAATTATGTTTCTTTCGTACTTATTTACATTTCATAATTTTTTTTACAGTTTTATTAAGAAGTGGGGTGGAAAGAGCGGCTATATTTCTATATTGAAAACGGCTCTGCCAATTTTAATAAAAATTTGATAATTAAGTTTCTTTCGTACTTACTAACATTTTATAAATTTTTTTACAGTTTTATTTATAAGTAGGGGTAGAAACCGCGTCTATATTTCTATTTTGAAAACGGCTCTACCAATTTTAATGAAATTTGATAATTACGTTACTTTCGTACTTATTAACATTTTTTTAAAGGTTTGAACAGTTTTATTAATAAGTGGGGGTGGGAGGGGCGGCTATATTTCTATTTTGAGAACGGATCTGCCAATTTTAATGAAATTAGATAATTATGTTTCTTTCGTACTTACTAACATTTTATTAATTTTTTTACAGTTTTATTAAGAAGTGGGGTGGAAAGAGCGGCTATATTTCTATATTGAAAAAGGCTCTGCCAATTTTAATAAAAAATTGATAATTAAGTTTCTTTCGTACTTACTAACATTTTATAAATTTCTTTACAGTTTTATTTATAAGTATAGGTAGAAACCGCGTCTATATTTCTATTTTGAAAACTGCTCTACCAATTTTAATGAAATTTGATAATTATGTTACTTTCGTACTTACTAACATTTTATAAATATTTTTTTTAACAGTTTTATTAATAAGTGGGGGTGGGAAGAGCGGCTACGTTTCTATATTGAGAACGGCTCTGCCACTTATAATACAAAATTTTATTAATCAAGTTTGTTTCGTACTTATTAACATTTTTTAAAGGTATTAACAGTTTTATTTATAAGTGAGGGTAGAATCCGCGGCTATATTTCTATTTTGAAAACGGCTCTCCAAATTTTAGTAAAAATTTAATAATTAAGTTTGTTTCGTACTTATTAACATTTTTTAAAGGTTTGAACAGTTTTATTAATAAGTGGGGTGTGAAAAGGGCGGCTATATTTCTATATTGAGAACGGCTCTACCAATTTTAATGAAATTTGATAATTATGTTACTTTCGTACTTATTAACATTTTTTTAAAAGTTTTTTTAAACAGTTTTATTTAATAAGTGGGGGTGGGAGGGGCGGCTATATTTCTATTTTGAGAAACGGCTCTGCCAATTTTAATGAAATTTAGATAATTATGTTTCTTTCGTACTTACTAACATTTTTTAAAGGTTTTTTGAACAGTTTTATTAATAAGTGGGGGTGGGAAGAGCGGCTACGTTTCTATATTGAGAACGGCTCTGCCACTTATAATACAAATTTATTAATCAAGTTTGTTTCGTACTTATTAACATTTTTTAAAGGTATTAACAGTTTTATTTATAGTGAGGGTAGAATCCGCGGCTATATTTCTATTTTGAAAACGGCTCTCCAAATTTTAGTAAAAATTTAATAATTAAGTTTGTTTCGTACTTATTAACATTTTTTAAAGGTTTGAACAGTTTTATTAATAAGTGGGGTGGGAAAGGCGGCTTTATTTCTATATTGAGAACGGCTCTACCAATTTTAATGAAATTTGATAATTATGTTACTTTCGTACTTATTAACATTGTTTTAAAGGTTTGAACAGTTTTATTAATAAGTGGGGATGGAAAGAGCGCGTATATTTCTATATTGAGAACGAATCTGCCAATTTTAATAAAATTTGATAATTATGTTTCTTTCGTACTTATTTACATTTCATAATTTTTTTTACAGTTTTATTAAGAAGTGGGGTGGAAAGAGCGGCTATATTTCTATATTGAAAACGGCTCTACCAATTTTAATGAAATTTGATAATTAAGTTTCTTTCGTACTTACTAACATTTTATAAATTTTTTTACAGTTTTATTTATAAGTAGGGGTAGAAACCGCGTCTATATTTCTATTTTGAAAACGGCTCTACCAATTTTAATGAAATTTGATAATTACGTTACTTTCGTACTTATTAACATTTTTTTTAAAGGTTTGAACAGTTTTTTTAATTTATAAGTAGAGGAAGTGGGAAAGAGCGGCTATATTTCTATTTTGAAAAGGCTCTGCCAAACGGCTCTACCAATTTTAATGAAATTTGATAATTTTATGATAATTATGTTACTTTCGTACTTACTAACATTTTATAAAAATTTTTTTTGAACAGTTTTATTAATAAGTGGGGGTGGGAAGAGCGGCTACGTTTCTATATTGAGAACGGCTCTGCCACTTATAATACAAATTTATTAATCAAGTTTGTTTTTCGTACTTATTAACATTTTTTAAAGGTATTAACAGTTTTATTTATAAGTGAGGGTAGAATCCGCGGCTATATTTCTATTTTGAAAACGGCTCTCCAAATTTTAGTAAAAATTTAATAATTAAGTTTGTTTCGTACTTATTAACATTTTTTAAAGGTTTGAACAGTTTTATTATAAGTAGGGTGGGAAAGGCGGCTTTATTTCTATATTGAGAACGGCTCTACTAATTTTAATGAAATTTGATAATTATGTTATTTTCGTACTTATTAACATTTTTTTAAAAGTTTAAACAGTTTTATGAATAAGTGGGGGTGGGAGGGGCGGCTATATTTCTATTTTGAGAACGGATCTGCCAATTTTAATGAAATTAGATAATTATGTTTCTTTCGTACTTACTAACATTTTATAAATATTTTTTTGAACAGTTTCATTAATAAGTGGGGGTGGGAAGAGCGGCTACGTTTCTATATTGAGAACGGCTCTGCCACTTATAATACAAATTTATTAATCAAGTTTGTTTCGTACTTATTAACATTTTTTAAAGGTATTAACAGTTTTATTTATAAGTGAGGGTAGAATCCGCGGCTATATTTCTATTTTGAAAACGGCTCTCCAAATTTTAGTAAAAATTTAATAATTAAGTTTGTTTCGTACTTATTAACATTTTTTAAAGGTTTGAACAGTTTTATTAATAAGTGGGGGTGGGAAAGGGGCGGCTACATTTCTAAATTGAGAACGGCTTTACCAATTTTAATAAAATTTGATAATTATGTTACTTTCGTACTTATTAACATTTTTTTAAAGGTTTGAACAGTTTTATTTATAAGCGGGGGTGGTAGGAGCAACTATATTTCTATTTTGAAAACGGCTCTGCCACTTTTAATACAAATTTAATAATTATGTTACTTTCGTACTTATTAACATTGTTTTTTTTTGAACAGTTTTATTAATAAGTGGGGATGGAAAGAGCGCTATATTTCTATATTGAGAACGGATCTGCCAATTTTAATAAAATATGATAATTATGTTTCTTTCGTACTTATTTACATTTTATAATTTTTTTTACAGTTTTATTTATAAGTGAGGGTAGAATCCGCGGCTATATTTCTATTTTGAAAACGGCTCTACCAATTTTAATGAAATTTGATAATTACGTTACTTTCGTACTTATTAACATTTTTTTAAAGGTTTGAACAGTTTTATTAATAAGTGGGGGTGGGAGGGGCGGCTATATTTCTATTTTGAGAACGGATCTGCCAATTTTAATGAAATTAGATAATTATGTTTCTTTCGTACTTACTAACATTTTATTAATTTTTTTACAGTTTTATTAAGAAGTGGGGTGGAAAGAGCGGCTATATTTCTATATTGAAAAAGGCTCTGCCAATTTTAATAAAAATTTGATAATTAAGTTTCTTTCGTACTTACTAACATTTTATAAATTTCTTTACAGTTTTATTTATAAGTAGAGGTAGAAACCGCGTCTATATTTCTATATTGAAAACGGCTCTGCCAATTTTAATAAAAATTTGATAATTAAGTTTACTTTTTCGTACTTACTAACATTTTTAAATTTTTTTACAGTTTTATTTATAAGTAGGGGTAGAAACCGCGTCTATATTTCTATTTTGAAAACGGCTCTACCAATTTTAATAAAAATTTAATAATTAAGTTTTTTCGTACTTATTAACATTTTTTAAAGGTTTGAACAGTTTTATTAAGAAGTGGGGTGGAAAGAGCGGCTATATTTCTATATTGAAAAAGGCTCTGCCAATTTTAATAAAAATTTGATAATTAAGTTTCTTTCATACTTACTAACATTTTTAAAATTTTTTTACAGTTTTATTATAAGTATAGGTAGAAACCGCGTCTATATTTCTATTTTGAAAACGGCTCTACCAATTTTAATGAAATTTGATAATTATGTTACTTTCGTACTTATTAACATTTTTTTAAAGGTTTGAACAGTTTTATTAATAAGTGGGGGTGGGAGGGGCGGCTATATTTCTATTTTGAGAACGGATCTGCCAATTTTAATGAACTTAGATAATTATGTTTCTTTCGTACTTACTAACATTTTATTAATTTTTTTACAGTTTTATTTATAAGTAGGGGGTAGAAACCGCGTCTATATTTCTATTTTGAAAATGGCTCTACTAATTTTAATGAAATTTAATAATTATGTTACTTTCGTACTTATTAACATTGTTTTAAAGGTTTGAACAGTTTTATTAATAAGTGGGGGGGGAAAGAGCGCGCTATATTTCTATATTGAGAACGGCTCTGCCAATTTTAATAAAATTTGATAATTATGTTTCTTTCGTACTTATTTACATTTTTTTTAAAGGTTTTTAACAGTTTTATTTTATAAGTGGGGGTGGAAAGAGCGGCTATATTTCTATATTGAGAACGGCTCTGCCAATTTTAATAAAAATTTGATAATTAAGTTTCTTTCGTACTTACTAACATTTTATAAAGGTTTGAACAGTTTTATTTATAAGTAGGGGTAGAAACCGCGTCTATATTTCTATTTTGAAAACGGCTCTACCAATTTTAATGAAATTTGATAATTATGTTACTTTCGTACTTATTAACATTTTTTTTAAAGGTTTGAACAGTTTTAATTATAAGTGGGGGTGAAAAGGGCGGCTATATTTCTATATTGAGAACGGCTCTACCAATTTTAATGAAATTTGATAATTATGTTACTTTCGTACTTATTAACATTTTTTTTAAAGGTTTGAACAGTTTTATTAATAAGTGTGAGTAGGAAGGGCGGCTTTATTTCTATATTGAGAACGGCTCTACCAATTTTAATGAAATTTGATAATTATGTTACTTTCGTACTTGTTAACAATTTTTTAAAGGTTTGAACAGTTTTATTAATAAGTGGGGGTGGAAAGGGCACGTACATTTCTATATTGAGAACGGCTTTACCAATTTTAATAAAATTTGATAATTATGTTACTTTCGTACTTATTAACATTTTTTTAAAGGTTTGAACAGTTTTATTAATAAGTAGGGGTGGGAAGGGTGGCTATATTTCTACATTGAGAACGGCTCTACCCATTTTAATAAAATTTGATAATTATGTTACTTTCGTACTTGTTAACATTTTTTAAAGGTTTGAACAGTTTTATTAATAAGTGGGGGGTAGAAAGGGCGGCTACATTTCTATATTGAGAACGGCTTTACCAATTTTAATAAAATTTGATAATTATGTTACTTTTGTACTTATTAACATTTTTTTAAAGGTTTGAACAGTTCTATATAAGTGAGGTTGGAAGGCGGCTATATTTCTATATTGAAAACGGCTCTGCCAATTTTAATAAAATTTGATAATTATGTTTCTTTCGTACTTATTTACATTTTTTAAAGGTTTTTTACAGTTTTATTAAGAAGTGGGGGTGGAAAAGGGCGGCTATATTTCTATATTGAAAACGGCTCTGCCAATTTTAATAAAAATTTGATAATTAAGTTTCTTTCGTACTTACTAACATTTTTTAAAGGTTTTAACAGTTTTATTTATAAGTAGGGGTAGAAACCGCGTCTATATTTCTATTTTGAAAACGGCTCTACCAATTTTAATGAAATTTGATAATTATGTTACTTTCGTACTTATTAACAATTTTTTAAAGGTTTGAACAGTTTTAATTATAAGTGGGGGTGAAAAGGGCGGCTATATTTCTCTATTGAGAACGGCTCTACCAATTTTAATGAAATTTGATAATTATGTTACTTTCGTACTTATTAACATTTTTTTTAAAGGTTTGAACAGTTTTATTAATAAGTTGGTTAGGAAGGGCGGCTTTATTTCTATATTGAGAACGGCTCTACCAATTTTAATGAAATTTGATAATTATGTTACTTTCGTACTTATTAACATTTTTTTAAAGGTTTGAACAGTTTTATTAATATGTGGGGGTGGAAAGGGCGGCTTACATTTCTATATTGAGAACGGCTTTACCAATTTTAATAAAATTTGATAATTATGTTACTTTCGTACTTTTTAACATTTTTTTAAAGGTTTGAACAGTTTTATTAATAAGTAGGGGTGGGAAGGGTGGCTATATTTCTACATTGAGAACGGCTCTACCCATTTTAATAAAATTTGATAATTATGTTACTTTCGTACTTGTTAACAATTTTTTAAAGGTTTGAACAGTTTTATTAATAAGTGGGGGTGGAAAGGGCACGTACATTTCTATATTGAGAACGGCTTTACTAATTTTAATAAAATTTGATAATTATGTTACTTTCGTACTTATTAACATTTTTTTAAAGGTTTGAACAGTTTTATTTATAAGCGAGGGTGGTAGGAGGCGGCTATATTTCTATTTTAAAAACGGCTCTGCCACTTTTAATACAAATTTAATAATTATGTTTGTTTCGTACTTATTCTCATATTTTTAAGGTTTAAACAGTTTTATTAATAAGTAGGGGTGGGAAGGGTGGCTATATTTCTACATTGAGAACGGATCTGCCAATTTTAATAAAATTTGATAATTATGTTTCTTTCGTACTTATTTACATTTTATAATTTTTTTTACAGTTTTATTAAGAAGTGGGGGTGGAAAGAGCGGCTATATTTCTATATTGAGAACGGCTCTGCCAATTTTAATAAAAATTTGATAATTAAGTTTCTTTCGTACTTACTAACATTTTATAAAGGTTTGAACAGTTTTATTTATAAGTAGGGGTAGAAACCGCGTCTATATTTCTATTTTGAAAACGGCTCTACCAATTTTAATGAAATTTGATAATTATGTTACTTTCGTACTTATTAACATTTTTTTGAAAGGTTTGAACAGTTTTATTAATAAGTGGGGGGGGGGGAAGGGCGGCTATATTTCTATTTTGAGAACGGCTCTGCCAATTTTAATGAAATTAGATAATTATGTTTCTTTCGTACTTACTAACATTTTTTTAAAGGTTTTTTTACAGTTTTATTAAGAAGTAAGTGGGTGGGAGAAGGCGGCTATATTTCTATATTGAAAAAGGCTCTGCCAATTTTAATAAAAATTTGATAATTAAGTTTCTTTCGTACTTACTAACATTTTATAAATTTCTTTACAGTTTTATTTATAAGTAGAGGTAGAAACCGCGTCTATATTTCTATTTTGAAAACGGCTCTCCAAATTTTAGTAAAAATTTAATAATTAAGTTTGTTTCGTACTTATTTAGCTTTTATAATTTTTTTTTACAGTTTTATTAAGAAGTAGGGGTGGAAAGAGCGGCTGTATTTCTTTTTTGAAAACGGCTCTACCAATTTTAATGAAATTTGATAATTATGTTACTTTCGTACTTATTAACATTTTTTTAAAGGTTTGAACAGTTTTATTATTAAGTGGGGGTGGGAAGAGCGGCTACATTTCTATATTGAGAACGGATCTGCCAATTTTAATAAAATTTGATATTTATGTTTCTTTCGTACTTATTTACCTTTTATAATTTTTTTTACAGTTTTATTAAGAAGTAGGGGTGGAAAGAGCGGCTTTATTTCTATTTTGAAAACGGCTCTACCAATTTTAATGAAATTTGATAATTATGTTACTTTCGTACTTATTAACATTTTTTTTAAAGGTTTGAACAGTTTTATTATAAGTGGGGGTGGGAAGAGCGGCTATATTTCTATATTGAGAACGGCTCTACCAATTTTAATGAAATTTGATAATTATGTTACTTTCGTACTTATTAACATTTTTTTTAAAGGTTTGAACAGTTTTATTAATAAGTTGGTTAGGAAGTGCGGCTTTATTTCTATATTGAGAACGGCTCTACCAATTTTAATGAAATTTGATAATTATGTTACTTTCGTACTTGTTAACATTTTTTTAAAGGTTTGAACAGTTTTATTAATAAGTGGGGGTGGGAAGGGCGGCTACATTTCTATATTGAGAACGGCTTTACCAATTTTAATAAAATTTGATAATTATGTTACTTTCGTACTTATTAACATTTTTTTAAAGGTTTGAACAGTTTTATTAATAAGTAGGGGTGGGAAGGGTGGCTATATTTCTATTTTGAGAACGGCTCTACCAATTTTAATAAAATTTGATAATTATGTTACTTTCGTACTTGTTAACATTTTTTAAAGGTTTGAACAGTTTTATTAATAAGTGGGGGTGGGAAAGGGCACGTACATTTCTATATTAAGAACGGCTTTACCAATTTTAATAAAATTTGATAATTATGTTACTTTCGTACTTATTAACATTTTTTTAAAGGTTTGAACAGTTTTATTTATAAGCGGGGGTGGTAGGAGCAACTATATTTCTATTTTGAAAACGGCTCTGCCACTTTTAATACAAATTTAATAATTATGTTTGTTTCGTACTTATTCACATTTTTTTAAAGGTTTAAACAGTTTTATTAATAAGTAGGGGTGGGAAGGGTGGCTATATTTCTACATTGAGAACGGCTCTACCCATTTTAATAAAATTTGATAATTATGTTACTTTCGTACTTATTAACATTTTTTTAAAGGTTTGAACAGTTTTATTAATATGTGGGGGTGGAAAGGGCGGCTATATTTCTATATTTGAACGGCTCTACCAATTTTAATGAAATTTGATAATTATGTTACTTTCGTACTTATTAACATTTTTTAAAAGGTTTGAACAGTTTTATTAATAAGTAGGGGTGGGAAGGGTGGCTATATTTCTATATTGAGAACGGCTCTACCAATTTTAATGAAATTTGATAATTATGTTACTTTCGTACTTATTAACATTTTTTTCAAAGGTTTGAACAGTTTTATTAATAAGTTGGTTGGGAAGGGCGGCTATATTTCTATTTTGAAAACGGCTCTGCAAATTTTAATAAAAATTTAATAATTAAGTTTGTTTCGTACTTATTAACATTTTTTTAAAGGTTTGAACAGTTTTATTATTATGTGGGGGTGGAAAGGGCGGCTATATTTCTATATTGAGAACGGATTTGCCAATTTTAATAAAATTTGATAATTATGTTTCTTTCGTACTTATTTACATTTTATAATTTTTTTTACAGTTTTATTAATAAGTGGGGGTGGAAAGAGCGGCTATATTTCTATATTGAGAACGGCTTACCAATTTTAATAAAAAAATGATAATTAAGTTTCTTTCGTACTTATTAACATTTTTTTAAAGGTTTTTTTACAGTTTTATTTATAAGTAGGGGTGGAAACCGCGTCTATATTTCTATTTTGAAAACGGCTCTACCAATTTTAATGAAATTTAATAATTATGTTACTTTCGTACTTATTAACATTTTATTTAAAGGTTTGAACAGTTTTATTAATAAGTGGGTGTGGGAAGGGGCGGCTTATTTCTATATTTGAGAACGGCTCTACCAATTTTAATGAAATTTGATAATTATGTTACTTTCGTACTTATTAACATTTTTTTAAAGGTTTGAACAGTTTTATTAATAAGTAAGGGGTGGGAAGGGCGGCTATATTTCTATATTGAGAACGGCTCTACCAATTTTAATGAAATTTGATAATTATGTTACTTTCGTACTTATTAACATTTTTTTTAAAGGTTTGAACAGTTTTATTATATGTGGGGGTGGAAAGGGCGGCTATATTTCTATATTGAGAACGGCTCTACCAATTTTAATAAAATTTGATAATTATGTTACTTTCGTACTTATTAACATTTTTTTAAAGGTTTGAACAGTTTTATTTATAAGTGGGGGGGTAAAAGCGGCTATATTTCTATTTTGAAAACGGCTCTGCCAATTTTAATAAAATTTATAATTATGTTTGTTTCGTACTTATTAACATTTTTTTTTTAAAGGTTTGAACAGTTTTATTAATAAGTAGGGGTGGGAAGGGCGGCTATATTTCTATATTGAGAACGGCTCTACCCATTTTAATAAAATTTGATAATTATGTTGCTTTCGTACTTATTAACATTTTTTAAAGGTTTGAACAGTTTTATTAATAAGTGGGGGTGGAAAGGGCGGCTATATTTCTATATTGAGAACGGCTCTACCAATTTTAATGAAATTTGATAATTATGTTACTTTCGTACTTATTACATTTTTTTTAAAAGGTTTGAACAGTTTTATTAATAAGTAGGGGTGGGAAGGGTGGCTATATTTCTACATTGAGAACGGCTCTACCAATTTTAATGAAATTGATAATTATGTTACTTTCGTACATATTAACATTTTTTTCAAAGGTTTGAACAGTTTTAATAATAAGTTGGTTGGGAAGGGCGGCTATATTTCTATATTGAAAACGGCTCTGCCAATTTTAATAAAAATTTGATAATTAATTATGTTTTTCGTACTTATTAACATTTTTTTAAAGGTTTTAACAGTTTTATTTATAAGTGAGGGTAGAATCCGCGGCTATATTTCTATTTTGAAAACGGCTCTGCAAATTTTAATAAAAATTTAATAATTAAGTTTGTTTCGTACTTATTAACATTTTTTTAAAGGTTTGAACAGTTTTAATTATAAGTGGGGGTGAAAAGGGCGGCTATATTTCTATATTGAGAACGGCTCTACCAATTTTAGTGAAATTTGATAATTATGTTACTTTCGTACTTATTAACATTTTATAATTTTTTTTACAGTTTTATTAATAAGTGGGGGTGGAAAGAGCAGCTATATTTCTATATTGAGAACGGCTTTGCCAATTTTAATAAAAATTTGATAATCAAGTTTCTTTCGTACTCATTAACATTTTTTTAAAAGGTTTTTACAGTTTTATTTATAAGTGAGGGTAGAAACCGCGTCTATATTTCTATTTTGATAACGGCTCTACCAATTTTAATGAAATTTAATAATTATGTTACTTTCGTACTTATTAACATTTTATTTAAAGGTTTGAACAGTTTTATTAATAAGTGGGTGTGGGAAGGGCGGCTTTATTACTATATTGAGAACGGCTCTACCAATTTTAATGAAATTGGTTGATTATGTTACTTTCGTACTTATTAAAATTTTTGTAAAGGTTTGAACAGTTTTATTTATAAGTAGGGGTAGAAACCGCGTCTATATTTCTATTTTGAAAACGGCTCTACCAATTTTAATGAAATTTGATAATTATGTTACTTTCGTACTTATTAACATTTTTTTTAAAGGTTTGAACAGTTTTATTATAAGTGGGGGTGGGAAAGGGGCGGCTATATTTCTATATTGAGAACGGCTCTACCAATTTTAATGAAATTTGATAATTATGTTACTTTCGTACTTATTAACATTTTTTTTAAAGGTTTGAACAGTTTTATTAATAAGTGGGGGTGGGAAAGGGCGGCTATATTTCTATATTGAGAACGGCTCTACCAATTTTAATGAAATTTGATAATTATGTTACTTTCGTACTTATTAACATTTTTTTTAAAGGTTTTAACAGTTTTATTAATAAGTGGGGGTGGAAAGGGCGGCTATATTTCTATATTGAGAACGGCTCTACCAATTTTAATAAAATTTGATAATTATGTTACTTTCGTACTTATTAACATTTTTTTAAAGGTTTGAACAGTTTTATTAATAAGTTGGGGGGTGGGAAAGGGCGGCTATATTCTATATTGAGAACGGCTCTACCAATTTTAATAAAATTTGATAATTATGTTACTTTCGTACTTATTAACATTTTTTTAAAGGTTTGAACAGTTTTATTAATAAGTGGGGGGGGAAAGGGCGGTATATTTTCTATATTGAGAACGGCTCTACCAATTTTAATAAAATTTGATAATTATGTTACTTTCGTACTTATTAACATTTTTTTAAAGGTTTGAACAGTTTTATTTATAAAGTGGGGGTGGGAAGGGCGCGCTATATTTCTATTTTTTGAAAACGGCTCTGCCAATTTTAATAAAATTTAATAATTATGTTTGTTTCGTACTTATTAACATTTTTTTAAAGGTTTGAAAGTTTTATTAATAAGTGGGGTGGGAAGGGCGGCTATATTTTATTTGAGAACGGCTCTGCCAATTTTAATAAAATTTGATAATTATGTTTCTTTCGTACTTATTAACATTTTTTAAAGGTTTTTTTTAACAGTTTTATTAATAAGTGGGGTGGGAAAGGCGGCTATATTTCTATATTTGAGAACGGCTCTGCCAATTTTAATAAAAATTTGATAATTAAGTTTCTTTCGTACTTACTAACATTTTTTTTTTTAAGGTTTGAACAGTTTTATTATAAGTAGGGGTGGGAAGGGCGGCTATATTTCTATTTTGAGAAACGGCTCTACCAATTTTAATGAAATTTGATAATTATGTTACTTTCGTACTTATTAACATTTTTTTTTGAAAGGTTTGAACAGTTTTATTAATAAGTGGGGGGGGAAGGGCGGCTATATTTCTATATTGAGAACGGCTCTACCAATTTTAATGAAATTTGATAATTATGTTTCTTTCGTACTTACTTAACATTTTTTTTTAAAGGTTTTTACAGTTTTATTAATAAGTGGGGTGGAAAGGCGGCTATATTTCTATATTTGAAAACGGCTCTGCCAATTTTAATAAAATTTGATAATTAAGTTTCTTTCGTACTTATTAACATTTTTTTTAAAGGTTTTTTAACAGTTTTATTTATAAGTAGAGGGTAGAAAAACGCGGCTATATTTCTATTTTGAAAACGGCTCTACAATTTTAATAAAAATTTAATAATTAAGTTTGTTTCGTACTTATTAACATTTTTTTTTAAGGTTTTTTTTTTTTATTAATAAGTGGGGGGGAAGGGCGGCTATATTTCTATTTTGAAAACGGCTCTACCAATTTTAATGAAATTTGATAATTATGTTACTTTCGTACTTATTAACATTTTTTTCAAAGGTTTGAACAGTTTTATTAAAAGTGGGGGGAAAAGGGCGGCTATATTTCTATATTGAGAACGGCTCTACCAATTTTAAATTTGATAAATTTGATAATTATGTTACTTTCGTACTTATTAACATTTTTTTTAAAGGTTTGAACAGTTTTATTAATAAGTGGGGGGGGAAAGGGCGGCTATATTTCTATATTGAGAACGGCTCTACCAATTTTAATGAAATTTGATAATTATGTTACTTTCGTACTTATTAACATTTTTTTTTAGGTTTGAACAGTTTTTATATTAATAAGTGGGGGTGGGAAGGGCGGCTATATTTCTATATTGAGAACGGCTCTACCAATTTTAATGAAATTTGATAATTATGTTACTTTCGTACTTATTAACATTTTTTTAAAAGGTTTGAACAGTTTTATTAATAAGTGGGGGTGGGAAAGGGCGGCTATATTTCTATATTGAGAACGGCTCTACCAATTTTAATGAAAATTTGATAATTATGTTACTTTCGTACTTATTAACATTTTTTTTAAGGTTTGAACAGTTTTATTATAAGTGGGGGTGGAATCGCGGCTATATTTCTATTTTGAAAACGGCTCTGCCAATTTTAATAAAATTTAATAATTATGTTTGTTTCGTACTTATTAACATTTTTTTAAAGGTTTGAACAGTTTTATTAATAAGTAAGGGGGGGAAGGGCGGCTATATTTCTATTTGAGAACGGCTCTACCAATTTTAATGAAATTTGATAATTATGTTACTTTCGTACTTATTAACATTTTTTTAAAGGTTTGAACAGTTTTATTAATATGTGGGGGTGGAAAGGGCGGCTATATTTCTATATTGAGAACGGCTCTACCAATTTTAATGAAATTTGATAATTATGTTACTTTCGTACTTATTAACATTTTTTTTAAGGTTTGAACAGTTTTATTAATAAGTGGGGGTGGGAAGGGCGGCTATATTTCTATATTGAGAACGGCTCTACCAATTTTAATGAAATTTGATAATTATGTTACTTTCGTACTTATTAACATTTTTTTCAAAGGTTTGAACAGTTTTATTAATAAGTGGGGGTGGGAAGGGCGGCTATATTTCTACATTGAGAACGGCTCTACCAATTTTAATGAAATTTGATAATTATGTTTCTTTCGTACTTATCAACATTTTTTAAAGGTTTTTACAGTTTTATTTATAAGTGAGGGTAGAATCCGCGGCTATATTTCTATTTTGAAAACGGCTCTGCAAATTTAAGTAAAAATTTAATAATTAAGTTTGTTTCGTACTTAGTAACATTTTTTTAAATGTTTAAACAGTTTTATAAATATGTGGGGGCGGGAAGGGCGGCTATATTTCTATATTGAGAACGGCTCTACCAATTTTAATGAAATTTGATAATTATGTTACTTTCGTACTTATTAACATTTTTTTTAAAGGTTTTTTTTAACAGTTTTATTAATAAGTGGGGGTGGGAAAGGCGGCTATATTTCTATATTGAGAACGGCTCGTCCGATATTAATGAAAATTTATAATTATGGTTCTCTCGTACTTATTAACATTTTTTTTTAAAGGTTTCAACAGTTTTATTTATAAGTGGGGTGGGAAACCGCGGCTATATTTCTATTTTGAAAACGGCTCTACCAATTTTAATGAAATTTGATAATTATGTTACTTTCGTACTTATTAACATTTTTTTAAAGGTTTGAACAGTTTTATTAATAAGTGGGTGTGGGAAGGGCGGCTTTATTTCTATATTGAGAACGGCTCTACCAATTTTAATGAAATTTGATAATTTATGTTTACTTTCGTACTTATTAACATTTTTTTAAAGGTTTGAACAGTTTTATTTATAAGTGGGGTAGAAACCGCGGCTATATTTCTATTTTGAAAACGGCTCTACCAATTTTAATGAAATTTGATAATTATGTTACTTTCGTACTTATTAACATTTTTTTTTAAAGGTTTGAACAGTTTTATTATAAGTGGGGGTGGGAAGGGCGGCTATATTTCTATATTGAGAACGGCTCTACCAATTTTAATGAAATTTGATAATTATGTTACTTTCGTACTTATTAACATTTTTTTTAAAGGTTTTGAACAGTTTTATTATAAGTGGGGGTGGGAAGGGCGGCTATATTTCTATATTGAGAACGGCTCTACCAATTTTAATGAAATTTGATAATTATGTTACTTTCGTACTTATTAACATTTTTTTTTAAAGGTTTGAACAGTTTTATTAATAAGTAGGGGGTGGGAAAAGCGGCTATATTTCTATATTGAGAACGGCTCTACCAATTTTAATGAAATTTGATAATTATGTTACTTTCGTACTTATTAACATTTTTTTTAAAGGTTTGAACAGTTTTATTATAAGTGGGGGGGGGAAAGGGCGGCTATATTTCTATATTTGAGAACGGCTCTACCAATTTTAATGAAATTTGATAATTATGTTACTTTCGTACTTATTAACATTTTTTTTAAGGTTTGAACAGTTTTATTAATAAGTGGGGGTGGAATCCGCGGCTATATTTTATTTTGAAAACGGCTCTGCCAATTTTAATAAAAATTTGATAATTATGTTTTGTTTCGTACTTATTAACATTTTTTTAAAGGTTTGAACAGTTTTATTAATAAGTAGGGGGGGGAAGGGCGGCTATATTTCTATATTGAGAACGGCTCTACCAATTTTAATAAAAATTTGATAATTATGTTACTTTCGTACTTATTAACATTTTTTTTAAAGTTTGAACAGTTTTATTATAAGTGGGGTGGGAAAGGGCGGCTATATTTCTATTTGAGAACGGCTCTACCAATTTTAATGAAATTTGATAATTATGTTACTTTCGTACTTATTAACATTTTT
Source organism: Euschistus heros (assembly GCA_003667255.2). Lineage (NCBI taxonomy): Eukaryota > Metazoa > Arthropoda > Insecta > Hemiptera > Pentatomidae > Euschistus > Euschistus heros. The sequence goes on along the minus strand of RCWM02000324.1, from coordinate 32,858 downwards.
TTTAAAGGTTTGAACAGTTTTATTAATAAGTTGGTTGGGAAGGGCGGCTATATTTCTATTTTGAGAACGGCTCTACCAATTTTAATGAAATTTGATAATTATGTTACTTTCGTACTTATTAACATTTTTTTCAAAGGTTTGAACAGTTTTAATAATAAGTTGGTTGGGAAGGGCGGCTATATTTCTATATTGAAAACGGCTCTGCCAATTTTAATAAAAATTTGATAATTAAGTTTCTTTCGTACTTACTAACATTTTTTAAAGGTTTTAACAGTTTTATTTATAAGTGAGGGTAGAATCCGCGGCTATATTTCTATTTTGAAAACGGCTCTGCAAATTTTAATGAAAAATTTGATAATTAAGTTTGTTACTTTCGTACTTATTAACATTTTTTTCAAAGGTTTGAACAGTTTTATTAATAAGTTGGGTGGGAAGGGCGGCTATATTTCTATATTGAAAACGGCTCTACCAATTTTAATGAAATTTGATAATTAAGTTACTTTCGTACTTACTTACATTTTTTTTAAAGGTTTGAACAGTTTTATTAATATGTGGGGGTGGAAAGGGCGGCTTTGTTTCTATATTGGGAACGGCTCTACCAATTTTAATGAAATTTGATAATTAAGTTTGTTTCGTACTTATTAACATTTTTTTTAAAGGTTTTTTTTTTAACAGTTTTATTAATAAGTAGGGGTGGGGAAAAGGCGGCTATATTTCTATTTTGAAAACGGCTCTACCAATTTTAATGAAAATTTGATAATTATGTTACTTTCGTACTTATTAACATTTTTTTTTTTAAGGTTTGAACAGTTTTTTATTAATAAGTGGGGGTGGGAAAGGGCGGCTATATTTCTATATTGAGAACGGCTCTACCAATTTTAATGAAATTGATAATTATGTTACTTTCGTACTTATTAACATTTTTTTTAAAGGTTTTTTTAACAGTTTTATTTTTTAATAAGTGGGGGTGGGAAGGGCGGCTATATTTCTATATTGAGAACGGCTCTACCAATTTTAATGAAATTTGATAATTATGTTACTTTCGTACTTATTAACATTTTTTTAAAGGTTTGAACAGTTTTATTAATAAGTGGGGGTAGGGAACGGCGGCTATATTTCTTTATTGAGAACGGCTCTACCAATTTTAATGAAATTTGATAATTATGTTACTTTCGTACTTATTAACATTTTTTTTCAAAGGTTTGAACAGTTTTATTAATAAGTTGGTTGGGAAGGGCGGCTATATTTCTATATTGAGAACGGCTCTACCAATTTTAATGAAATTTGATAATTATGTTACTTTCGTACTTATTAACATTTTTTAAAGGTTTTAACAGTTTTATTTATAAGTGGGGGGTAGAAAGGCGGCTATATTTCTATATTGAAAAACGGCTCTACCAATTTTAATGAAATTTGATAATTATGTTACTTTCGTACTTATTAACATTTTTTTTAAAGGTTTGAACAGTTTTATTATAAGTGGGGGGGGAAGGGCGGCTATATATTTCTATATTGAGAACGGCTCTACCAATTTTAATGAAATTTGATAATTATGTTACTTTCGTACTTATTAACATTTTTTTTAAAGGTTTGAACAGTTTTATTAATAAGTGGGGGGGGTGGGAAAGGGCGGCTATATTTTTATATTTGAAAACGGCTCTACCAATTTTAATGAAATTTGATAATTATGTTACTTTCGTACTTATTAACATTTTTTTAAAGGTTTGAACAGTTTTATTATATAAGTGGGGTGGGAAGGGCGGCTATATTTCTATTTGAGAACGGCTCTACCAATTTTAATGAAATTTGATAATTATGTTACTTTCGTACTTATTAACATTTTTTTAAAGGTTTGAACAGTTTTATTAATAAGTGGGGGGGAAAGGGCGGCTATATATATTTCTATATTGAGAACGGCTCTACCAATTTTAATGAAATTTGATAATTATGTTACTTTCGTACTTATTAACATTTTTTTAAAGGTTTGAACAGTTTTATTAATAAGTGGGGGTGGGAAGGGCGGCTATATTTCTATATTGAGAACGGCTCTACCAATTTTAATGAAATTTGATAATTATGTTACTTTCGTACTTATTAACATTTTTTTTTTAAGGTTTGAACAGTTTTATTAATAAGTGGGGGTGGGAAGGGCGGCTATATTTCTATATTGGAAACGGCTCTACCAATTTTAATGAAATTTGATAATTATGTTACTTTCGTACTTATTAACATTTTTTCAAAGGTTTTGAACAGTTTTATTAATAAGTGGGTGTGGGAAGGGCGGCTATATTTCTATTTTGAAAACGGCTCTGCAAATTTTAATAAAAATTTAATAATTAAGTTTGTTTCGTACTTATTAACATTTTTTTTAAAGGTTTGAACAGTTTTATTAATAAGTGGGTGTGGGAAGGGCGGCTTTATTTCTATATTGAGAACGGCTCTACCAATTTTAATGAAATTTGATAATTATGTTACTTTCGTACTTATTAACATTTTTTTTTAAAGGTTTGAACAGTTTTATTAATAAGTGGGGGGGGGAAGGGCGGCTATATTTCTATATTTGAGAACGGCTCTACCAATTTTAATGAAAATTTGATAATTATGTTTCTTTCGTACTTATTAACATTTTTTTTAAAGGTTTTTTTACAGTTTTATTTATAAGTGGGGGTGGGAAGGGCGGCTATATTTCTATTTTGAAAAACGGCTCTACCAATTTTAATGAAATTTGATAATTATGTTACTTTCGTACTTATTAACATTTTTTTTAAGGTTTGAACAGTTTTATTAATAAGTGGGGGTGGGAAGGGCGGCTATATTTCTATATTGAGAACGGCTCTACCAATTTTAATGAAATTTATAATCATGTTACTTTCGTACTTATTAACATTTTTTTAAAGGTTTGAACAGTTTTATTAATAAGTTGGTTGGGAAGGGCGGCTATATTTCTATATTGAGAACGGCTCTACCAATTTTAATGAAATTTGATAATTATGTTACTTTCGTACTTATTAACATTTTTTTTAAAGGTTTGAACAGTTTTATTAATAGTAAGGGGTGGGGAAAGGGCGGCTATATTTCTATATTGAGAACGGCTCTACCAATTTTAATGAAATTTGATAATTATGTTACTTTCGTACTTATTAACATTTTTTTTTTTTAAGTTTTTGAACAGTTTTATTAATAAGTGGGGGTGGGAAGGGCGGCTATATTTCTATATTGAGAACGGCTCTACCAATTTTAATGAAATTTGATAATTATGTTACTTTCGTACTTATTAACATTTTTTTTTAAAGGTTTGAACAGTTTTATTAATAAGTGGGGGGTGGGAAGGGCGGCTATATTTCTATATTGAGAACGGCTCTACCAATTTTAATGAAATTTGATAATTATGTTACTTTCGTACTTATTAACATTTTTTTTTAAAGGTTTGAACAGTTTTATTAATAAGTGGGTGTGGGAAGGGCGGCTATATTTCTATATTGAGAACGGCTCTACCAATTTTAATGAAATTTGATAATTATGTTACTTTCGTACTTATTAACATTTTTTAAAGGTTTTAACAGTTTTATTTATAAGTGAGGGTAGAATCCGCGGCTATATTTCTATTTTGAAAACGGCTCTGCAAATTTTAAAAAAAATTAATTAATTATGTTTGTTTCGTACTTATTAACATTTTTAAAAGGTTTGAACAATTTTATTTATAAGTGGGGGTGGGAAAGGGCGGCTATATTTCTATATTGAGAACGGCTCTACCAATTTTAATGAAATTTGATAATTATGTTTTCTTTCGTACTTATTAACATTTTTTTTTAAAGGTTTGAACAGTTTTATTAATAAGTGGGGGGGGGAAAGGGCGGCTATATTTTCTATATTGAGAACGGCTCTACCAATTTTAATAAAAATTTGATAATTATGTTACTTTCGTACTTATTAACATTTTTTTTAAAGGTTTGAACAGTTTTATTTATAAGTGGGGGGGGAAAAGGGCGGCTATATTTCTATTTTGAGAACGGCTCTACCAATTTTAATGAAATTTGATAATTATGTTACTTTCGTACTTATTAACATTTTTTTTTAAAGGTTTGAACAGTTTTATTATAAGTTGGGTGGGAAGGGCGGCTATATTTCTATATTGAGAACGGCTCTACCAATTTTAATGAAATTTGATAATTATGTTACTTTCGTACTTATTAACATTTTTTTTTAAAGGTTTGAACAGTTTTATTAATAAGTGGGGGTGGAAAGGGCGGCTATATTTCTATATTGAGAACGGCTCTACCAATTTTAATGAAATTTGATAATTATGTTACTTTCGTACTTATTAACATTTTTTTAAAGGTTTGAACAGTTTTAATTATAAGTGGGGGTGAAAAGGGCGGCTATATTTCTATATATTTGAGAACGGCTCTACCAATTTTAATGAAATTTGATAATTATGTTACTTTCGTACTTATTAACATTTTTTTTAAGGTTTGAACAGTTTTATTAATAAGTGGGGGTGGGAAAGGGCGGCTATATTTCTATATTGAGAAACGGCTCTACCAATTTTAATGAAATTTGATAATTATGTTTACTTTCGTACTTATTAACATTTTTTTAAAGGTTTTAACAGTTTTATTTATAAGTGGGGGTGGGAAAAGCCGGCTATATTTCTATTTTGAGAACGGCTCTACCAATTTTAATGAAATTTGATAATTATGTTACTTTCGTACTTATTAACATTTTTTTCAAAGGTTTGAACAGTTTTATTAATAAGTTGGTTGGGAAAGGCGGCTATATTTCTATATTGAGAACGGCTCTACCAATTTTAATGAAATTTGATAATTATGTTACTTTCGTACTTATTAACCTTTTTTAAAGGTTTTAACAGTTTTATTATAAGTGGGGGTGAAAGGGCGGCTATATTTCTATTTTGAGAAACGGCTCTACCAATTTTAATGAAATTTGATAATTATGTTACTTTCGTACTTATTAACATTTTTTTTTTTTTAAGGTTTGAACAGTTTTATTAATAAGTGGGGGTGGGGAAGGGCGGCTATATTTCTATATTGAGAACGGCTCTACCAATTTTAATGAAATTTGATAATTATGTTACTTTCGTACTTATTAACATTTTTTTTAAAGGTTTGAACAGTTTTATTAATAAGTTGGTTGGGAAAGGCGGCTATATTTCTATATTGATAACGGCTCTACCAATTTTAATGAAATTTGATAATTATGTTACTTTCGTACTTATTAACATTTTTTTTAAAGGTTTTAACAGTTTTATTTATAAGTGAGGGTAGAATCCGCGGCTATATTTCTATTTTGAAAACGGCTCTGCAAATTTTAATAAAAATTTAATAATTAAGTTTGTTTCGTACTTATTAACATTTTTTTTAAAGGTTTGAACAGTTTTATTAATAAGTAGGGGTGAAAAGGGCGGCTATATTTCTCTATTGAGAACGGCTCTAACAATTTTAGTGAAATTTGATAATTATGTTACTTTCGTACTTATTAACATTTTATAATTTTTTTTACAGTTTTATTAATAAGTGGGGGTGGAAAGGGCGGCTATATTTCTATATTGAGAACGGCTCTACTAATTTTAATGAAATTTGATAATTATGTTACTTTCGTACTTATTAACATTTTTTTCAAAGGTTTGAACAGTTTTATTAATAAGTGGGGGTGGAAAGGGCGGCTATATTTCTATATTTGAGAACGGCTCTACCAATTTTAATGAAAAATTTGATAATTATGTTACTTTCGTACTTATTAACATTTTTTTTAAAGGTTTGAACAGTTTTATTTATAAGTGGGGTAGAAAAAACCGCGCTATATTTCTATTTTGAGAACGGCTCTACCAAATTTGAATGAAATTTGATAATTATGTTACTTTCGTACTTATTAACATTTTTTTCAAAGGTTTGAACAGTTTTATTAATAAGTTGGGTGGGAAGGGCGGCTATATTTCTATATTGAAAACGGCTCTACCAATTTTAATGAAATTTGATAATTATGTTACTTTCGTACTTATTAACATTTTTTTTTAAAGGTTTGAACAGTTTTATTAATAAGTGGGGGTGGGAAGGGCGGCTATATTTCTATATTGAGAACGGCTCTACCAATTTTAATGAAATTTGATAATTATGTTACTTTCGTACTTATTAACATTTTTTTAAAGGTTTGAACAGTTTTATTAATATGTGGGGGTGGAAAGGGCGGCTATATTTATATTTTGAGAACGGCTCTACCAATTTTAATGAAATTTCATAATTATGTTACTTTCGTACTTATTAACATTTTTAAAGGTTTGAACAGTTTTATTTATAAAGTGGGGTGGGAAGGGCGGCTATATTTCTATATTGAGAACGGCTCTACCAATTTTAATGAAATTTGATAATTATTATGTTACTTTCGTACTTATTAACATTTTTTTTAAAGGTTTTTTTTTGAACAGTTTTATTTATAAGTGGGGGGGAGGGAATCCGGGCGGCTATATTTCTATTTTGAAAACGGCTCTACAAATTTTAATGAAATTTGATAATTATGTTACTTTTGTACTTATTAACATTTTTTTAAAGGTTTGAACAGTTTTAATTATAAGTGGGGGTAAAAAGGGCGGCTATATTTCTATTTTGAGAACGGCTCTACCAATTTTAATGAAATTTGATAATTATGTTACTTTCGTACTTATTAACATTTTTTTTAAAGGTTTGAACAGTTTTTTTATTAATATGTGGGGGTGGGAAGGGCGGCTTTACTTCTATATTGAGAACGGCTCTACCAATTTTAATGAAATTTGATAATTATGTTACTTTCGTACTTATTAACATTTTTTTTAAAGGTTTGTTTGACAGTTTTATTAATAAGTGGGGGTGGGAAAGGGCGGCTATATTTCTATATTGAGAACGGCTCAAATTTTAATGAAATTTGATAATTATGTTACTTTCGTACTTATTAACATTTTTTTAAAGGTTTGAACAGTTTTTATTATAAGTGGGGGTGGAAAGGGCGCGGCTATATTTCTATATTGAGAACGGCTCTACCAATTTTAATGAAATTTGATAATTATGTTACTTTCGTACTTATTAACATTTTTTTCAAAGGTTTGAACAGTTTTATTAATAAGTTGGTTGGGAACGGCGGCTATATTTCTATATTGAGAACGGCTCTACCAATTTGAATGAAATTTGATAATTATGTTACTTTCGTACTTATTAACATTTTTTTCAAAGGTTTGAACAGTTTTATTTTATAAGTGGGGGTGGGGAAGGGCGGCTATATTTCTATATTGAGAACGGCTCTACCAATTTTAATGAAATTTGATAATTATGTTACTTTCGTACTTATTAACATTTTTTTTTTTTTTTTTGAACAGTTTTATTAATAAGTGGGGTGGGAAGGGCGGCGCGCTATATTCTATATTGAGAACGGCTCTACCAATTTTAATGAAATTTGATAATTATGTTACTTTCGTACTTATTAACATTTTTTAAAGGTTTTAACAGTTTTATTTATAAGTGAGGGTAGAATCCGCGGCTATATTTCTATTTTGAAAACGGCTCTGCAAATTTTAATGAAATTTGATAATTATGTTACTTTCGTACTTATTAACATTTTTTTTAAAGGTTTGAACAGTTTTATTATAAGTAGGGGGTGGGAAAAACCGCGGCTATATTTCTATATTGAGAACGGCTCTACCAATTTTAATGAAATTTGATAATTATGTTACTTTCGTACTTACTAACATTTTTTTTAAAGGTTTGAACAGTTTTATTAATATGTGGGGGTGGGAAGGGCGGCTTTGTTTCTATATTGGGAACGGCTCTACCAATTTTAATGAAATTTGATAATTATGTTACTTTCGTACTTATTAACATTTTTTTAAAGGTTTGAACAGTTTTTTATAAGTGGGGGGAAGGGCGGCTATATTTCTATATTGAGAACGGCTCTACCAATTTTAATGAAATTTGATAATTATGTTACTTTCGTACTTATTAACATTTTTTTTAAAAGGTTTGAACAGTTTTATTTAATAAGTGGGGGTGGGAAGGGCGGCTATATTTCTATATTTGAGAACGGCTCTACCAATTTTAATGAAATTTGATAATTATGTTACTTTCGTACTTATTAACATTTTTTTTTAAAGGTTTGAACAGTTTTATTATAAAGTGGGGGTGGGAAAAGGGCGGCTATATTTCTATATTGAGAACGGCTCTACCAATTTTAATGAAATTTGATAATTATGTTACTTTCGTACTTATTAACATTTTTTTTAAAGGTTTGAACAGTTTTATTAATAAGTGGGGGGGGAAGGGCGGCTATATTTCTATATTTGAGAACGGCTCTACCAATTTTAATGAAATTTGATAATTATGTTACTTTCGTACTTATTAACATTTTTTTTTTTAAAGGTTTACAGTTTTATTAATAAGTGGGGGTGGGAAGGGCGGCTTTATTTCTATATTGAGAACGGCTCTACCAATTTTAATGAAATTTGATAATTATGTTACTTTCGTACTTATTAACATTTTTTTTTTAAAGGTTTGAACAGTTTTATTAATAAGTGGGTGTGGGAAGGGCGGCTATATTTCTATTTTGAGAACGGCTCTACCAATTTTAATGAAATTTGATAATTATGTTACTTTCGTACTTATTAACATTTTTTTAAGGTTTTAACAGTTTTATTTATAAGTGAGGGTAGAATTCGCGGCTATATTTCTATTTTGAAAACGGCTCTACCAAATTTTAATAAAATTTAATAATTATGTTTGTTTCGTACTTATTAACATTTTTTTTTTAAAGGTTTGAACAGTTTTATTTATAAGTGAGGGGGGAAGGGCGGCTATATTTCTATATTTGAGAAACGGCTCTACCAATTTTAAATGAAATTTGATAATTATGTTACTTTCGTACTTATTAACATTTTTTTTAAAGGTTTGAACAGTTTTATTAATAAGTGGGGGGGTGGGAAGGGGCTATATTTTTCTATATTGAGAACGGCTCTACCAATTTTAATGAAATTTGATAATTATGTTACTTTCGTACTTATTAACATTTTTTTTAAAGGTTTGAACAGTTTTATTAATAAGTGGGTGTGGGGGAAGTGCGGCTTTATTTCTATATTGAGAACGGCTCTACCAATTTTAATGAAATTTGATAATTATGTTACTTTCGTACTTATTAACATTTTTTTAAAGGTTTGAACAGTTTTATTAATAAGTGGGGGGAAGGCGGCTATATTTCTATATTGAGAACGGCTCTACCAATTTTAATGAAATTTGATAATTATGTTACTTTCGTACTTATTAACATTTTTTTTTAAAGGTTTGAACAGTTTTATTAATAAGTGGGGTGTGGGAAGGGCGCGCTATATTTCTATATTGAGAACGGCTCTACCAATTTTAATGAAATTGATAATTATGTTTTTTCGTACGTACTTATTAACATTTTTTTCAAAGGTTTGAACAGTTTTATTAATAAGTGGGGGTGGGAAGGGCGGCTATATTTCTACATTGAGAACGGCTCTACCAATTTTAATGAAATTTGATAATTATGTTACTTTTTCGTACTTATTAACATTTTTTTTTTAAAAGGTTTGAACAGTTTTATTAATAAGTGGGGGTGGGAAGGGCGGCTATATTTCTATATTGAGAACGGCTCTACCAATTTTAATGAAATTTGATAATTATGTTACTTTCGTACTTATTAACATTTTTTTAAAGGTTTTTTTTACAGTTTTATTTATAAGTGGGGTAGAAAGCGGCTATATTTCTATATTGAAAACGGCTCTACCAATTTTAATAAAAATTTGATAATTATGTTACTTTCGTACTTATTAACATTTTTTTTAAAGGTTTGAACAGTTTTATTATAAGTGGGTGTGGGAAGGGCGGCTTTATTTCTATATTGAGAACGGCTCTACCAATTTTAATGAAATTTGATAATTATGTTACTTTTGTACTTATTAACATTTTTTTAAAGGTTTGAACAGTTTTAATAATAAGTAGGGGTGAAAAGGGCGGCTATATTTCTATTTTGATTGAAACGGCTCTACCAATTTTAATGAAATTTGATAATTATGTTACTTTCGTACTTATTAACATTTTTTTTTTAAAGGTTTGAACAGTTTTATTAATAAGTGGGGGTGGGAAGGGCGGCTATATTTCTATATTGAGAACGGCTCTACCAATTTTAATGAAATTTGATAATTATGTTACTTTCGTACTTATTAACATTTTTTTTTAAAGGTTTGAACAGTTTTATTAATAAGTGGGGGTGGGGAAGGGCGGCTATATTTCTATATTGAGAACGGCTCTACCAATTTTAATGAAATTTGATAATTATGTTACTTTCGTACTTATTAACATTTTTTTTTTTTAAAGGTTTTTTAACAGTTTTATTAATAAGTGGGGGTGTGGGAAGGGCGGCTATATTTCTATATTGAGAACGGCTCTACCAATTTTAATGAATTTGATAATTATGTTACTTTCGTACTTATTAACATTTTTTTTAAAGGTTTTTAACAGTTTTATTTATAAGTGGGGTAGAAAGGGCGGCTATATTTTATTTGAAACGGCTCTACCAATTTTAATGAAATTTGATAATTATGTTACTTTCGTACTTATTAACATTTTTTTTTAAGGTTTTTGAACAGTTTTATTAATAAGTGGGGGTGGGAAAGGGCGGCTATATTTCTATTTTGATAACGGCTCTACCAATTTTAATGAAATTTGATAATTATGTCACTTTCGTACTTATTAACATTTTTCTTAAAGGTTTGAACAGTTTTATTAATAAGTGGGTGGTGGAAGGGCGGCTTTATTTCTATATTGAGAACGGCTCTACCAATTTTAATGAAATTTGATAATTATGTTACTTTCGTACTTATTAACATTTTTTTTAAAGGTTTTTGAACAGTTTTATTATAAGTGGGGGTGGAAAGGGCGGCTATATTTCTATATTGAGAACGGCTCTACCAATTTTAATGAAATTTGATAATTATTATTTACTTTCGTACTTATTAACATTTTTTTTTAAAGGTTTGAACAGTTTTATTAATAAGTGGGGGTGGGAAAGGCGGCTATATTTCTATATTGAGAACGGCTCTACCAATTTTAATGAAATTTGATAATTATGTTACTTTCGTACTTATTAACATTTTTTTTAAAGGTTTGAACAGTTTTATTAATAAGTGGGGGTGGGAAGGGCGGCTATATTTCTATATTGAGAACGGCTCTACCAATTTTAATGAAATTTGATAATTATGTTACTTTCGTACTTATTAACATTTTTTTTTAAAAGGTTTTTACAGTTTTATTTATAAGTGGGGGTAGAATCCGCGGCTATATTTCTATTTTGAAAACGGCTCTACCAATTTTAATGAAATTTGATAATTATGTTACTTTCGTACTTATTAACATTTTTTAAAGGTTTTAACAGTTTTATTAATAAGTGGGTGTGGGAAGGGCGGCTATATTTCTATATTGAGAACGGCTCTACCAATTTTAATGAAATTTGATAATTATGTTACTTTCGTACTTATTAACATTTTTTTTTTTAAAGGTTTGAACAGTTTTATTAATAAGTGGGTTGGGAAAGGCGGCTATATTTCTATATTGAGAACGGCTCTACCAATTTTAATGAAATTTGATAATTATGTTACTTTCGTACTTATTAACATTTTTTTTAAAGGTTTGAACAGTTTTATTTATAAGTGAGGGTAGAATCCGCGGCTATATTTCTATTTTGAAAACGGCTCTGCAAATTTTAATAAAAATTTAATAATTATGTTTGTTTCGTACTTATTAACATTTTTTAAAGGTTTTTACAGTTTTATTTATAAGTTGGTTAGGAAGGGCGGCTATATTTCTATATTGAGAACGGCTCTACCAATTTTAATGAAATTTGATAATTATGTTACTTTCGTACTTATTAACATTTTTTTTAAAGGTTTGAACAGTTTTATTAATAAGTGGGGGTGGGAAAGGCGGGCTATATTTTCTATATTGAGAACGGCTCTACCAATTTTAATGAAATTTGATAATTATGTTACTTTCGTACTTATTAACATTTTTTTTAAAGGTTTGAACAGTTTTTTATTAATAAGTGGGGTGGGAAAGGGCGGCTATATTTCTATATTGAGAACGGCTCTACCAATTTTAATGAAATTTGATAATTATGTTACTTTTCGTACTTATTAACATTTTTTTTTTCAAGGTTTTTGAACAGTTTTATTAATAGTGGGGGTGGGAAAGGGGCGGCTATATTTCTATATTGAGAAACGGCTCTACCAATTTTAATGAAATTTGATAATTATGTTACTTTCGTACTTATTAACATTTTTTTTTTTTTAAAGGTTTGAACAGTTTTATTAATAAGTGGGGGGGGAAGGGCGGCTATATTTCTATATTGAGAACGGCTCTACCATTTTAATGAAATTTGATAATTATGTTACTTTCGTACTTATTAACATTTTTTTTAAAGGTTTGAACAGTTTTATTAATAAGTGGGGGGGAAAAGGCGGCTATATTTCTATATTGAGAACGGCTCTACCAATTTTAATGAAATTTGATAATTATGTTACTTTCGTACTTATTAACATTTTTTTTAAAGGTTTGAACAGTTTTATTAATAAGTGGGGTGGGAAAGGCGGCTATATTTTTATATTAAGAACGGCGCTACCAATTTTAATAAAATTTGATAATTATGTCACTTTCGTACTTATTAACATTTTTTTTTTTGGTTTGAACAGTTTTATTAATAAGTTGGTGTGGGAAGGGCGGCGTTATTTCTATATTGAGAACGGCTCTACCAATTTTATTGAAATTTGATAATTATGTTACTTTCGTACTTATTAACATTTTTTTTAAAGGTTTGAACAGTTTTATTAATAAGTGGGGGTGGGAAAGGGCGGCTATATTTTATATTGAGAACGGCTCTACCAATTTTAATGAAATTTGATAATTATGTTACTTTCGTACTTATTAACATTTTTTTTAAAGGTTTGAACAGTTTTATTAATAAGTGGGGGGTGAAAAGGGCGGCTATATTTCTATATTGAGAACGGCTCTACCAATTTTAATGAAATTTGATAATTATGTTACTTTCGTACTTATTAACATTTTTTTTCAAAGGTTTGAACAGTTTTATTAATAAGTGGGGGGTGGGAAGGGAAGGCGGCTATTTCTATATTGAGAACGGCTCTACCAATTTTAATGAAATTTGATAATTATGTTACTTTCGTACTTATTAACATTTTTTTTTAAAGGTTTTTTAACAGTTTTATTTTAATAAGTGGGGGTAGAAGGGCGGCTATATTTCTATTTTGAGAAACGGCTCTACCAATTTTAATGAAAATTTGATAATTATGTTACTTTCGTACTTATTAACATTTTTTTTAAAGGTTTGAACAGTTTTATTAATAAGGGGGGGTGGGAAGGGCGGCTATATTTCTATATTGAGAACGGCTCTACCAATTTTAATGAAATTTGATAATTATGTTACTTTCGTACTTATTAACATTTTTTTTTAAAGGTTTGAACAGTTTTATTAATAAGTGGGGGTGGGAAGGGCGGCTATATTTCTATATTGAGAACGGCTCTACCAATTTTAATGAAATTTGATAATTATGTTACTTTCGTACTTATTAACATTTTTTTTAAGGTTTTTAACAGTTTTTTTATTTATAAGTGGGGGTAGAAGGGCGGCTATATTTCTATTTTGAGAACGGCTCTACCAATTTTAATGAAATTTGATAATTATGTTACTTTCGTACTTATTAACCTTTTTTAAAGGTTTTAACAGTTTTATTTATAAGTTGGTTGGGAAAGGCGGCTATATTTCTATATTGAGAACGGCTCTACCAATTTTAATGAAATTTGATAATTATGTTACTTTCGTACTTATTAACATTTTTTTTTTAAGTTTTGAACAGTTTTATTAATAAGTGGGGGGGAAAGGGCTATATTTCTTCTATATTGAGAACGGCTCTACCAATTTTAATGAAATTTGATAATTATGTTACTTTCGTACTTATTAACATTTTTTTTAAAGGTTTGAACAGTTTTATTAATAAGTGGGGGTGGGAAAGGGCGGCTATATTTCTATATTGAGAACGGCTCTACCAATTTTAATGAAATTTGATGATTAAGTTTGTTTCGTACTTATTAACATTTTTTAAAGGTTTGAACAGTTTTATTAATAAGTTGGGTGGGAAACCGCGGCTATATTTCTATATTGAAAACGGCTCTACCAATTTTAATGAAATTTGATAATTATGTTACTTTCGTACTTATTAACATTTTTTTTTTTAAAGGTTTTGAACAGTTTTATTAATAAGTGGGGGGGAAGGGCGGCTATATTTCTATATTTGAAACGGCTCTACCAATTTTAATGAAATTTGATAATTATGTTACTTTCGTACGTACTTATTAACATTTTTTTTTAAAGGTTTGAACAGTTTTATTAATAAGTGGGGGTGGGAAAGGGCGGCTATATTTCTATATTGAGAACGGCTCTACCAATTTTAATGAAATTTGATAATTATGTTACTTTCGTACTTATTAACATTTTTTTTTAAAGGTTTGAAACAGTTTTATTAATAAGTGGGGGGGTGGAAAGGCGGCTATATTTCTATATTGAGAACGGCTCTACCAATTTTAATGAAATTTGATAATTATGTTACTTTCGTACTTATTAACATTTTTTTTTTTTTAAAGGTTTGAACAGTTTTATTAATAAGTTGGGTGGGAAGGGCGGCTATATTTCTATATTGAGAACGGCTCTACCAATTTTAATGAAATTTGATAATTATGTTACTTTCGTACTTATTAACAACATTTTTTTAAAGGTTTTTTTAACAGTTTTATTATAAGTGGGGTAGAATCCGCGGCTATATTTCTATTTTGAAAACGGCTCTACCAATTTTAATGAAAATTTATAATTATTTACTTTCGTACTTATTAACATTTTTTTTTTAAAGGTTTGAACAGTTTTATTAATAAGTGGGGGGGGAAGGCGGCTATATTTCTATATTGAAAACGGCTCTACCAATTTTAATGAAATTTGATAATTATGTTACTTTCGTACTTATTAACATTTTTTTTTTAAAGGTTTTAACAGTTTTATTATATAAGGGGGTAGAATCCGCGGCTATATTTCTATATTGAGAACGGCTCTACCAATTTTAATGAAATTTGATAATTATGTTTACTTTCGTACTTATTAACATTTTTTTTTAAAGGTTTGAACAGTTTTATTATATAAGGGGGGGGTAAAGGGCGGCTATATTTCTATTTTGAGAACGGCTCTACCAATTTTAATGAAATTTGATAATTATGTTACTTTCGTACTTATTAACATTTTTTTTAAGGTTTGAACAGTTTTAATTATAAGTGGGGGTGGGAAGGGCGGCTATATTTCTATATTGAGAACGGCTCTACCAATTATAATGAAATTTGATAATTATGTTTTTTTCGTACTTATTAACATTTTTTTCAAAGGTTTGAACAGTTTTATTAATAAGTTGGTTGGGAAGGGCGGCTACATTTCTATATTGAGAACGGCTCTACCAATTTTAATGAAATTTGATAATTATGTTACTTTCGTACTTATTAACATTTTTTTCAAAGGTTTGAACAGTTTTTTTTATAAGTGAGGGTAGAATTCGCGGCTATATTTCTATTTTGAAAACGGCTCTGCAAATTTTAATAAAAATTTGATAATTATGTTACTTTCGTACTTATTAACATTTTTTTTCAAAGGTTTGAACAGTTTTATTAATAAGTGGGGGTGGGAAGGGCGGCTATATTTTCTATATTGAGAACGGCTCTACCAATTTTAATGAAATTTGATAATTATGTTACTTTCGTACTTATTAACATTTTTTTTAAAGGTTTGAACAGTTTTATTTATAATAAGTGGGGTGGAAAGGGCGGCTATATTTATATTTTGAGAACGGCTCTACCAATTTTAACGAAATTTCATAATTATGTTACTTTCGTACTTATTAACATTTTTTAAAGGTTTTAACAGTTTTATTTATAAGTGAGGGTAGAATCCGCGGCTATATTTCTATTTTGAAAACGGCTCTACCAATTTTAATGAAATTTGATAATTATGTTACTTTCATACTTATTAACATTTTTTAAAGGTTTTAACAGTTTTATTTATAAGTGAGGGTAGAAAGGGCGGGCTATATTTCTATATTTTGAGAACGGCTCTACCAATTTTAATGAAATTTGATAATTATGTTACTTTCGTACTTATTAACATTTTTTTTAAGGTTTGAACAGTTTTATTAATAAGTGGGGTGGGAAGGGGCGGCTATATTTCTATATTGAGAACGGCTCTACCAATTTTAATGAAATTTGATAATTATGTTACTTTCGTACTTATTAACATTTTTTTTAAAGGTTTTGAACAGTTTTATTATAAGTGGGGGTGGGAAGGGCGCGGCTATATTTCTATATTTGAGAACGGCTCTACAATTTTAATGAAAATTTAATAATTAAGTTTTTTCGTACTTATTAACATTTTTTTTAAAGGTTTGAACAGTTTTATTAATAAGTGGGGGTAGAAAGGGCGGCTATATTTCTATATTTTGAGAACGGCTCTACCAATTTTAATGAAATTTGATAATTATGTTACTTTTTTCGTACTTATTAACATTTTTTTTAAAGGTTTGAACAGTTTTATTAATAAGTGGGGGGGGAAGGGCGGCTATATTTCTATATTGAGAACGGCTCTACCAATTTTAATGAAATTTGATAATTATGTTACTTTCGTACTTATTTATTAACATTTTTTTTTAAAGGTTTTTAAACAGTTTTATTAATAAGTGGGGGGTGGGAAGGGCGGCTATATTTCTATATTGAGAACGGCTCTACCAATTTTAATGAAATTTGATAATTATGTTACTTTCGTACTTATTAACATTTTTTAAAGGTTTTAACAGTTTTATTTATAAGGAGGGGTAGAAACCGCGTCTATATTTCTATTTTGATAACGGCTCTACCATTTTAATAAAAATTTAATAATTAAGTTTTTTTTCGTACTTATTAACATTTTTTTTAAAGGTTTGAACAGTTTTATTTATAAGTGGGGGTAGAAAAGGGCGGCTATATTTCTATTTTGAGAACGGCTCTACCAATTTTAATAAAATTTGATAATTATGTTACTTTCGTACTTATTAACATTTTTTTTAAAGGTTTGAACAGTTTTATTAATAAGTAGGGGTGAAAAGGGCGGCTATATTTCTATATTGAGAACGGCTCTACCAATTATAATGAAATTTGATAATTATGTTACTTTCGTACTTATTAACATTTTTTTCAAAGGTTTGAACAGTTTTATTAATAAGTGGGTGGTGGAAGGGCGGCTTTATTTCTATATTGAGAACGGCTCTACCAATTTTAATGAAATTTGATAATTATGTTACTTTCGTACTTATTAACATTTTTTTTTTAAAGGTTTGAACAGTTTTATTAATAAGTGGGGGTGGAAAGGGCGGCTATATTTCTATATTGAGAACGGCTCTACCAATTTTAATGAAATTTGATAATTATGTTACTTTCGTACTTATTAACATTTTTTAAAGGTTTTAACTGTTTTACTAATAAGTTAGGTGGAAAGGGCGGCTATATTTCTATATTGAGAACGGCTCTACCAATTTTAATGAAATTTGATAATTATGTTACTTTCGTACTTATTAACATTTTTTAAAGGTTTGAACAGTTTTATTAATAAGTGGGGGTTGGAAGGGCGGCTATATTTCTATATTGAGAACGGCTCTACCAATTTTAATAAAATTTGATAATTATGTTTCTTTCGTACTTATCAACATTTTTTAAAGGTTTTTACAGTTTTATTTATAAGTGAGGGTAGAATCGGCGGCTATATTTCTATTTTTATAACGGCTCTACCAATTTTAATGAAATTTGATAATTATTTTGTTTCGTACTTATTAACATTTTTTTTTAAAGGTTTGAACAGTTTTATTATTAAGTGGGGGTGGGAAGGGCGGCTATATTTCTATATTGAGAACGGCTCTACCAATTTTAATGAAATTTGATAATTATGTTACTTTCGTACTTATTAACATTTTTTTTAAAGGTTTGAACAGTTTTATTAATAAGTGGGGGTGGGAAGGGCGGCTATATTTCTATATTGAGAACGGCTCTACCAATTTTAATGAAATTTGATAATTATGTTACTTTCGTACTTATTAACATTTTTTTTTAAAGGTTTTTTTTTTAACAGTTTTATTTATAAGTGGGGGTGAAAGGGCGGCTATATTTCTATATTGAGAACGGCTCTACCAATTTTAATGAAATTTGATAATTATGTTACTTTCGTACTTATTAACATTTTTTTTTAAGGTTTGAACAGTTTTATTAAAGTGGGGGTGGGAAAACCGGCTATATTTCTATATTGAGAACGGCTCTACCAATTTTAATGAAATTTGATAATTATGTTACTTTCGTACTTATTAACATTTTTTTTTTAAAGTTTTGAACAGTTTTATTAATAAGTGGGGGTGGGAAAAGGGGCGGCTATATTTCTATATTGAGAACGGCTCTACCAATTTTAATGAAATTTGATAATTATGTTACTTTCGTACTTATTAACATTTTTTTTTTTTAAGGTTTGAACAGTTTTATTAATAAGTGGGGTGTGGGGGAAGGGCGGCTATATTTATATTTTGAGAACGGCTCTACCAATTTTAATGAAATTTCATAATTATGTTACTTTCGTACTTATTAACATTTTTTTTTAAAGGTTTGAACAGTTTTATTTATAAGTGAGGGTAGAAAAGGCGCGGCTATATTTCTATATTGAGAACGGCTCTACCAATTTTAATGAAATTTGATAATTATGTTTTTTGTACTTATTAACATTTTTTAAAGGTTTTAACAGTTTTATTAATAAGTTGGGTGGGAAGGGCGGCTATATTTCTATATTGAGAACGGCTCTACCAATTTTAATGAAATTTGATAATTATGTTACTTTCGTACTTATTAACATTTTTTTTTTAAAGGTTTTGAACAGTTTTATTAATAAGTGGGGGGTAGAAAGGGCGGCTATATTTCTATATTGAGAACGGCTCTACCAATTTTAATGAAATTTGATAATTATGTTACTTTCGTACTTATTAACATTTTTTTTTTAAAGGTTTTAACAGTTTTATTTTATAAGTGAGGGTAGAATCCGCGGCTATATTTCTATTTTGAAAACGGCTCTACAAATTTTAATAAAATTTGATAATTAAGTTACTTTCGTACTTATTAACATTTTTTTTAAAGGTTTGAACAGTTTTATTATATAAGTGGGGGTAGAAAGGGCGGCTATATTTCTATATTTGAAAACGGCTCTACCAATTTTAATGAAAATTTGATAATTATGTTACTTTTTCGTACTTATTAACATTTTTTTAAAGGTTTGAACAGTTTTATTAATAAGTGGGGGTGTGGGAAGGGCGGCTATATTTCTATATTGAGAACGGCTCTACCAATTTTAATGAAATTTGATAATTATGTTACTTTCGTACTTATTAACATTTTTTTAAAGGTTTGAACAGTTTTATTAATAAGTGGGGGAGGGAAGGGCGGCTATATTTCTATATTGAGAACGGCTCTACCAATTTTAATGAAATTTGATAATTATGTTACTTTCGTACTTATTAACATTTTTTTTAAAGGTTTGACAGTTTTATTAATAAGTGGGGGTGGGGGAAGGGGGCGGCTATATTTCTATATTTGAGAACGGCTCTACCAATTTTAATGAAATTTGATAATTATGTTACTTTCGTACTTATTAACATTTTTTTTTTTAAAGGTTTTTAACAGTTTTATTATAAGTGGGGGTGTGGAAAGGCGGCTATATTTTTATATTGAAAAACGGCTCTACCAATTTTAATGAAATTTGATAATTATGTTACTTTCGTACTTATTAACATTTTTTTTAAGGTTTGAACAGTTTTATTTATATAAGTGGGTGTGGGAAAGGGCGGCTATATTTCTATATTGAGAACGGCTCTACCAATTTTAATGAAATTTGATAATTATGTTACTTTCGTACTTATTAACATTTTTTTTAAAGGTTTGAACAGTTTTATTAATAAGTGGGTGTGGGAAGGGCGGCTATATTTCTATATTGAGAACGGCTCTACCAATTTTAATGAAATTTGATAATTATGTTACTTTCGTACTTATTAACATTTTTTTTAAAGGTTTGAACAGTTTTATTAATAAGTGGGTGTGGGAAGGGCGGCTATATTTCTATATTGAGAACGGCTCTACCAATTTTAATGAAATTTGATAATTATGTTACTTTCGTACTTATTAACATTTTTTTAAAGGTTTGAACAGTTTTATTATAAGTGGGGTAGAAACCGGGCGTATATTTCTATTTTGAAAACGGCTCTGCAAATTTTAATAAAAATTTAATAATTAAGTTTGTTTCGTACTTATTAACATTTTTTAAAGGTTTTAACAGTTTTATTTATAAGTGAGGGTAGAATCCGCGGCTATATTTCTATTTTGAGAACGGCTCTACCAATTTTAATGAAATTTGATAATTATGTTACTTTCGTACTTATTAAAATTTTTTAAAGGTTTGAACATTTTTATTAATAAGTGGGGGTGGGAAGTGCGGCTTTATTTCTATATTGAGAACGGCTCTACCAATTTTAATGAAATTTGATAATTATGTTACTTTCGTACTTATTAACATTTTTTTTTAAAGGTTTGAACAGTTTTATTAATAAGTGGGGGGGGGAAGGGCGGCTATATTTTTATATTGAGAACGGCTCTACCAATTTTAATGAAATTTGATAATTATGTTACTTTTTCGTACTTATTAACATTTTTTTTAAAGGTTTGAACAGTTTTATTAATAAGTGGGGGTAGAATCCGCGGCTATATTTCTATATTTGAGAACGGCTCTACCAATTTTAATGAAATTTGATAATTATGTTACTTTCGTACTTATTAACATTTTTTTTAAAGGTTTTGAACAGTTTTATTAATAAGTGGGGGGGGGGGAAGGGCGGCTATATTTCTATATTTGAAACGGCTCTACCAATTTTAATGAAATTTGATAATTATGTTACTTTTGTACTTATTAACATTTTTTTAAAGGTTTGAACAGTTTTATTTATAAGTGGGGGTGAAAAGGGCGGCTATATTTCTATATTGAGAACGGCTCTACCAATTTTAATGAAATTTGATAATTATGTTACTTTCGTACTTATTAACATTTTTTTTTAAAGGTTTGAACAGTTTTATTAATAAGTGGGGGTGGGAAGGGCGGCTATATTTCTATATTGAGAACGGCTCTACCAATTTTAATGAAATTTGATAATTATGTTACTTTCGTACTTATTAACATTTTTTTTAAAGGTTTGAACAGTTTTTATTAATAAGTGGGGGTGGGAAGGGCGGCTATATTTCTATATTTGAGAACGGCTCTACCAATTTTAATGAAATTTGATAATTATGTTACTTTCGTACTTATTAACATTTTTTTTAAAGGTTTGAACAGTTTTATTAATAAGTGGGGGGGAAAATCCGCGGCTATATTTCTATATTGAGAACGGCTCTACCAATTTTAATGAAATTTGATAATTATGTTACTTTCGTACTTATTAACATTTTTTTTTTAAAGGTTTGAACAGTTTTATTATAAGTGGGGGTGGGAAAGGGCGGCTATATTTTCTAT
Source organism: Euschistus heros (assembly GCA_003667255.2). NCBI lineage: Eukaryota > Metazoa > Arthropoda > Insecta > Hemiptera > Pentatomidae > Euschistus > Euschistus heros. The sequence goes on along the minus strand of RCWM02000324.1, from coordinate 11,153 downwards.
TTGAGAACGGCTCTACCAATTTTAATGAAAAATTTGATAATTATTTGTTTTTCGTACTTATTAACATTTTTTTTAAAGGTTTGAACAGTTTTATTAATAAGTGGGGGTGGGAAGGGCGGCTATATTTCTATTTGAGAACGGCTCTACCAATTTTAATGAAATTTGATAATTATGTTACTTTCGTACTTATTAACATTTTTTTTAAAGGTTTGAACAGTTTTATTAATAAGTGGGGGTGGGAAGGGCGGCTATATTTCTATATTGAGAACGGCTCTACCAATTTTAATGAAATTTGATAATTATGTTACTTTCGTACTTATTAACATTTTTTTTTAAAGGTTTGAACAGTTTTATTAATAAGTGGGGTGGGAAAAGGGCGGCTATATTTCTATATTGAGAACGGCTCTACCAAATTTAATGAAATTTGATAATTATGTTACTTTCGTACTTAATAACATTTTTTTCAAAGTTTTTAACAGTTTTATTTATAAGTGAGGGTAGAATCCGCGGCTATATTTCTATTTTGAAAACGGCTCTGCAAATTTTAATAAAAATTTAATAATTAAGTTTGTTTCGTACTTATTAACATTTTTTAAAGGTTTGAACAGTTTTATTTATAAGTGGGGGTAGAATCCGCGGCTATATTTCTATTTTGAAAACGGCTCTACCAATTTTAATGAAATTTGATAATTATGTTACTTTCGTACTTATTAACATTTTTTTTAAAGGTTTGAACAGTTTTATTAATAAGTGGGGGTGGGAAGGGCGGCTATATTTCTATATTGAGAACGGCTCTACCAATTTTAATGAAATTTGATAATTATGTTACTTTCGTACTTATTAACATTTTTTTTTTTAGGTTTGAACAGTTTTATTAATAAGTGGGTGTGGGAAGGGCGGCTTTATTTCTATATTGAGAACGGCTCTACCAATTTTAATGTAATTTGATAATTATGTTACTTTCGTACTTATTAACATTTTTTTAAAGGTTTGAACAGTTTTATTTATAAGTGGGGGGTAGAAGGGCGGCTATATTTCTATTTGAAACGGCTCTACCAATTTTAATGAAATTTGATAATTATGTTACTTTCGTACTTATTAACATTTTTTTTTAAAGGTTTGAACAGTTTTATTTATAAGTGGGGGGGGGAGGGCGGCTATATTTCTATTTTGAGAACGGCTCTACCAATTTTAATGAAAAAAATTTGATAATTATGTTACTTTCGTACTTATTAACATTTTTTTTAAAGGTTTGAACAGTTTTATTATAAGTGGGGGGTGGGAAAGGGCGGCTATATTTCTATATTGAGAACGGCTCTACCAATTTTAATGAAATTTGATAATTATGTTACTTTCGTACTTATTAACATTTTTTTTAAAGGTTTGAACAGTTTTATTAATAAGTGGGGGGGGAAAAGGGCGGCTATATTTCTATATTGAGAACGGCTCTACCAATTTTAATGAAATTTGATAATTATGTTACTTTCGTACTTATTAACATTTTTTTTAAAGGTTTGAACAGTTTTATTAATAAGTTGGTTGGGAAGGGCGGCTATATTTTTCTATATTGAGAACGGCTCTACCAATTTTAATGAAATTTGATAATTATGTTACTTTCGTACTTATTAACATTTTTTTTAAAGGTTTTCAGTTTTATTAATAAGTGGGGGTAGAAGGGCGCGGCTATATTTCTATATTTGAAAACGGCTCTACCAATTTTAATGAAATTTGAAAATTATGTTACTTTCGTACTTATTAACATTTTTTTTAAAGGTTTGAACAGTTTTATTAATAAGTGGGGGTGGAAAGGGCGGCTATATTTCTATATTGAGAACGGCTCTACCAATTTTAATGAAATTTGATAATTATGTTACTTTCGTACTTATTAACATTTTTTTTAAAGGTTTTAACAGTTTTATTTATAAGTGAGGGGGGGAGAATCCGCGGCTATATTTCTATTTTGAAAACGGCTCTGCAAATTTTAATAAAAATTTGAATAATTAAGTTTGTTTCGTACTTATTAACATTTTTTTTTTTTAAAGGTTTGAACAGTTTTATTTATAAGTGGGGGGGTAGAAACCGCGCGCTATATTTCTATATTGAGAACGGCTCTACCAATTTTAATGAAATTTTGATATAATTATGTTACTTTCGTACTTATTAACATTAACATTTTTTAAAAAGGTTTGAACAGTTTTATTAATAAGTGGGGGGGGGGGAAGGGCGGCTATATTTCTATATTGAGAACGGCTCTACCAATTTTAATGAAATTTGATAATTATTTACTTTCGTACTTATTAACATTTTTTTTTTAAAGGTTTGAACAGTTTTATTAATAAGTGGGTGTGGGAAAGGCGGCTATATTTCTATATTGAGAACGGCTCTACCAATTTTAATGAAATTTTGATAATTATGTTACTTTCGTACTTATTAACATTTTTTTTTTAAAGGTTTTTTTAACAGTTTTATTTTATAAGTGAGGGTAGGGAATCCGCGGCTATATTTCTATTTTGAAAACGGCTCTACCAATTTTAATGAAAATTTGATAATTATGTTTGTTTCGTACTTATTAACATTTTTTTTAAGGTTTGAACAGTTTTATTAATAAGTGGGGGTGGAAAGGGCGGCTATATTTCTATATTTGAGAAACGGCTCTACCAATTTTTAATGAAATTTGATAATTATGTTACTTTCGTACTTATTAACATTTTTTAAAGGTTTGAACAGTTTTATTAATAAGTGGGGTGGGAACGGCGGCTATATTTCTATATTGAGAACGGCTCTACCAATTTTAATGAAATTTGATAATTATGTTACTTTCGTACTTATTAACATTTTTTTAAAGGTTTTAACTGTTTTATTATAAGTGAGGGTGGGAAAGCGGCTATATTTCTATTTTGAAAACGGCTCTACCAATTTTAATGAAAATTTATAATTATGTTTTTCGTACTTATTAACATTTTTTTTAAAGGTTTGAACAGTTTTATTAATAAGTGGGGGTGGAAAGGGCGGCTATATTTCTATTTTGAGAAACGGCTCTACCAATTTTAATGAAATTTGATAATTATGTTACTTTCGTACTTATTAACATTTTTTTTTTAAGGTTTGAACAGTTTTATTAATAAGTGGGGGGGAAAGGGCGGCTATATTTTTCTATTTGAGAACGGCTCTACCAATTTTAATGAAATTTGATAATTATGTTACTTTCGTACTTATTAACATTTTTTTTAAAGGTTTGAACAGTTTTATTAATAAGTGGGGGTGGGAAGGGCGGCTATATTTTCTATATTGAGAACGGCTCTACCAATTTTAATGAAATTTGATAATTATGTTACTTTCGTACTTATTAACATTTTTTTTTTTTAAGGTTTGAACAGTTTTATTATAAGTGGGGTGGGAAAAGGGCGGCTATATTTCTATATTGAGAACGGCTCTACCAATTTTAATGAAATTTGATAATTATGTTACTTTCGTACTTATTAACATTTTTTTTTTTTTCTAAGGTTTGAACAGTTTTATTAATAAGTGGGGTGGGAAGGCGGCTATATTTCTATATTGAGAACGGCTCTACCAATTTTAATGAAATTTGATAATTATGTTACTTTCGTACTTATTAACATTTTTTTTAAAGGTTTTTTAACAGTTTTATTATAAGTGGGGGTAGAATCCGCGGCGATATTTCTATATTTCTATATTGAGAACGGCTCTACCAATTTTAATGAAATTTTATAATTATGTTACTTTCGTACTTATTAACATTTTTTTTAAAGGTTTTAACAGTTTTATTTATAAGTGAGGGTAGAAAGGGCGGCTATATTTCTATTTTGAAAACGGCTCTAAAATTTTAATGAAATTTGATAATTATGTTTGTTTCGTACTTATTAACATTTTTTTTTTAAAGGTTTGAACAGTTTTATTTATAAGTGGGGGGGGAAAGGGCGGCTATATTTCTATATTGAAACGGCTCTACCAATTTTAATGAAATTTGATAATTATGTTACTTTCGTACTTATTAACATTTTTTTTTAAGGTTTGAACAGTTTTATTATAAGTGGGGGTGGAAACCGCGGCTATATTTTTCTATATTGAGAACGGCTCTACCAATTTTAATGAAATTTGATAATTATGTTACTTTCGTACTTATTAACATTTTTTTTAAAGGTTTGAACAGTTTTTTTAATAAGTGGGGGGGGAAAGGGCGGCTATATTTCTATATTGAGAACGGCTCTACCAATTTTAATGAAATTTGATAATTATGTTACTTTCGTACTTATTAACATTTTTTTTAAAGGTTTGAACAGTTTTATTAATAAGTGGGTGTGGGAAGGGCGGCTATATTTCTATATTGAGAACGGCTCTACCAATTTTAATGAAATTTGATAATTATGTTACTTTCGTACTTATTAACATTTTTTAAAGGTTTTAACAGTTTTATTTATAAGTGAGGGTAGAATCCGCGGCTATATTTCTATTTTGAAAAAGGCTCTGCAAATTTTAATGAAAATTTATAATAATTAAGTTTGTTTTCGTACTTATTAACATTTTTTAAAGGTTTGAACAGTTTTATTAATAAGTGGGGGGGGGAAGGGCGGCTATATTTCTATATTGAGAACGGCTCTACCAATTTTAATGAAATTTGATAATTATGTTACTTTCGTACTTATTAACATTTTTTTTAAAGGTTTGAACAGTTTTATTAATAAGTGGGGTGGGAAAGGGCGGCTATATTTCTTTATTGAGAACGGCTCTACCAATTTGAATGAAATTTGATAATTATGTTACTTTCGTACTTATTAACATTTTTTTTCAAAGGTTTGAACAGTTTTATTAATAAGTTGGGTGGGAAGGGCGGCTATATTTCTATATTGAGAACGGCTCTACCAATTTTAATGAAATTTGATAATTATGTTACTTTCGTACTTACTAACATTTTTTTTAAAGGTTTGAACAGTTTTATTTTATAAGTGAGGGTAGAATTCGCGGCTATATTTCTATTTTGAAAACGGCTCTGCCAATTTTAATAAAAATTTAATAATTAACTTTTTCGTACTTATTAACATTTTTTTTTAAAGGTTTGAACAGTTTTATTAATATGTGGTGGTGAGAAGGGCGGCTTTATTTCTATATTGAGAACGGCTCTACCAATTTTAATGAAATTTGATAATTATGTTACTTTCGTACTTATTAACATTTTTTTAAAGGTTTGAACAGTTTTATTAATAAGTGGGGGTGTGAAAGGGCGGCTATATTTTTATATTGAGAACGGCTCTACCAATTTTAATGAAATTTGATAATTATGTTACTTTCGTACTTATTAACATTTTTTTCAAAGGTTTGAACAGTTTTATTAATAAGTTGGGTGGGAAGGGCGGCTATATTTCTATATTGAGAACGGCTCTACCAATTTTAATGAAATTTGATAATTATGTTACTTTCGTACTTATTAAACATTTTTTTAAAGGTTTTAACAGTTTTATTTATAAGTGAGGGTAGAATCCGCGGCTATATTTCTATTTTGAGAACGGCTCTACCAATATTAATGAAATTTGATAATTATGTTACTTTTCGTACTTATTAACATTTTTTTAAAAGGTTTGAACAGTTTTATTAATAAGTGGGGGTAGAAAAGGGCGCGGCTATATTTCTATATTGAGAACGGCTCTACCAATTTAATGAAATTTGATAATTATGTTACTTTTCGTACTTATTAACATTTTTTTCAAAGGTTTGAACAGTTTTATTAATAAGTGGGGGTGAAAAGGGCGGCTATATTTCTATATTGAGAACGGCTCTACCAATTTTAATGAAATTTGATAATTATGTTACTTTCGTACTTATTAACATTTTTTTAAAGGTTTGAACAGTTTTATTAATAAGTGGGGGTGGGAAGGGCGGCTATATTTCTATATTGAGAACGGCTCTACCAATTTTAATGAAATTTGATAATTATGTTACTTTCGTACTTATTAACATTTTTTTTAAAGGTTTTGAACAGTTTTATTATAAGTGGGGGTGGAAGGCGGCTATATTTCTATTTTGAAACGGCTCTACCAATTTTAATGAAATTTGATAATTATGTTACTTTCGTACTTATTAACATTTTTTAAAGGTTTTAACAGTTTTATTTATAAGTGAGGGTAGAATCCGCGGCTATATTTCTATTTTGAAAACGGCTCTGCAAATTTTAATAAAAATTTAATAATTAAGTTTGTTTCGTACTTATTAACATTTTTTTTAAAGGTTTGAACAGTTTTATTTATAAGTGGGGGGGTAGAAACCGCGGCTATATTTCTATTTTGAAAACGGCTCTACCAATTTTAATAAAAATTGATAATTATGTTACTTTCGTACTTATTAACATTTTTTTTAAAGGTTTGAACAGTTTTATTAATAAGTGGGGGAAAGGGCGCGGCTATATTTCTATTTTGAGAACGGCTCTACCAATTTTAATGAAATTTGATAATTATGTTACTTTCGTACTTATTAACATTTTTTTCAAAGGTTTGAACAGTTTTATTATAAGTGGGGGGGAAGGGCGGCTTTATTTCTATATTGAGAACGGCTCTACCAATTTTAATAAAATTTGATAATTATGTCACTTTCGTACTTATTAACATTTTTCTTAAAGGTTTGAACAGTTTTATTAATAAGTTGGTGTGGGAAGGGCGGCTATATTTCTATATTGAGAACGGCTCTACCAATTTTAATGAAATTTGATAATTATGTTACTTTCGTACTTATTAACATTTTTTTTAAAGGTTTGAACAGTTTTGTTTATAAGTGAGGGTAGAATCCGCGGCTATATTTCTATTTTAAAAACGGCTCTACCAATTTTAATGAAATTTGATAATTATGTTTTTTTTCGTACTTATTAACATTTTTTTAAAGGTTTGAACAGTTTTATTAATAAGTGGGGGGTGGAAGGGCGGCTATATTTTCTATTTTGAAACGGCTCTACCAATTTTAATGAAATTTGATAATTATGTTACTTTCGTACTTATTAACATTTTTTTTTAAAGGTTTGAACAGTTTTATTTTTTATAAGTGGGGGTGGGAAGGGCGGCTATATTTCTATATTGAGAACGGCTCTACCAATTTTAATGAAATTTGATAATTATGTTACTTTCGTACTTATTAACATTTTTTTTTTTTTAAGGTTTGAAAAGTTTTATTAATAAGTGGGGGGTAGAAAAGGGGCGGCTATATTTCTATATTGAGAACGGCTCTACCAATTTTAATGAAATTTGATAATTATGTTACTTTCGTACTTATTAACATTTTTTTTTAAAGGTTTGAACAGTTTTATTAATAAGTGGTGGTGGGAAAGGGCGGCTATATTTCTATATTGAGAACGGCTCTACCAATTTTAATGAAATTTGATAATTATGTTACTTTCGTACTTACTAACATTTTTTTTAAAGGTTTGAAAAGTTTTAATTATATGTGGGGGTGGGAAGGGCGGCTTTGTTTCTATATTGGGAACGGCTCTACCAATTTTAATGAAATTTGATAATTATGTTACTTTCGTACTTATTAACATTTTTTTAAAGGTTTGAACAGTTTTATTAATAAGTGGGGTGGGAAGGGCGGCTATATTTCTATATTGAGAACGGCTCTACCAATTTTAATGAAATTTGATAATTATGTTACTTTCGTACTTATTAACATTTTTTTTAAAGGTTTGAACAGTTTTATTTATAAGTGAGGGTAGAATCCGCGGCTATATTTCTATTTTGAAAACGGCTCTGCAAATTTTAATAAAACTAATTAATTAAGTTTGTTTCGTACTTATTAACATTTTTAAAGGTTTGAACAGTTTTATTTATAAGTGAGGGTAGAATCCGCGTCTATATTTCTATTTTGATAACGGCTCTACCAATTTTAATGAAATTTGATAATTATGTTACTTTCGTACTTATTAACATTTTTTTAAAGGTTTGAACAGTTTTATTAATAAGTGGGGGGGAAGGGCGGCTATATTTCTATATTGAGAACGGCTCTACCAATTTTAATGAAATTTGATAATTATGTTACTTTCGTACTTATTAACATTTTTTTTTTAAAGGTTTGAACAGTTTTATTAATAAGTGGGGTGGGAAGGGCGGCTATATTTCTATTTTGAGAACGGCTCTACCAATTTTAATGAAATTTGATAATTATGTTACTTTCGTACTTATTAACATTTTTTAAAGGTTTTAACAGTTTTATTTATAAGTGAGGGTAGAATCCGCGGCTATATTTCTATTTTGAAAACGGCTCTGCAAATTTTAATAAAAATTAATTAATTAAGTTTGTTTCGTACTTATTAACATTTTTTAAAGGTTTGAACAGTTTTATTTATAAGGAGGGGTAGAAACCGCGTCTATATTTCTATTTTGATAACGGCTCTACCAATTTTAATGAAATTTGATAATTATGTCACTTTCGTACTTATTAACATTTTTTTTAAAGGTTTGAACAGTTTTATTAATAAGTGGGTGTGGGAAGGGCGGCTTTATTTCTATATTGAGAACGGCTCTACCAATTTTAATGAAATTTGATAATTATGTTACTTTTGTACTTATTAACATTTTTTTAAAGGTTTGAACAGTTTTATTAATAAGTGGGTGTGGGAAGGGCGGCTATATTTCTATATTGAGAACGGCTCTACCAATTTTAATGAAATTTGATAATTATGTTACTTTCGTACTTATTAACATTTTTTTTACAAAGGTTTGAACAGTTTTATTAATAAGTTGGGGGGAAGGGCGGCTATATTTCTATATTGAGAAAACGGCTCTACCAATTTTAATGAAATTTGATAATTATGTTACTTTCGTACTTATTAACATTTTTTTTAAAGGTTTTAACAGTTTTATTATAAGTGAGGGTGGAAAGGGCGGCTATATTTCTATTTTTGAAAACGGCTCTGCAAATTTTAATAAAATTTGAATAATTAAGTTTGTTTCGTACTTATTAACATTTTTTAAAGGTTTGAACAGTTTTATTTATAAGGATGGGTAAAAACCGCGTCTATATTTCTATTTTGATAACGGCTCTACCAATTTTAATGAAATTTGATAATTATGTCACTTTCGTACTTATTAACATTTTTCTTAAAGGTTTGAACAGTTTTATTAATAAGTGGGTGTGGGAAGGGCGGCTTTATTTCTATATTGAGAACGGCTCTACCAATTTTAATGAAATTTGATAATTATGTTACTTTCGTACTTATTAAACATTTTTTTTAAAGGTTTGAACAGTTTTATTAATAAGTTGGGTGGGAAGGGCGGCTATATTTCTATATTGAGAACGGCTCTACCAATTTTAATGAAATTTGATAATTATGTTACTTTCGTACTTATTAACATTTTTTTTAAAGGTTTGAACAGTTTTATTATAAGTGAGGGGTAGAATCCGCGGCTATATTTCTATTTTGAAAACGGCTCTACAAATTTTAATAAAATTTGATAATTAAGTTTGTTTTTTCGTACTTATTAACATTTTTTTTAAAGGTTTTAACAGTTTTATTTATAAGTGAGGGTAGAATCCGCGGCTATATTTCTATTTTGAGAACGGCTCTACCAATTTTAATGAAATTTGATAATTATGTTACTTTCGTACTTATTAACATTTTTTTTAAAGGTTTGAACAGTTTTATTTATAAAGTGGGGGGTAGAAAGGGCGGCTATATTTCTATTTTGAAAACGGCTCTACCAATTTTAATGAAATTTGAATAATTATGTTACTTTCGTACTTATTAACATTTTTTTTTAAAGGTTTGAACAGTTTTATTTTTATAAGGGGGGGTAGAAAGGCGGCTATATTTCTATTTTGAGAACGGCTCTACCAATTTTAATGAAATTTGATAATTATGTTACTTTCGTACTTATTAACATTTTTTTAAAGGTTTTGAACAGTTTTATTAATAAGTGGGGGTGGGAAGGGCGGCTATATTTTCTATATTGAGAACGGCTCTACCAATTTTAATGAAATTTGATAATTATGTTACTTTCGTACTTATTAACATTTTTTTTTAAAGGTTTGAACAGTTTTATTAATAAGTGGGGTGGGAAAGGCGGCTATATTTCTATATTGAGAACGGCTCTACCAATTTTAATGAAATTTGATAATTATGTTACTTTCGTACTTATTAACATTTTTTAAAGGTTTTAACAGTTTTATTTATAAGTGAGGGTAGAATCCGCGGCTATATTTCTATTTTGAAAACGGCTCTACCAATTTTAATGAAATTTGATAATTATTTCATTTTCTTACTTATTAACATTTTTTTCAAAGGTTTGAACAGTTTTATTAATAAGTGGGTGTGGGAAGGGCGGCTTTATTTCTATATTGAGAACGGCTCTACCAATTTTAATGAAATTTGATAATTATGTTACTTTCGTACTTATTAACATTTTTTTTAAAGGTTTGAACAGTTTTATTAATAAGTTGGGTGGGAAGGGCGGCTATATTTCTATATTGAGAACGGCTCTACCAATTTTAATGAAATTTGATAATTATGTTACTTTCGTACTTACTAACATTTTTTTTTTAAAGGTTTGAACAGTTTTATTTATAAGTGGGGGGGAAAGGGCGGCTATATTTCTATATTGAGAACGGCTCTACCAATTTTAATGAAATTTGATAATTATGTTACTTTCGTACTTATTAACATTTTTTTAAAGGTTTTGAACAGTTTTATTTATAAGTGAGGGTTGGGAAACCGGGCGGCTATATTTCTATTTTGAAAACGGCTCTACCAATTTTAATGAAATTTGATAATTATGTTACTTTCGTACTTATTAACATTTTTTTTAAAGGTTTGAACAGTTTTATTTATAAGTGAGGGTAGAATCCGCGGCTATATTTCTATTTTGAAAACGGCTCTACCAATTTTAATGAAAAAATTGATAATTATGTTACTTTCGTACTTATTAACATTTTTTTTAAGGTTTGAACAGTTTTATTATAAAGTGGGGGTAGGAAGGGCGGCTATATTTCTATATTGAGAACGGCTCTACCAATTTTAATGAAATTTGATAATTATGTTACTTTCGTACTTATTAACATTTTTTTAAAGGTTTGAACAGTTTTAATTATAAGTGGGGGTGACAAGGGCGGCTATATTTCTATATTGAGAACGGCTCTACCAATTTTAATGAAATTTGATA